>OY757925.1:67433922-67498922 GCA_963585895.1 Sepioteuthis lessoniana | reverse complement strand
GTATCAATTTGTCTTTTTGAAAATATTAAAAATATTTGATGTATTTTTAAAAATTGTCGTCTGAAAATAGCAGAACCAAGAAATCACATTTTACTTTAATCCTATTTACCAACCCCTCTGCTCGGGCAGGATATGACACAAGGTCAATTTTTAAGCGAAGTTTAACAGGTTTGAATTCAGAGTTTTCCTTCTCCTAGACTAGTTGCCTAACCAAGGCTGAAGAACCTAGTCTGTTCTACTATTTACCCATAATTGGAGGCAGAATAATTGGATTCATACCTTTCCCAAGGGTATTAGTGCTATGTGAAATGTAATCAGTCTCGTCCAGGATTTGAACTCGTGTCGCCGTGTCCATTTCCTACGACGATTACCATTACACCACGGGCACCTCCACATTTTACTTAAAAAAAAGGTATTAAAATTATCAAAATTGATTAATACCTAAAATAGAACATATAATAAACGCCTATGTAAAGACTTTGAATCCTTTAAATTTTAATATAGTTACCCTTCTTCTCAAGGGGGTGTCCTCGTGGTGTAATGGTTAAAGCGATGGACTGCAGAATCGTAGTACTCGAGTTCGTACTCTAGTCGCGCTATTAGGTTCGCTTTCGGGCAAATACCCTTGGGAAAGGTATGAACCCCCTTATCCTCCCAGCTATGGGTAAAATAGTACCACTACTGTTCTTCTAGGAGAATGGCTTTGGCATTAAATAACCTAAAAAGAGTTGATATGCCATTAAACAAAGAAACCGAACCAAATCTTCTCAATGACAGTCATTTATTATCCATTGATTTTGCTATTTTTTCCTTCAGTACGTTCAGTTTCTGATATGATAGATTTAATTGCTTCCAATGGGTCAGTTTTGTTGTTATATTGTTTGCTACCTTCATATAATTTCATCTTTACAATTGATCAAATATTTTCAAACGGATCCAGATAAAGACTGGATGGTGGCCATTCCATCATCTTCTCTCCAGTGAATGGTCAAAGAATTCACAGGTAACCTTAGATACATGACAAGGAGCATTGACATGCTTAAATTTAGACAAATATTGTTTCAGAACCTTTTGGGTTATTGAAGTTCATTTGATTTCATATAGACTGTAGATATACTAATAACAATATTAAGTTGTACTGGAATTAAAAATCCCCAGTATACTTCTCTTTAAGTTTTGATACTTATAGATTTTAGAAGAAAACGTCTGATTAAGATTTTAAGTATTTATATTGAACAGGTAGGCCAACAAATTGGTATTAGTCTTATTTACCCACCCATTCTGTGTAAATTGCTTCAATGGAAATAGACAAAGACAGACTGATTGAGAAAATATTAGTTGGTGAGTGTTACAGCATTTCAACTCCTATGGGTTACTGTTGTGGACCAGTAAAGGGTCCGGAAGAAAGATTCGAACTCGGGTTTATGTGGAACAAAGTATGTTAACGAAAGTATAATACAACATAGATAAAAAGGTGTTGAACGTCAGCCTGCCTGCCTGCCTGCCTGCCAAAGTGTTAGGCTGGGGAAAACTTCACCACCGAGATGAATATTCTCCCGGTATTAATAGCAACCGGAAGTGCTCATTACAGTCCACAGGTTGAGTATCATCACAGTTACTTAATGCTAAAGTCAGTCTTTTTATTCAATTTTATATTTTATATCTTATTTTAACTAGTCAATGTATAATAATCACTTGTAAACAATAATAGTTTCATGCAACTATTCTTAGTACAAATGATTTTCACATGGCTGTATGTTCCCAAAGATTTCAAGCAATTCTGTTATTAGATGGGCTATTCATTTTGAACAGAGAATAAAAAATAAATTCTCTTGTAAGTAAATATACATTATAGAAAGGTATTATTGTGTATTGGTTCACTTAATAACTATAACCTATCTCACCACAAAGGAAAACGCAACCGTAACAATATAGAAATGTTATCTTCTATAAACTAAAACTAGACCAATATATATATATATATATATATATATATGCATATATATATATATATATATATATATATATATATATATATATACGCTCGTGGTGTAATGGTTATCATCGTTGGAAATTATCAAGCTTTGTTTCAGAAATTTAGACAACTAACAGCGAGCCAAATTTATATCTTGGACGAGGCGGTTTGTATTTCACATAGTACAAGTACCATTGGGAAAGGTATAAATCGACCTATTCTCCCTCCGGGTGTGGGTAAATAGTAGGGCAGTTTTGGGTTTTTAGCTTTGATATAGCACCGTATCTTGGAGAAGGAAAACTCTGAATTCAAACCCATTTTAGTCCGCATAAAAATTGACCTTGTATCGCATTCTGCTCGTTCAAAGGGTTGGGTATAGTTGTATATATATACATATATATATATATATATATATATATATATATATATATATATATCTTTAAGAAAAACAAAACCCGGTCCCATTAGGTTTATAAATTTATTTCCATCGTGCTACGGGTATTGATATGAATCAATAACACCAAATTTAACAGGACTTCTTCAGATCCAGTGGATTGGATCTGAAGAAGTCCTGTTAAATTTGGTGTTATTGATTCATATCAATACCTGTAGCAAGATGGAAATAAATTTATGAACCTAATGTGACCGGGTTTTTTTTCTTAAAGGAATTGTTGCTCTGTGATGTCAGTTACATTAAGCTCTTTACCAGGAAAATTTAAATGTTCACAGTTGAATGATTTTATTGTCCAGACGGAATTATTCCCGACTCCGGTTTAACTGGACTGAATATATATATATATATATATATATATATATATATATATATATATATATATATATATATATATTTGCATGTACTACCGTTGGAAAAAATATCGAATTGGCACAATTGGAAAATTTCACTTAGGTTTTTATTTAGTAGAAAATAAACTAACAACAGATAAGATGCAAAACATTTTTTATTTGTAGTTGAAAATTCTGGCTTCATAAAATATTCCTAAATCTAACGAGATTAAATAATTTAGATTACTGGTGTAATTTCTTCGCAAAACACGTTGAGGAAAATATTATGGAATAACCCAAGTGTTTTGCATTGCCTAGCAATGTACATTAGACTAGAATAAAAAAAAAATTATTGGCCTTATCGTGGTTGAGCATATTTAATTGAAAGGAAAAGCAGTATCAGCAAAAGAACTGTCAATTGAAATGTGGGAAAGGATTGTAAAACTCATCCATGAAGGCAATCCATCTGATTGAATGCTATATATATTATCATATCGCGCTGCTAGCACGGAACTCTCTGACTCTCTCTCACCACCTGTCTCTATCGTCCATCGCTCTCGGTTGGTCTTCTAAGCTATATCCTGTATCGGTACAGAGCTGTTCTATATAGGTTCTAGCTGGTCTTCTCACCATTGCTAGTCTATGTGAAGGGGTCCACAAGAGTATATCGCTTATGAGTTCGTCCTTACTTCTTCAGCCAGTATCCCCATGTCTGGTTGGATAGTTTTCGTGATGGGTGGTAGGTGGCCGTACAGCTGTTGTTTTGAGGGGTGTTGCCTCCTGGACTTGTTCAATACAGCTTGCAGCATTCTTGTGTAATTGCTGTCAAGCTTTTTTTCATACGTATTGTTAGCGTCCATGTGATGCATCCATATAGCAGAATCGACACGACCGCTGCTTGGAAAATACTGCGTTTTATTTTATCGGTCAGGTCTGACTTCCATATGACCAATAACATATCGATAGCTGCCCATGCCTTTGCTACTCACGTGTTGATGTCTGTCTCGGTTGATAAGACGTTGCTTCCGAGGTAGGTGAACTTGTCCACTAGTTTCAAAGGACCACCCTTTAGTGTGGAGATATCGCCTCTTTGATTAAAGCACATGTATTCTATCTTGTCTGCGTTGATATGGAAACCTATGCCACTTGCTGCTCGTTCCAGACTATGTAACAGGGATTCGGCTCGGGCGGGAGTATTTTCTTGAAGCGCTATGTTTTCGGCGTAGTCCATGTCCATAATTGTTTGTGCGAGGTATCTTCTGCTTCTTTCCTTTGCCATTTATATATATATATATATATAGAAACAGAGAGAGAGAGAGAGGGAGAGAGAGTGTGTGTATGTGTGTGTATGTGTGTGCCACTCCAAAATGTATCAACACTTTGAACAGTGACTGGTCCAATTAAACACAACACAGATGATCAACTGCACACGGTAGCCCCTGATAAGTATTCGTGGTGTTCAACCGTTACAAGTCCAGTCGGTTGGGGACGGGGAGCTGGACAATACACCGACTGCATCTTCGTAGAGGGTTAAGACTCCAACCTAAAGAGTGTGCTGTATAGGACTCAAAACAATCTGATGGTGAGGGTTCCAGTAATATTGGAACTTAGGGGAATGCAAAGTATCCATTCATTATCATTATTCCCAGGTCCACTCTAGCCCAGGAGTGCTAGTATCTATAATTCAAATAGAACTGTTTGATATTTACATCAGAGCAAACAAAGCGCTTATTAGAAATAGAACTGTTTTATCATTTAACTGTGTGTAAATTTAACTTTTGTAAATATCACTAATGTTTAGATTAATTGTTATTTTTACATGGCAATACTTGACACCATTTAACTTTGTTGACTTATGCTAAATTGAATTATTAGAAATAGAACTGTTTGATCGTTTAACTGAGCGTATCTACAAAATGTGTTTACTAATCATATAATTAATATATATGTAAAAACAGGATTTGGCATTAAATAATCAACAATGGTTGATTTGACATAAAACCAAAACAATCTATCTATCTATCAATCTATGTTCATGGTGTCCTCGTGGTGTAGTGGTTGAAGTGATGGACTACGGAATCGTAGTCAGCAAGTTCGAACTCCAGTCGCGCTTTTACGTTCACTTCTGGACGAATGCCCTTGGGAAAGATATGAACCCCCTTATCAATAGTACCACGACTGTTCTTCTAGAAGGATGGATGGGGCATTAAATAACCCAAGAATGTTGATATGCTATTAAACAAAGAAACCAAATGCAAGACGTCGGTTCATATCTGTCTGCTGTCTCTCAATGAATCTCTTTGAGCAGAATTCATGTCAACTCTTTAGATACAATGGGCTGATTAATACAAGGTACGTCCGAAATACCTCCCACATTCCCCTGCTCATTTCAGGTTATGTTGCAGAGATGCTGTTCCGGATAGAAAATCGATACTGCTGTAAGTTGAAATTCTTATCCGGTACAGCATCATTTAAATCTAACATGAAATGAGCGCGAGAAGCTTTCTGTGTTGCAATTACTGGTATAACAGTCTTAAAAACATTTCAGCAATCGTACCTGTCCAATGATATAGGATTTGGCATAAAATAACCAACAATTGTTGATATGCCATAAAAACCAACCAAACCAAATCATATATTTAATACATATGTATAAAGAGGATTTGGCATTAAAGAGCTTACTATGGTTGATATGCCATAAAACCAAACCAAACCAGACCAAACCAAATCATATATTTAATATATATGTATAAAGAGGATCTGGCATTGAATAACCTATGATGGTTGACAGGATATAAAACCAAACCAAACCAAACCAATTAACCGTAAGATATAGATTCTGAGGTGCCCGTTAATTGTAAAACGTATTTGATAGAGCTGTTTAACTTTATTGTGCAAAACCTGCTACAATCAATGAGTTGACAGTTGAAAATAAAACAGTCTGGCTTCAAATACCATTTGAAAGGATTTATGTAGTTTGCAATTCAATCGGATGGCATTATCAGTCGTGCCTAAAACAGAATGGTCATTAGGTTGAACTCATGCGATAACTCAGTAATGTTTGCAATTCTGTCCGTTCACGTTAATAGAAGGGTCTGGACCAGGACGATCATCATTCAAATACCTGCAATACCTAAAATATTCTATACTTGTCTTCTTTAAGTACGCAGTTTAGTACTATTTGACCCATAATAGTGTTATGAAATAGCCGAGGGATTTCGGTTCATGCCTTTGAGTTTAGTTAGGCTGAGAACCTTTCGGCTCAGCACATGGGTTGTTTGGGTGTAAGATTGAAGCAGGTGTTAACGCGGGTGCGCGCAAGCGGATGGAGGTGTCACTCAGATGTCATAACAGTCCGAGACGATACTGAGTGACAAGGTGCGGGTGACGTCACGCACCGGAAGCACGCAGAAGTTTGTGTGAGAATTTGAAGAAAATAAGAGTCGGGTTTTGGACGCCGAACGAGAAGGATCGATGTTGGAGCTCGCAGGCGCGAGGCGAACGTGCGCCCGATGAGGGCCGCTCGAGTTGGGGGCCAAATGAATAAGACAGCATAGAAGATTGTGTCTCTCCTCCTTACGTCGAAACCTTTAACTCAAAGTTAATAAAAAGGTTTCGTACCCGAACAAGAAGTAGTTACGTGTTTTTGAGATTCCTGTTCTTTATATATTCTATCGTTATGAACATTACATGTCTATTTCGCATATGGCTATATTCGTGTATATGGCTACGCAACAATAGGGCCCTTATATATGCTACCACTTCGGGCCAGAGTGAACATGGGAGCAATGGCAATGAAGTGGTGCTCCACATTCTCCAAAGCACAAGCATCATTGGAACCTCACCATTAGATTGTTTAGTGTCATAAACAGGACGTTCGTTGGGGGAGTCGTACCCCTCTGTAGAGGTGCAGTCAGTTAATTACACAGCTCCAGCTGACTGTGTGGGTGTATATATATATATATATATATATATATAGATATGTGTGTGTTTCCAGGCAGCGGTTGTGTCGATACTACTATATGGATGCACCACATGGACGCTAACGAAGCGGCTGGAGAGGAAACTAGACGGAAATTACACAAGAATGTTGAGAGCAGTATTAAACAAGTCCTGGCGACAACACCCCACGAGACTTCAACTATACGGACACTTGCCTCCCATCACGAAAACAATACAAGTTAGACGAACCAGACACGCGGGACACTGCTGGAGAAGCAAGGACGAGCTCATAAGCGATGTACTCCTGTGGACCCCCACTTATGGATGTGCAAAAGTAGGACGACCAGCACGAACTTACATACAGCAACTGTGTGAGGACACAGGATGTAACCCTGAAGACCTGCCGGAGGCGATGAATGATAGGGAGAAATGGTGAGAGAGGGTCAGGGATATCCGCGCTGGCGGCGCAACATGATGATGATGATGATATATATATATATGTGTGAGTGTGTGTGTGTGTGTGTGTGCGCGTATATATATATATATATATATATATAGGCTTTTTTTTTTTACATTTTCAAAAATCCACCATTGACTTAACATCGCTAATATCACCCCTCAAGGTGGGGGTGTCCTCGTGGTGTAATGGTTAAAGCGATGGACTGCGGAATCGTAGTACGTAGTACCCCTCATGGTCCTGATGATGGTTCAGTAGAACCGAAACGCTATTGTGTCGACTTCTCAATAAATCTCTCCTTCCACTTGAATTACCTTGTCATCAATTTTTCTCTACACGTGTGTGTGCGTATATATATATATATACATAGACAGATAGATATTTATATTAATATAGATATATATGTGTGTTTATATATATATATATATATATATATATATATATGTATATGTCCGTGTATATATATACATATACATATATATATTGGCAGCATTTCTTCATTAATACATATTTGATTGAACATAATAGACATTTTATGTCTACATATTTTTTGTTAATCCTTTCGAATTGCTGTATTGATCTTATGATATTCGTCGGGAATTGGTTGATAAATCTTCCATAATTAGTTATTTCCCGAGTACTTTCAGCCCAACTTTGAGCCATCATCAGGGGAGGATGTATTACAAAAGTGATGTGACCTTTGTATGTACATTACTACTTTGTAAGAATGAGCGTTTGTACTGTTGTATTGTGTAGTGTTTTACTTTTCAAATTTGTTTCTATAAATAGCGTCAGTAGCTAAAGACATTTATGTACATTAACACTGGTTTCAAAATTAATTCTGTTAAGTTTTAGTTGTATGTTCCTAATATATAGAGCCTCGATTATCGGCAGTTTTTGCTTGTTATTTTAAAAAGTAAAAGTAAAGTAGGTGACCATAGTCGAGGGTGACCCGAAGGCTCCCTTTTCGATAGCTTGGTGTAGGGGAGGGCGCTACTCCTTTCCCTGGATTGCTCAACTTTACCCTTGATCCGTACCTTATAATCCTGAGAGCTAAGCAAGGAGGCATCAAGTACCATTTTTAAAGTCTTTGGTATGACTCGACCTGGGATTGAACCCAGGTCTCCCGGGCCATTGGCGAACACTCTAACCGCTAGGCCAATGTCCGGTTTGTTATTTTAATGTTCTAATATTGTCATGTTTTCGGTAAGAATTTTCCGTAATTCTGTTGTTGGGCATGAATGTTTTTAAATGCTGTGCAGTTGAACTTGTATCCTATCGAGAAGACTTACAATGCACCTTTCTGATACTAGTTCCATAGTACAGAATTATATATAGATATATAGGTTTGTGTGTGTGTATATATATATATATATGTGTGTGTTAGTGTATATATATATAGATATATATATATATGTTTATATATATAGATAGATATGTGTGTATGTGTGAGTATATATAGATGTATGTTTGTATCTATCTATCTATCTATCTATCTGCATTTATGACGGGGTGGTGCTGTTCAGTTTTTTTTAATAGAGACCCTTTCAAAAGAATGTTTGCAGGTGGTCGACTATACATTCTTTAATTCATTTCTTCTGTAGATGCCTTTCCAATGTGCATCTTGTTTTTCATTTGTTGCAAAAAAGAATAAATGAATAAAACTAATAAAGGAAATGATATTTACTGTTAGAGAATGTTTTTTAATTGTTGTTGTTGTTTTATTTTTTTTTGCAGCCGTTTCCCTTGTTCCTTCTGCATCGCAGCCAGAAATACGGAGCGAGAAGATGATTCTTTTGTTCTTCTTTGAAATATCTTGAGATGCAAATGAATCAACGAAAACAATGATGTTAAAAACGAGAAGTTTTCTAGATTTTGTGAATTGGTGTGAAATAAGCAAAATCATTTGAAAAAGAACTATCAATCTACTGTTCACTTTGGTCAGGAGTGGTATCACCTGACCGGACTCTCTGTATAGGTCAAATACAACTGTGTGGCATTTAAGCTGAGGGCAAACAAAAGGCTTATGCTAAATTGAATTGTCTGAAAAAGAACTGTTTTGATCATTTAACTGTGTGTTATAAACAACTGACGTTTAAGAGAATTCTTAGTGATACATAGCAATACTTGGAACCATCTAATTTTGTTGACTTATGCTAAACTGAATTGTTAAAAATAGAACCGTTTGATCATTTAAGTGTGCGAATCTGCAAAATATATTTTACAAATCATATAATTAATATATGTGTAAAACAGGATATGGCATTAAATAACCAACAATGGTTAATATTCCATAAAACCAAAACAAACAAACAAACAAACAATCTATCTATCTATCTATCTATCTATCTATCTATGTTCATGGTGTCCTCGTGGTGTAGTGGTTAAAGGGATGGACTGCAGAATCATAGTAAGCAAGTTCGAATTTCAGTTGCGCTATTACGTTCACTTTCGGACAAATACCCTTGGGAAAGATATGAACCCCTTATCAATAGTACCACTACTGTTCTTCTACAAGGATGGATTGGGCTTTAAATAACCCAAGAATGTTGATATGCAATTAAACAAAGAAACTAAATGAAACCCGTGGGTTCATATCTTTCAGTCTGTCTGTCAATTAATCTTTTTGAGCAGAATTCATGGCAACTATTTAGATACAATAGGTCGGTTAATATAAGGTACGTTCAAAATACCTCTCACATTCCCCGGCTCATTTCAGGTTATGTTGCAGAGATGCTGTTCCGGATAGAAAATTGATACTGCTGTCGGTTGAAAATTCTATCTGATATAGCATCATTTAAATCTAACATGAAATGAGCACGGGAAGCTTTCTGTGTTGCAATTACTAGTATAACAGTCTTAAAAATTTTTCAACAGTCAACACACCGGTCCAACGATGTACCTTTTCACTTAATCCTATTTACCCACCCCTCCGCTCGGGCAGGATATGACACAAGGTCAATTTTTAAGTGGAGTTTAACAGGTTTGAATTAAGAGTTTTCCTTCTCCTAGACTAGTTGCCTAACCAAGGCTGAAGAACCTAGTCTGTCCTACTATTTACCCATAGCTGGAGGGAGAATAATTGGATTCATACCTTTCCCAAGGGTATTAGTGCTATGTGAAATGCAATCAGTCTCGTCCAGGATTTGAACTCGTGTCGCCGTGTCCATTTCCTACGACGATAACCATTACACCACGGGCACTTAATAACTTTCTTAATTGTTCGAGGAAACTTCTTCTCAGGTCCTGTCCTATCTCCAGTCATCTGGATTATATAATTATTATTAGAACGTCACAAAAGTAGAAAACAGTAGCAATACTTGTCATTACTGAATTTGAACAATGGATAACATATCTATTGTGAGTTAGGACTAATAAAAGTCCAATATCAATCACATTGCAATTCAGTTCATATTAGCCTTGTATAAAAATGTATTGATATAATGGTTCGCCATAGAACTGTTTGTCTGCTCCTATCTAGCTATCTCAGCCTTTCCCTATCTATCTATCTATCTATCTAAATCTTTTTCATTAATAAAGTTCAAAAGGTTTTGGCCACAGAAACATAAATTTGATTCACACACAATTCCAGTGTTCTAGGTATTACAATCGACAACAGCTGGAGCTCTGAGGACTTTGGTATCAACACTTTCTTTACAAGATGATCAATCGAATGATATTTGAAAAATCTATAGATATCTCCGACGGTAGCAAATTATTTTTGCACCTACTCCACATAAGTCTCGATTCGTGTGCAGCCTTCATATTAAATTGACCTTATGTCAATTCCTAACGGATGGAAGATACGGAAAATTTTCGCCTCCGGGCAGGCCACCTGTTATTCGGTTAGGGAATTGTCTACTGAGACCTTGGTCCTAAAGGGTCGCCCTTATGCTTTACTTGCTTTGCAGGGTTTAGTTTATCGCTTGGTGTCTGAGGTGCCCCAAGTAGGAAAAACAAAACAAAACAAAAATCAGAAAACAACAAAAAACATAAAACAAAACAAAAACAAACAACACCCAAAAAAGACTGCCACCGGAAAATTACAATGATTCTTTCTCAGGGAACGCCGTATTACCAGTACGACTTTATATATATATATATATATATATATATATGTGTGTGTGTGTGTGTGTGTGTGTGTGTGTTTGTTAGAAATTAGATCTATCTGAATTCTTCAAAACTGTAGCTGTGTCAGTACTATTGTATGTTTGCACCACTTGAATTGCTAAAACCACTGATTATGATGATGCATTTACTGAGAATGGCAATTCTGATCCCTTCTGCTTACTCATTACACTCATGCACACACGGGCATATATATATATATATATATATATATATATATATATATATATCCATGAAGAAATGGTGGATTTTGATAAATCTGACAAGATGATAAAAATAAGAAGAAAAGCGGATAAACCAACACTGACAACAGATTCAATGATGTCAGTGTTGGTTCATCCACTTTTCTACTAAATTTTCTCATATATATATGTATATATATAGTTTTATTATATATATATATATATATACCAGTAAGTCGTTCTGATAGCACAGAGTTCTCTGACCCTCTCCCCATCCGTCCCTATTTTTCTTCGCTCCTGGTAGGTCCACTAGATGGCATCTAGTGTCCACACTGAGCTGATGTATGTAAGTCTTTGATAATCGGCCAACACTAGTGCGTCCATGCGTAGGAGTCCATAAGAGAACGTCACTTATGACATCGTCCTTTCTTCAACGACGGTGTCCCTCGTATCTTGTTTGTTTTACTTGGATAATTGGTAAGAGAGGTAAGTGACCGTACAGTCACTGTTGTGAGTAGTGTTTCTTGCAGGATTTGTTCAAAACAGCGCGCAGCATTTTGGTGCAGTTCCTATCTTGCTTTTTTCCCCTAGCGTTTCATTAGAATCGAGGTGGTGCATCCATACAGTAGTACTAAAATAACCTCAGCTTGGAAGAAATCATGATTTATTTTGTCATATTAATGGCAGTTTATGCCTTTGCTATGTGCATATTGACATTACTTTCAGTATATGAGATGTTGCTGCTGAGGTATGTGAACTGGTCTTCTAATTTCAGAACTTTACCACTTGAAGTGGATAAGACTTCGTCTTGTAAATGTTTTATTTGCTTTCATCTAGAGATCAATGTCTCTTGTTGCTTGTTCCAAACTATGCAAGAGAAATTCAGTAGAGGCAGGTGTATTTGCAAGATATTGGTTGCCTTTTACTTTTTTAATGTGAAGCAATTTTCATTTATTAGATTTACTTACGTTCGTTTCTTTGTTTTGTTATTTAATGGCATATCGACCATCTTGGGTTATTTAATGCCAAAACCATCTTTCTAGAAGGAAAGTGTAACTATTTAACATATATCTGGGAGGATAAGGAAGTTCATACTTTTCTCAAGGGTATTTGCCTGAAAGTGAACGTAATAGCGCAACAGGAGTTCGAACTCGCTTACTACGATTCCGCAGTCTAGCGCGTTAACCATTACACCACAAGGAGACCCTCCTTGATGTTCGTAAAACGTAGTCCAGGATGATTATAAATATGTATGATAATGTATTTTCTTGTAAGACTGTAGCGACAAGTCTGTATCATCATCAGTTGAGTGATCCATTACTTTCGTGTTTGTGTAAAGCATCATTATAGGAGTAACAGTTTCTTTTGCAAGACCATATGCGAGTAGTATTTGTTCCATCTTTTCTCTGTGTTTGGAATTAAACGTCTTGGAGAAATCTACGAACAATTGTGTGGCCTCGAAATTTTTTGCACGTAATCCTTCAATGATTCGACGGATAGTCAGAATCTGTTGCAGATCGATTTCTCAACCATTAACTAAAGGGAAAGTTTGATCATTACTGATTATATATATATATATATATAACATATATGTGCTCTCCATGCGGGATGAGCACTTGAGTGGGGAATTATCGGTTGCCACATGGGCGTAAATGCAAAGCTCTTCTAATGAACTGAGCACTCCGGTAGCTGATAGCGTTTATATAAAAATATATACGTAAAAAAGATTCCTTCGCTTACGCTGAGGATGACGATAGCTCTGCAATTAGATATCCAACTGGCGTATTATCAGTTATGTTTCGATTCCAGCTTGAAGCAACTCGCGTATCTAGCCACACAGAAGAATTGTGATACAACGAGACAGTCTATCTACAGATGACAAGATATATACGTATATATTCTTGAGAGGACAAACGTCGTATATATGCTCAAATGTCTTTTTGGAGACTGTCTCCTACGAAAATAATACCCACGTTTATCTCACCACTACGAGTCTTCCAAGACGTTTTACTATGCACTTTAATGATTCTAACTCCAAAAGCCAACATCTTAAAAGCCACTCTATTCCCAAATCCAAATTTCGAAAAATTCTTTTTGAAAACACAACTATAATAGTACACAAAATTAAAGAACTACGACTACAAATCCTAGAAAAATTGGCTTTTTAAAAAATATTCTATTTCTCTTGATTGTATTCGATTTTCATTGATTGTGGTCTGTTTTAAAATTCAGTCGATGTCATCAGCATCACAGATTAATCCAACAATACGTTTACGTACTTAGCGAAGTTATAAAAAAAGTAAAGTTGGCGACCGTAGTCGAGGGCGACCAGGAAGCTCCCTTTTCAATAGCCACTACACCGAGGTGTAGGAGAGGGCACTACTCCTTTCCCTCGATTGCTTCACTTTACTCTTGATACGTACCTTATAATGCTGAGTGTTAAGCAAAGTGCTAGCAAGTACCATTTTTAATGTCTTTGGTATGAAGTGACCTGGGATTGAACCTAGGTCTCCCGGACGATTGGCGAACACTCAACCCTCTCGACCATTGAGCCGGTAAACTTAAAAAAATCTTTACACTTGCAAACAATCCCCTGATGATAGTCTATGAAAGGCCCGAAAGTGCTAGGGACAAGTTAGGAAAATTTCTCTACCAACTCCGACCTAAAACCAAAACGCTTGTCAGGAAACTTGAAAGGATCCGAATAAAATTATATCGACAAAATGTGTTTTTATTATTTAATCAAACATGCCTATATATATATATATATATATATATATATATAGGCATGTTTGATTAAATAATAAAAACACATTTTGTCGATATATATATATATATATATATAACAATCTTTTTTCATAACTTTCCGGTTTGTTTTTATCTGCCTGGATCTATCTCTCTATCTCTTTTAGCTCATTTGTGAGCGAAGATTTCGATTGTTGTATTAATGAAAGTTGGGTGTCGTCTGCTGCTACGACTACTACTTGTAGAAGTAACGTTGATGAGGGTGTAGTTACTGTCTTTTATTCTGAAGAGATAAACGCCAGATTCCTGATGTGATATGGGACGGGATTTTTGGCATAATATATATATATATGTGTGTGTGTATGTGTGTGTGTGTGTGTGTGAGAGAGAGAGAGAGAGAGAGAGAGAGAGAGAGAGATACAGCAAAAACAACTATTACTACTAATACTAACAATGATAATAATAATGATGATGATGATTTTGCTGCTGCTGTTGTTGTTGTAATTCAGTATGTTAATATCTGCCTCCGCCTGACTCCAATTTCTCTCTACACCTCTCCCACCCAGGTTATCGCGAAATGGCATCTTGGTCTTTTTCTCGATCGAAAGGAAAACAAATGAACAAAAGCGTTGCGTGACAGGACATTATACAAAACGGCGCGCCTTCTCTCTGCGCCCCCCCTAATCATGAGCCGAGATTCGACAGAGAGCGCCCAAAGTCCGAGTGTTTTTCATCCGCTGTCCGATCTAGCTTTGGATAGGAGAGTAGCGGTGGGGAAACAACGTTCGATCGCAGTGTTAAAAGGCAACATCTCATTTCAACGACGTTGCTACTTTACTGATTGCCCCAATCGCAAATTGTCAGAAATCTGTTTATCTTTACAGAAAATCCACCTATAACCTCTTGTCCATCAATTACAAGCATGCAATATGAAACATACAACCAAATGTATATATATATATATGTGTGTGTATATATATATATATGTATGTATAAATTAGAAATATGATCTCTTTGAATTCTTTTAAGCTTTAAACGTGTTTGCATGACTGTACAGTGGCACCTTTTGAATTTAACGAATCGTATAGGGAAAAAGCAAGACGTGTTCTGTTCTGAATATATCCTACAAGCAAAAGTCTACAAAAATGTAGCAGGGCGGCTACTGGCCTCCTATCTAAGACGAGCAAAACATGCTGGACACGGCTATAGAAGTTAGGATAAGCACATAAGAGACGTTATCCTATGAACTCTTACATATAGAGACGTAAGTGTTGGCAGACAACCAAAAACTAGCATTCATCAGCTCTATGCTCACAGTTGATGCCATCTGAAGGAGTTGCCAAGGATGATGGCTGATAGGGACGGATATATATCATAATATGCACTCCTAAACTACAAATCTGAGATAATCGCCAAATGTCGACACGAAAACAAACATCAGTTATTCCAATTCGACCCAAACACTTAACCAAAAAATAAAATAAATTTCTTATCCCTTCTCATTTTTTAAGAACCACTGTTATTTTCATATTTACATATATTTCTGTCATCTATGTTCACTTCACCACTAAATCTTTCCCCTTGTCCTTTCACCATATCCCACTTTTACTATGACTGGGTGCCAACAAAATATCATCATAATAAAATAGAAAGAGTCAATTGAAGCCATGAACTTATTTATAAGCATTTGATAAGAAGACTTGAAAACAAGATAACCATCTGTAAATAAGTGATTATGATTATTAAAAAGATAAGAATAGTTGCTTGAATATATATATATATATATATATATATATATACATTAGGGTAGGTTGATTTTTCACTTTTTTTTAAATATCAAAAAGAATAATGCACTGAAAGTTGGGTATATACCTATTAAATACTCATACCAAAAATTAGATCTGAATCTTCAACGGTTTTTTGCTAATTTGGCATGAAAGATTTTGAATAAGCACGTACTGAAAAGTCCTCGATTTTGCCAGATTTGGCCAAAATATTGATGTAAAAACCAAACAATTTCAGTATTTAAATTAGGAAATCTTATTTTATTTTATGGAAATATAATAAATAAATTATAACAAAACTTCAAATTGAAAATTGAACCCCTACCCCAACCTGCTTTACCTGTGTCGAATCTAAAATGCTATTATTCTAGCAGTAATATTCGAATATATTGATAAAACTTTTTCCTGATATGAATTGAAATACAACAAATAAACAAATATGGAAAAACAAATAATTGTTTAATAATTTTTAATATATGGAATCAAATAGTTCCATATATGAGCCCTCAGATGAAAACGCTGGTCTCAATTGTTGGCACAAAACTTTTGCAAGTATGTGCTGGTGCCTTGCTTTAAAGCCATACATGGATTGAGAAGCCTCCGTTACTAAATTAACTGCCCGTTCCACACCTTGGGAATGTGAAGGGAAATCTGGCAAGTTAATCTTTTCACCAGTTAACAGTGAATTCTGTAATTCATTGTCAGAAAAGTCTAGTGTGAGTGGTGGCTCACAGACTCCATTTACTGACAAATCAATTAAATCAATGCACAGCTTTAAAGTTGATCATTGGGATTTTTTCTTGACTGGCTTCCCTCTTCTGAAAGAATATAAAAAATAATTTGAGTTTAATTTTTAAATACAATTTGTTCTGCTCTAATAATATTTGGTGAAATCAGATGTAATTTTTAAAATGTTTCAATAAATTGGCACAAGTACTTCAACCAGTTTTGTATGAATAAATATTAACGTACCTAATGGCCAAAATTCTTTTTATACCCTCTTCTCTCACTTCAGGTTCATCAAATTTCACCATTGAAAATAAAACATTCTCCAGAAGTAACGCCAAGGCATTATACTGGAGGTTTTTTAATGTAATCCTTTGAACCTCAATTGGTTTCTTTTGTATCCTGTCAATCATATTGTAAATATAAATTTGCTGGAGATGGAACTTGTTACTTTTTTTTATATCAAACCAGCAAATAGCATAAACATTCACAATAAAATTTATCAAACTATATAGTTTGGTCGAACGATTCTGTGGATATGACCCACAAGTCCATAGGCACATGAGCCTGATGGCCAAAGTTAACCACCTTGCCTGGTTTAATGGACCAATTTTCCACGATGGAAATCTAGGGTTCACCTTACCTCTAGAAATACCAACTGTATATTCATAGAGTAGTCTTTGGTCACTACTAAGGATATCCATATCTTTCATTCCAAAATGAAACTCCAGGGGATTCTCAACAGCTGAAAAAGATTTTCTGGGGTAAATTATGGCAATCATTTACACATAATTTACCCAATGGACCATTGAATGTAGTGTGGATTTTTGTGGTGCCATCTAAATGTTTGAATAGAGCTCTAAATGGAAGTTCATTTTGATGTAAGGAGCAACCAATTGTGTGAAGATTTCTTTTTATTTTATTTTTCTAAAAGTGTAACAAGTCCACCTTCACATTTGCATTCGTGTTGTCAACAAGGACAGCTTTAATAGTGTATCAGTTGCACCAATATCAGGAAGAACCCTGTGAGTCAAATATATACTCTCATTTGGTGTCTCCTTTGTGATTGTTAAGTGGCATTCAGGTCCTTTGGCTTTTTTCAGAATTTTACTTTCATTTTCCTCCACTGATTCCTTGTAGTGTAGTATGTCTTTGTCTGTCCTCCCATCAACTCCTATACAAAGAAGATTCTCCTCATTTTCATTATGCTTTTCATAGGCATTTGTTTTCACTTTAGCCTTTGCTCTATTTTACATTTATCCATATAGATATTCTTTATATCTATATTAGGGATAAAAAGGCCAATAGCCCTCAAATCCAAGAGCAAGGCATGGGCAAGGCTGGCTCGAAGAGTAGAAAATATATCACCCCTAACTAACTCGAGCATGCCTTGGAATTTTTGTGAGGTTATAAGGCACTTGGAGAGGACTATCTAGCTGTTTATAATCCTCTGTTTCATCACTTGGAGAGGATGAGTAAGAATGGGAAGAATCACCTTGAACATAAGATGTTGAAGCTATTGGTGGGGATATCTTCATCTTTTTATTTGGCTTTTTTTGTCAGAGGACAAGTGCAGATGATGTGCTTAGTCTTGCAATTTTCTTTGGTGCATTTGACATTAATATTGTCACAACTTAAAATTGGCAGGTTGCACGAACATGATGATATATCAAAAAATGTATCCAACTTTTCCTTCCAGAATTTTGTTTGGCCAGCAGGTAGATGTTTCCTACTTATTTGCTTTGCCTTCTGAAAGCATAAAATTTCCACCTTGTTGACAACATTAATTTCCATTAACAAAGGCAAACGAGGATTGACAGCCTTCTAAATATCTATCACGTCCTTTGCTATTAATTTAGAAATACCTAAACAAGAAAGGTGGGGATAAGTGTTCATTAAAAAATGGCTGTATTAAATTATTTGTCGACAAGTTCATGTCTCCGTTTTATCCAATGGTGATGGTAAACCTGGAAATTTAATTGCACCTTTACTTCCAGTGGAAACTCCAGTGTTTTTTCCTGCCATTTTTTAAATCAAAATATCTGTAAAAAGAATATATATATATATATATTGTCTGAAAATACAAGAAGATGTTTTAAAAAAATTGTAAATAAATTTCGAAATTCATTAAAAAAAGTAATGATGTTTACTTACCAAACAACAGTATTGTACTGTTTAGTTCCAAAATTAACTCGTAAACCGACTTTTCACTTAAAAAAACACTAAATTTTAAAATAAAAATAAATTACAATAATTATAAAATGTTTAAATATTTTAATAGTATGTCTACTTTGCGAAATATATATATTTGCGTTAATTATAAGGGTAAAAAACATAAACAAACCGAAGTACTCCGGAGAAATAATTACCACCGATGAAAGCCGAAAAATATCCAGTAAATAAAAAGAGGTTTAGTAAGTCGTTATTTGTATTTTAAACTATATATTTTAATGTATTTTATTTTTGTTTTTGGTCATTTAATTAAACATAATATGAAAATGGATAATAAACTTAAAGGTATCAATTATTGAATAAATTCTATTATTTAATTTTCCTTTAGTCTCAGTTTTAATTTTATGGATACAGGTTTCCAGCGTCACCAATATCACGACTAAAATAACAAAATATTCTGTCTTTAAATGCAATTTCGCCAAAAAATACAAAATTCTAGGAAAAAAATATTTCGTGGGGTAATTTCTGATGTTATTTTGCAACTTTCACCGCGTTATTCTTTTTACAGTTCCAAAATCGACCTAACCTAATATACATATATATCATCATCATCATGTCGCGCCGCCTGCGCGGATATCCCTGACCGTCTCTCGCCATTTCTCCCTATCATTCATCGCCTCCGGCAGGTCTTCAGGATTACAACCCGTGTCCTCACATAGCTGCTGTATGTAAGTTCGTGCTGGTCGTCCCACTCTTGCACATCCATGAGTGGGGGTCCACAGGAGTACATCGCTTATGAGCTCGTCCTTGCTTCTCCAGCAGTGTCCTGCGTGTCTGGTTCGTCGAACTTGTATAGTTTTTGTGATGGGGGGCAAGTGTCCGTATAGTTGGAGTCTCGTGGGGTGTTGTCGCCAGGACTTGTTTAATACTGCTCTCAACATTCTTGTGTAATTTCCGTCCAGCCTCCTCTCCAGCCGCTTCGTAAGCGTCCATGTGGTGCATCCATATAGCAGTATCGACACAACCGCTGCCTGGAAGAAACTGCGTTTCATTTTATCTGTTAGGTCCGACTTCCATATGATCGAGAGCCTATCGATAGCTGTCCATGCCTTCGTCAGTCGTGTGTCGATGTCCTTCTCGGTTGATGAGACGCTGCTTCCTAGGTAGGTGAATTTGTCGACTAGTTTCAGAGAGGCTCCGTCTAGTGTGGCAATGTTGCCTGTTTGGTTGTAACACATATATTCGGTTTTGTTTGCATTGACATGTAGGCCAATGCCAGCTGCAGCTCGTTCCAGACTATGTAGTAGTGTCTCTGCTTGATTAGGCGTATTCGCTAGTAACGCCAAGTCATCAGCGTAGTCGGCGTCTGTGATTGTTTTTGCGGGGTACCTTTTGCTTCTTCTCTTAGTCAGCTCAAAGCCATTTTCTCTGATTTTGTCGATCGAAGTCCTAAGCACATAGTCTAGACAGATGATAAAGAGGTACGGGGCTAGTGTGTCTCCTTGTAGTACTCCTGCAACAATGTCGAAGTATTCCGTGTCTCCATCTGGTGAACGTACTTTTACTTTGGTGTTTCTGTAGAGAATCATTATCGCTGCTACGGTTTCTTTTGGTAGGCCGTAAGCTAGTAGGATTTGCTCCATCTTCCCTCTGTGTATGGAATCGAAGGCCTTGGTAAAGTCGACAAATAGTAATGTCGCCTGTAAGTTTTTTGCCCGAACGCCTTCCAGGATTCTACGGATGGTCAGTATTTGTGAGGTTGTGGATCTATTTCTCCGGAAGCCATTTTGGTTTTTCCTAAGGATGTTTTCCATTTTGGGTTCTATGCGGTTTCGTAGTAGGGCATTGTAGATTTTGGCTGCTATGGATGTAAGTGTTATCCCTCGGTAGTTCTTGGCTAGTCCGAGGTCGCCTTTTTTAGGGAATGGAAGGATGCATCCCTTCGTCCATCGTTCTATCCTATTTTGACTATAGACTGCGTTGCATTGCCGGAGCAGTATATCGTCGAATTGTCTCGTCTTCCACACTTCTGGGGGGATCTCGTCTAGCCCCGCCGCTTTCCTATTTTTAATTCTTCTGAGAACCGTGTCGAGTTCTTCTTTGGTGAAAGGACCTAGTTTTACGTCTAATTGCTTACTAATAATTCTGGTGATCGGTTCATCCGTTATTTCCGGTGGGTTTCCTAGTAGATTTTTGAAATGCTGTTCCCACAGTTTTATTCTTTCTTGTTGGCTTGCAGCTTTCAATTTTGTTTTGGCTGTGCTCTTCCTTCCACTTACTTCGTTTATTGTTTGCCAGGCTATCCTGGATTGCCTATCTTCCACCGAGTCTCTAATCTTATCTATCTGATTTTGTACGTATTCTGCCTGTTCTTTTAGGTATATTCCTGTTAATTGATGTTGCGCCTTTTCTAGTTCTCGTGCATTTGTATTTGTTGGGTTCTGTTGATAGTTTTTGGAGGCAGTCTTCACAAGTGCACGTTTTTCTCTAGCCGCTAGCGTTTCCCAAGGGACTCTATATTTAGTTCTAGGTTTTGTTGGAATACATTATTATATAATAGCTCTATCCTAGATATTGAGCACTGGGTTCGACACAAACCCACAAAGTGATTTAGTGACAACCAACACTGTTATAAGATAATATATATATATATATATATATATATATATATATATATGTATTTTAACAAAAAACTACTAAAATACATATATATATATATATATATATATATATATTATCTTATAACAGTGTTGGTTGTCACTAAATCACTTTGTGGGTTTGTGTCGAACCCAGTGCTCAATATCTAGGATAGAGCTATTATATAATAATGATAAATAAATATATATTAGATATATATATTTAATTCATGGAATCTAAACTACGACCCCTCGACATGCAATGATAATGTTTTGTTCCTTAGCTATAGTCACCTACACGTACTGAAATAAAATAATGTACCAAAAAATTAAGATACATCTACGAATTTATATCCGGTTAAAACAACGCGCTGCGTTTGTACCTTCACTTACACCCATACATACTCACATTACTATGCAACTATCACCCACACAAGTATACGCACACACCCACACACACTTACAATCACACATAAAGATTCCTATAAAATCCCAACGGTTTTTGACCGTATTTTTTCGATTTCCGATTCATTTCATTTTCTTAGCCACCTGATGATTGTTGTTTTGCAAAAAACTCCATGAAACCCAGGGGTCACAGTCTCGATTCCATGAATCAAATATATATATCTAATATATATTTATCATATATATATATATATATATATAAAACAATAATAAATAAACATATATTAGATTTATATATTTAATGCCATGGAAGTTTGTCTACGACCTTAGGTTTCATGAAATTTTACAAACAACAATCATCAGGCAGATAACGAAAGAAAATGAAAAAATCGAAAAATACAGTCAAAAACCGTTAGAATTGTGTACAAATCTTTGTGTGTTTGTGAGTGTGTGTGTGTGTGGAGGGTTATAGTTGCGTATTTTGTGTGTGGACTAGTACGTGGTGTTTAGTGTATGTGTGTGTGAAGAAACATAGTCAGCACGATAAACTTGAGGTCGTTTTCCGGATAGGAGAACGCAGTCGTAGCAAACTTTGCTATATATATACGAGGATCATCAAATAAGTTTCCAGACTTTTTTCGTATGGGCACTTTTATTGATAGTACACACATGAAATTCTAGTCCCCTTCGAAGTAATCTCCTCTGGCAACAATGCACTTGTTGTACCGTTCCAACAACTTCTGGAAGGCTCCATGGAAGTCCTCTTGTGTGAGCGTGTCAATGACCTTCGTCAGAGCCTCTTTCATCTCCTCATTTGTCTCATAACGACAACCTCTAAGTTTTTCATTGAGCTTAGGGAATAAGCAAAAGTCACAGGGAGCAATGTCTGGACTATAGGGAGGGTGAGAAACTGTCTTGATGCCCATCTGGGTCAAATAGTCTGTGACAAGGATGGAATTGTGGACTGGTACATTGTCCTGGTGGAAATGCCACTGACCCGATTTGAAGAGTGCTGGCCTCTTCCTTAGGAATCTCTTCCTGAACTCCGTTAAAACCTCAACATAGTAACCCTAACCTAACCCTTTGGCCAATCAATCTGGTGTATTGACTTCCTTACTCTTCCCACACCTCCCATCATCCCTCACAGACCCACTGACTTCCTTGAATCTCTTATGCCACTCAAAAACTGATACTCGATTCATGCAAGATGGTCAAAAAGCAGTCTGAAGCATTCCATCCGTTTCTGTGGCGTTTTCCAAGTTTAAAACAGAATTTTATTGCATATCGTTCTTCTAAAGTGTCCTCACGTCCAGATTGCATTTTTGAAATTCACCAGCTGTGATAATCAGGCTTTAGTAGGGTTTATTCGAATTCCTGCTGTATCTGTTAATTTGAATGTGAAATCATAAAACTTTGTCAGTTATCTCATAAGCTGTGTAGCAATAACATACTAGATTTTCAAGAGTCTATGGCAATTTTAAATGCCTGTACAAAAAGTCTGGAAATTTATTGAATACACCACGTAAAATAAGAAATTTATTGAATACACCTCGTAAAATAATAGCTACTTGAAACCATATAATTGAACAAGATTGAATCATTTGAAACCATATAACTGGGTCCAATTTATCTTTTATTACATGATGCTGAAATATAACTGTGTGCAAACACATGATTATTAGTAAATCTTAATAGTTACTTTAAACCATAACATTGTAACAGGATGCCTAGCAGTTCGTTTCCATTTGTTTTGGCGCCACTCAGACGATCTCTTTGTTTTGGCACAAAACCCACACAAAAGACAGAGGACGAGATCTCCCGCGAGACCTGAAGAGTAGGGAGGAAGGAAGGTCCGAGAGAAGATAGAGAGAGTCAGTTGACAGAGCAAGGCTGAGGAGACCAGTCGGCTTGAGATAGCTGTCCAGAGAATGAGACAGTCGACAGAAGGAGGCAGTGAGAAGATGGAGGTAGGGCAGGGAAGAGAGTCAACAGAAGTCAGAAAGTCGACTGCTAAGACCTGCTGACCTACAGAGGCCGGGTTAACCAACTTGGTAAGATATTAGCATTGATAGTGGCTTTTGTAGAAGTTTCGCGCAAAATACACGCCCGCGATAGTCTACAAATGCACGGAGAATGCAAAGTGTCAAAAACTCCCTTTCTTGCGCTTGGAGCTGACTCAAGTCCGTGTTTGTACGTTTGTTCTATTTATCCAACCCTCTCGGTTGTGCTTTTCGTATCCGTGAGGAAATGTGTAATACCCCTGGTCGGAAATGAGAAAAAAACACTAGACGAATCACTGGCCATGAGTAGTTTGGTTTAACGACTTTGATATAGTTTGGGGTCGGCCGGCCAGGGGTGTTATCAGAACAGTGTATAAATTATTAGTCTAAGATTAGAATTTCAGATAGCATATAACTGTGCAAACAAATGATTATTTTTGTCAAAGAGTAAGATTACGATTGATCACAGAGGAATGTTAAAAGTATATTTTTGATGGTAGTCAACCATAGATTTTTCTTTTTTTTTTTTTAAATAGGAGGAATTGTATTGTGAATTAATTACCATGATTAGAAAATCCGGCGAACACCTACGCACGAAATACGGAAACACTGGACGGCTGTTTCAACCTTATTAGGTCTCATCAGTAGTGTATACCGTGATCCTCACAACTGGAGATCAAAACCAGCTGCCATAGATTGCAGAGCCACAACTCTACAACTGAGCCACAACTGGTCATGGTAATTCCATTCACAATATAATTCCTCTACTTAAAATAAATGTAGATCTATATCCTTGCCCTCGAGGTCATAATAATTACGCGGATGCGTATTTCTAATCCTTTTGGGAAGACGTGGCCCTAGAGGTGACAGTGTCAACTGCAAAGAGTACAGATGTAACTTGCAGGACACATTCAGGACGGTTGGCCGCGCAATTACCATAACTAGTTAATTTGGTGTCACTTGTGTGCGATATGGACTGTCTGTTTACAAGGATGGCTTTGGCATTAAATAAACCATGAAAGTTGATATACCACGAATAAAACAAACCAAACAACTAAATTATATTAAAAGGTGTATTTCATAAATCAGTAACCACATATCATAGATTCTTTTGAATTTCTTTCGGCATCCGTCCTTATAGGCGTATCTGTAATGAAATGTATAATACCCCTATTCGGAAATGAGAAAAAAACCACTAGACGAATCACTGGCCATGAATAGTTTGGTTTAACGACTTTGATATAGTTGGGGGTCGGCTGGCCAGGGGTGTTATCACAACAGTGTATAAATTTGGAAGTTCTCTAGAGGGCACTCTGTGTCGGCAAAGAGCTGATGAATGTAAGTTTTTACTGGTTGTTCAACATTGGTGGGTCATTGTGTAGGAATCCATTGAAGCATGTTGCTGATGAGTTTGTTCTTATCTCCCTCCAGTAGAGTCTTGGTAAGGTTCTCAATAAAACTCATTTACTTCAAGAAAAAGCCGGTTAGAAATGTAAAAGTTACAATTTTTTATTGTATTGTTTAGAAATTAAAAAATTCCAAAATCATTTATGACTGATATTTTGAATTTTCCCTTATTAAATACTTCATTTATTATCTCGCCAGTTATATATATATATATATATATATATATATATATATATTAATTTGGTCTCACAGTCTCTATTTTTGCCTGTCATATCTGATATTTTGTTTTAGATTTTTTTTAGTAATATATATCTCTTTTAATAAAATGTTTTCGGTTTTTAATTACAAAGTATTTAATTCCCTTGGACTTTACTTCAGAAAGAAACTCCTGACCCATGTCATACAAAAAACTTTAATTACAGACTTTCTTCGAAAAAAAAACAACTAAACATTTCAAGCCTTCGAATCTAATATTATACTTCACGTGAAAGATGCCAGTATGAACTCGTGTCAATGTAAACCACAAAGAAATGCATGTTTCTTTAGACTTCTCTGGTATTTATTTACTAAACTAATATTTCCCTCATCTTTTTAAGGACAGCTTAAAGACCACCCTCAAGAGCTTTGAGATACCTGTTGCATCTTCTGAGAGTCTGGCAGTAGCTCGGTTCTTTTGGCATAGCCTTATGAGCAACTGAGCCAACAATTGGGAAACACGCAACTATCTCATCCACCAAAGAAGGCATTACTATCTTGCAGATTTAAAATTCATCAAGCAACAGTAAAGTTCTGTTGGGTTTATTTGTTTAATGACATATCAACTCGTTGTGGATTATCTAAGACGTAAATTTGACGATCAATTTCCAAATGTCTGATTTTTTAATCATAACAATATTTTCAATGTACAAAATCATTTCTTAAAATGCTCAATGTTTATTTATATATAAACATTTGTTTACTATCAGTTGTATAATATCAAATATTCTTATCTATGAATAATTATAATTGATATCACTTATTAAATACTTTATTTATAATTGATATCAAATATTCCTATCTATGAATAATTATAATTGATATCACTTATTAAATACTTTATTTATAATTGATATCAAATATTCTTATCTATGAATAATTATAATTGATATCACTTATTAAATACTTTATTTATAATTTATATCAAATATTCTTATCTATAAATATTTAACACTCAGTTGCATGGTTTCAGCTATTTCTATATATCACTATTGTTTGTTTGTTTAATGGCAAATCAATATTCTAGGTTTAATTCATGCCAAAGGTATCCTTGTAGAAGTGTAATATAATGGCCGAGGGATTTCGTTTTACGCCTTTGGGTTTAGTTAGGCTGAGAACCTTTAGGGCTCAGTGCATGGGTTACTTAGGTGCAACATTAACGCAGGTGTTCACGCGCGTGGGCAGAGCGGACGTGTCACTCAGAGATGTCACAATAGCCTAGATTGGAAACGAGACTAGAGAGTGCGGTTGACGGAACCGCGCGGAGGATTTGGGGGATTTTGAAAAAGTCAGTTAGTTGAGTTGAGAACAAGACACCGAACGAGGAGGGTCGACTTTCGTCGATCGCTGAGGCGAGACGAATTTGCGCGCTACGGGCGCCGCACGAGATAGGAGACAGATGGAAAAGCCAGAATAGAAAGAATGTGCATCTCTCTTCCTTATCTCGAAACCTTTAATTCAAAGGTAATAAAAGGTTTCGTACCTGAACTAAGAAGTCGTTACGTGTTTTTCGTGTTTCGGGATTCCTATGTTTTATATGTGTTACGAACATTCGATGTACGTTTCACGTAGCCATATCCTGGCTATGTAACAGAAGAACAGTAGTGGTACTATTTAACCAATTGCTGGGGGGATAAGGGGGTTCATACCTTTCCCAAGTGTATTTGTCCAAAAGTGAAGGTAAAAGAGCAACTGGAGTTCGAACTAGCGTAAAACGATTCCGCAGCCCAGATCTTTAACCATTACACTACGGAGGCAAACCCTATCACTACTGATTTATATACAATTATACATGTTATCAAGTATTCCAATCTAATACTATTCATTTATACACAATTATATAATTTAAAGTAACTATCCCTACGTAATAATATTGCCCAAACGGCTGGGGCTGTAGAATATACCGGCTGCTTTTCTGCAGAGGATAAGACCCCCTACCCACCCCAAAAAGTGTCCTGGGTAAGACAATAAACAATCTGATGGTGAGTTTCCAGTTATGCAGGAGATTTGGGGAATGCAGAGTACCATTTCACTGCCATTGCTCCCAGGCCCACTCTGGCCCGGAGTGGTACCACCTGCTAGGGTCCTATCTATGGGTCAAATGGAACTAAACTGTATCCGTATGCTAAACTGAATTGTTTGAAATAGAACTATTTTTGACATTGAAACTGCGTACTTATGCTAGACTGAACTGCTTGAAATAGAACTGTTTTTAAATAAAACTAAACTTTGTATTTATGCTAAACTGAATTGCTTGAAAACGAATTATTTTTGACATTGAAACTGTGTACTTATGCTAAACTGAACAGGTTGAAGTAGAACTGTCTGAACTTTTGCTCAAATGAATTGCTTGAAATAGGACGGTTTTTGACATTGAAACTGTGTACTTATGCACAACAAAATTGTTTGAAATAGAACAGTTTTGACATTTAACTGAACTGGTTTGACTTTTAACCGTTTGTAAACAAAAACTATACATATACTAAACAGAATTGTTTGAAATATAATTAAAATGTTAATGTTAAATGACCCGGAAAAGTTGATATGCCGTAAAACAAAACAACAAAACTGTGTAATAGTAATAATAATTTTTTAACACACTGTTATATTATCCCATCACCAAAAAATCTGCCAGCAACCAAATAGTTTCAAGTAACTTGTAATGATACTAGTACTACTACTATTACAGCTGCTACTCCTCCTCCTACAACTACTACTAATAATAGTGCCCTGCATAAAGCAGAAGATCAAAGGCAAACATCGCCCTACAAGCAACAAGAACGTTCGAAGGAACCCCTGTATCCCCACCAAGTTAAAAAATGATGACTAAATTTCGAAGTGGATGGTACGTGTTTATATTTTCTACAGACTTGTGTATAATATTTGTGTCCGATTAGAAATAATGTAGAAATTAAAACTAGTCGCTGAAGAGGAAGTAGAAGCAATAATGGCTCGAGGGTGTGGTGGGAGGAACTGGGTGGAAAGTGAATAATAAAAAAGTAAACGAAGGAAGTCGTCGAAAAAGTCTTGGTAGCAAGTGACGAATTTTTTCAATCGAAGTTACTTAATTGTAACAGGGTGACCCAAATTATATAAAACTCCTAGAATAAGAGAGAAATTCACAATAACTGTATGACAGCTAATTGCTCAGTGTTTAAAGAACAAAATATCAGTCATACGGTAAAAAAAGTCTACTATGGACTTTAACTTAGTTAAAAATTAATATGTATACGAGGGAAGGTTTTTTTTCTGAGACTCGCTTAAGAGATAATAAAAAAGACCTCTGGATCTGGTATAGCCACAATATACTACCCATGATAAAGATTAGAAATCGAAACATAATTCAAAGTGGGACCCAGACAACAGGTCTTGGTGTCATGATCGGCAGGTGCCCCCGTAGTAGCCAACATGGGGAAAATGATTGGCATCCAGCGAATGTTGGCTGTTCTTTTTTTTTTAGGAACACGAACGACGAACTAAGCAACCATACAAACCAGAGACACCAACATATAAAATGGACTTGGGAAGACAATAAACTGGTACTTCACTGTTATTTTAGGATCCTCCCTACACAAAGAGGGTATAGAAAACTAATGATTGAAATTGGGAAGAATGCACTAGATTTCAGACAACTAGCCAAAGACTCACAGACCAAGTTAGGACGATAATAAAGAAAGGTTGGTTTTCTGGCCGTGAAATATTAGAAATACACCAATAAATGAATAAGGGAATCAAGTCAACAAGACCCTAATACAATAATCAAGACACTAAATACTGAAAAACAAGAACCCTCTAAGCGAACTGGAACGCAAACTAATAGTAATCAAACACCAAAGACTCAAACCACACAGAAGATAGATTAACACCAGATTGAGCAGATGTGAAAAACTCGCGAGGTGTGAAACAACAATAAAAACGACGACGAAGACGACTGGTATCTTCTTGTCCAGACTAGAAGACAAGACAGTTTTGATTTACAAGAAAACACACACACACACACACACACACACACACACACACACACACACACACACACACACACACACACACACACAAAATAACCTCCCGCAGCCCCCCCCCAAAAAAAACAACAACAACAACAAAAAAACAAACAACAACCGACAAAAGGATGTCACAGTTCCAAAAGACTTCAGTATTAAAATAAATTCCAGAAAAAAAACCCCAAACATTTCGTTTTTGCCTGATGATCGTGAAAACATGAAACTGACATAGTTAATTCAAATGTTTAAATTTTGGTTTGTTTTAGTTTGGTTTTATAGCATATCAACCACTGTCGGTTATTTCATGCCAAGTTCTGTTTTTAGATATATATTAAATATATGATCAGTAAACACATTTTGTAGATACACACAGTTAAATAATCGAACAGTTCTATTTCTAACAATTCAATTAAGCATAAGTCAACAAAGTTAAGAATTGCAATGTATCACTATCAATTCAATTAAACATTAGTTTATATACAGTTAAATGATCAAACAGTTCTATTTCAAACAATTCATTTTAGCATGTCATTTGTTTACACTCAGTTTAAATGTCAAACACATCAATTTGACACATAGATAGTATCCTATCAGGTGCTACCATTCCGGACCAGAGTAAACCTGGGAGTAATGGGCATGAAGGGGTACTCCGCATTCCCTAAATCTTTAGTATTACCGGAGCTTCCCCATTAGATTGTTTTATCTCATATCCAGGACACCCGTTGAAAGCGGTGGCTTATATATATATATATATATATATATATATATATATATATATATATATATATATATATATATATAGTGGCGGCTTTAATCTTCAGAACGGCATAGTTTCGTCAGAGAAAGTAGGAATAACTTTTTATCTAAATTGTTTTAGATTGTAGTATTTTCACAGACAACAAATACGATATTAATTGTTATTCTGTGAAATTTTGGTGTTATTTGAGATGATAATAAAAAAGTATTGAATGATTCAATGATTTACAGCAAAACCCAGGGCAGCCAAAATGATCAAAACGATTGAATAAATTAACAAAATACTCAATATTACAGAAAATACCGAAATTATTAGACTTCGAATGAAGGATAATCTAAGTATTGGGGCTACTGCAGAGATTGTAAACAAGTCAAAAAGTGTTGTTGACAGTATTCTTAAGGTCTACAATGATTATGGTTCGTCTGAAGCAAGAAAGTCTACTGGTAGGCCAAGAATGGCGACCAAGAGAGAAGATCATAAAGTTGGTTAAAAAGGACCGATTTAATACTGCTGCTGCTGCTGTTTCTTCCGACATGAGCATTCAACTGGGAAAACTTTTATCTAGGAAGACTGTGTGTCGTCGTTTAGTTAAACAACAACTTTTAGCTAGAGCACCGTTCTAAACATTATGCCCGCCACTATATATATCATCATCATCATCATATCGTGCTGGCAGCACGGATATCCCTGACCCTCTCTCGCCACTCCTCCCTATCGTTCATCGCCCTAGGTAGGTCTTCAGGACAACAACCTGTATCCTCACATAGCTGCTGAATGTACGTTCGTGTGTGTGTGTGTGTGAAATTATGTCTGTTTATACATTAGAAAGCAACAAATTTGAAAACTTTACTAAATATCCTTCAATGAATTGAGTCACTGATTCTGGCAATCGAAGGCAATTCAATCATCTTGTCAATAAAGCAATATATGCTGAAAAAGCTTGTCTACTTACACGATAATTAAAACCAAACCCTCCGTCTTTGTAAGGATTAATTTCAAATGGCTTTTCATCTGGTTCGATTCAACTTGAAATGGCCAATTCCAATCTTCAACTTGTAACCAATCAACCACTCAAGGCAGACGGCTAAAACAAAATTCTCTTTACTGAGAGTCACGGCATTCGGCAGATAAAAGTTTATGCGTCAGAGTAAAGAAAAGAAAAGAAAGGAAGAAAAAGGAAGGAAGTAAAGAAAGAATATAGAATAAAAAAAAAAAAACGAAACGAAACGAAACGAATCAAGAAATTATGCATGAGGTGATGGAGAACTGAGATACGTTGAGACAGGAAAAATTGTCTGAATCTTGCCGATTAGAAAGAACCGGACGTTGAAATGAAGCAGACAAAAAGGAATCGCGAATGAAGATAGCAACTCCCCCACACATCTATCTATCTATCTATCTATCTATCCTACCAATTCGGTGGCACTTAGAATACTCTGACTGTATCCCCTTCAGAGGGGTATAAGACACATCCCCCTAAAAGAGGTATCTTGAGTATGACACTGAGGGTGAGGCTCCAGTTCTGTGGGTTTGGAGAATGAGTTGCACCCCTCCATCGACATTACTACCAGGCCCACTTTGAACTGGAGTGATAATTCTTGTTAAGATCCTCTCTATTCGTCAAGCAGGTGTGTTTGAAATTTATTCGTATTCGATGTGACTATGTACAAAAAGCCCCCCCAACCTCCCCCAGCGAAAGATGACTTAAGAAACAACTAGATAAAAATGTGAATATGAACGAACAACGAACGCTCCCCACTTCTTAGCTTTTGGCATAAAATAACCCGATACAGGCTGGCGTGGCGTTAAAATCAATGAATGAATTACAAATGAATAAATCTATCTATTTGTCTTACAAAATGGAGAATTATGCTTTATACCGGCCCATTGGCATAGTGATTAGAGTGGTTGCTTATGGTCCCGGGAGACTGTGATTCAATCCAACGTTGTGTCGTACCAAAAACTCAAAATAGTACTTGATGCCTATTTGCTTAACACTTAGCATTATAAAGTATGAATCAAGGGTAAGAGGAGCAATCTTGGCAAAGGAGTGGCGCCCCCCTACACCTCGGTGTCGTAGCTATTGAAAAGGGAGCTCACGTATATACATACTTACATATGTGTGTGAATATATATTCTTCGTTTGTTTGGGTTTTATGGCATATCAACATTTGTAGGTTATTTAATGCCAAATCTATTTTTATATAAATAAGCAGTTTTATTTCAAACAATTCAGTTTAACATTAGTACGTACACAGTTTGATATTTATATTGTCATCCACAGACAGACTATTTCTTAGTATCACAACTCTTCAGTGTGGACAGACACGTTGGACGCTTGAAGCTGGGACCGGAACCCGCCCGACTTTACGTTAGACTTAGTATTAGACCGCTCAGTCAACAAGCGTACCACGTCAGCTAGGGAATTATAAAGGTATTAAGTAGTAGCGTTCGTTTGTTTACATTTTATACCTTATCGGATACCAGAGTGCTCAGTTCGTTCAAAGAGCTTTGCATTATGCAAAATTCCTTCGCCAGAGTGTTCAACATTAAAGTACAAACAAGCTGATTGGAACAGTTTCTTTTTTGTCCGATTACCGTAGTGCTGAGGATAAGACGTTTGGTTGGAAAGAGTTTCCGAGTGAAATCATCTAGAGGCTGCAGGTTCAATCCCAACGACAGGTAAATTACAAAGAACTCTTACGATAGTTTAACTCTTGTACCCAGTTATGGTTAACGTGATTAGAACAATCTATACCCTCGTGGATTAAATAAATGTTCAGTTCGAATTTCTGAGTTGGCTCTCGAATTCGACATGAAACACTTGAAGAAGGCCGAAGGACATATCGGCCAAAACGTCGTGAACATAACAATGAAAATGAAGGCAACAGACCAAATATTCTGAGTGATAAAAATCAGTAATAAGTTGTCCTCTAAATTTTTTAAAGTATATATATATATATTCATCTGCTGACAAACTGTTTCGTTATATCCTAACTCTTCAGAGTGACTAAACACACGAGATGTTTCAAGCTGGGATCGACTTTGTGTCAGTCGGATATCTTAGTTCAGAGCTATCGTCATTCTCAGTGCAAGCGTATGTATTTTTACGAATACGCTATCGGCTACCGGAGTGCTCAAATCATGAGACGAGCTTTGCATTTGCGCATATGTGGCTGCCAGCAATTCCCTATTCAAGTGCTCAATCCACTAGGAGGAGTATATATATATATATATATATATATATATATATATATATATATATATATATGTTTCATTAAATAGTAAAGACAGATTTTATCAGAATAATTTAATTAAGATCCTTTCGAGTTTCCTGATAGGTGTCTTGGTTTCAGGTTGGAATTGGTGGATGAATTTACCAAAATTGTCTCGAGCGCTTTCGGACCCTTCATAGGCCATCATCAGGGATTGCTTGCTTGTGTAAGGAGTGTGTTTTTTTAAAATGAGCTTTGAACATTTTTTGAAAGTTTTTATAACATAATAAGAATATACGAACGCAGAGTTGGATAAAAGCTGATGAATCTAAAAGCAGAATGCTATCAACGGAAATAGAATACTGTCAAGGAATATGGAATATTAAAAAATACTAAAAGCATTTCAAAGCATTGTCGCTATTTTCAAAATTATGTCTACTGATTTTATTTCATTTTTTATGTAGGGCTTCTAGGATTTATAGTCGTAGGTTATCAATTTCGTGTGGGATTATAGTGGTGTTTTTAACAAGAATTTTTCGAAAGTTGGATTTAGGAATTGAATGAGTTTTAAGATGTAAGGCTATGGAGTTAGCGTCATTAAGGTGCATTGTAAGTCGTCTAGAAAGAGTTGTAGTGGTAAGACCAACACTTATCAGGAAACTTGAAACGATCTTAATTAAATTATACAGACGCAATTAGTCTTTACTATCAAATGAAACATGCTTAAATGATCGACTGCTGCCAAACCACACACACACACAAACACATACACACACATACATATATATATATATTAATAATATTGTTGTATGGTGTGTCATATTCATAAATCAAGAGTGTTCAATATTGTTGGTAGAGCATATGTTGATATAGGTGTTAATAGCGTAGACATAATGTCACCGGTGCTTTGTGACTGTCAATTTGTCGCCTATTCGAGACTAGACTTTGCCTGATGATCGCATACTCAAGAAATTGACGAAGACCGAACGCCGTGACTGTATCTACCTTATTTAGTTGTTCAATCTTCCTATATATATATATATATACACAGAGAGAGAGAGAGAGAGAGAGAGAGAGAGAGAGAGAGAGAGAGAGAGAGAGAGAGAGAGAGAGCCAGTTTAAAATACCTAGATATTAACGGACCCAAATAGATTGATGCACTCAGACTAAGGTCGGTCGAAACATAAAGAAACCCATATACTGTAGAAATTAACATGAAAAATAAATTTATATTGTGATTCGTAAATAACACCTTTCTAGACAAATATTTTTTCTTTTTAACTTTCAGCTAAAACCTAAGCATCTTCACACTTCTAAAATCCATAATAGCCAAACAAATTAACACGCAGCTGTTTTTTTTTTCTTTTTCTTTTCCGTATTCTCATTCTTGTTCGTTTGTAAATGTCGTATTCTGTCGTCGATTTCAGTTATTACTGATGAAAATTAATATCACACCTGACTCATATCTGTAATTTTTGAGAAGGAAATTTCGAATCTTTTTTACTTTTTTTTTCATTTGTTACAAAAAAAAAAAAACAAACAAAAAATAGAAGAGAAAAAATTCCCACCAGTCCGGTACAATTTGGCGATGCTTTAATATTGTTTCTATTTGTATTTTTTTTCCACACATTTTAACATCTCTTCCTGGAAAATATTGGAAAACGGATGAGTGTAAGAAGGAAAATTAAAAGGGTCTTAATCTTTTTAAGATTATGATGATATTTGCGTATATGCCTACTTATATTCTAACGCGTTCGCACACACACACACACACACACAGAGAGGCACTCGTGGTATAATGGCTATCATAATTGGAAATGGCCACGCTAACCCGAGTTCAATTCCTGGACGAGGTTGTTTACATTTCAGATAGCGCTAAAACCCTTGGTGGGAAAGGCATGACTTCAACTATGAGTAAATTGTGTGGCAGGCTGGACTCTTTAAACTTGTTATGGCAACCAGTCTAGAAGGAAAACTCTGAATTCAAACCTATTAAACTCCACTTAAAATTGACCTTGTGTCACACCATGTTTGTGTGGTTGGGTTGGGTAAATAAAATAATAATATAGTAAAGTGATTTGGCATATTTATAAATAAAAAGTCCTCAACATCGGTGATAGAACATATGTAGATATAAGATCTAGTTGCGTAGACACAGTCAGTGGTGCTTGGTGACTGTTAGTTTCTCGCCTATGCGATCATTAGACTATATATATATATAGAAGCATGTTTGGTAAAAGAACACGGAGTGTTTTCTTTTTGAGATCTTTAAATGAAGAGGTATAAGTCTTCTTCTTATTTTCTTATGTCTCGGTCAAGGTGGTGAAGAAAGTGCTCCGAGGCCTACCACCTTGACCCAGACATAAAAAAAGTGACAAGACTTGAACGTCTTCATTTAAAGATATTAAAAAGAAAATACTTCACGGTCTTTGACCGAACAATACTTTGATAACAACTTTCTGCCTAAGTACACAATATATAGTAATTTACAAAGCTCTTTGCTTCGATGTGGCACAAGGCCGAATGAATGGGGCGACCAATGAGACTCGAACTCACTCGTGTAGGTTTGCTAGACTATCTTGCTAACCGTTACACCACCAGAGGTGCCCCTAAATACACAATATATATATATATATATATATATATATATATATATATATATATATATATATATATATATATATATATATATATATATATATATATATATATATATATATATATATATATATATATATATATATATATATATATATATATATATATATATATATATATATATATATATATATATATATATATATATATATATATATATATATATATATATATATATATATATATATATATATATATATATATATATATATATATATATATATATATATATATATAAAAATATATATATATATATATATATATATATATATATATAGAACCACATGTACAAGCATAAATATAATCTTATATCTTCACATACACATTGATGTACATATGTACTCACATGCCCGTGCACATGCTTTATATATGTGAGTCTGCTCGCACCTGTGTGAACATATATACATCTACATGAATATTATTAGATGTAAGTTATGTATTTATGCATATACACGTGTTTCTATCTATCTATCTATCTATCTGTTCAACTCTTGGGTATGACTCTAAATTGCATCCGGTGGTGAGGCTACAGTCTTGAGGAACGTCTTCTTTGCCATTACTCCCAGATCCACTCTGAGTAAGAGAGGTAGTTCCCGTTTGAGTCCCATCTCTAAAGATCTGTTTGAAAATTATTAGCATTTGATAGAAATACTTGAAACCATAGAGCGGTGTGTAAATCATTTCTATTACGAATAATTACTCGAAGCCATAATTATTTAAAAAGGTTTATCCTCGTAAGTTACTCGAAATCATATGATGGCAAGCAAAACCAAAAGAAAGAAAAAGATTTTAGCATTAAAAAAAACCCACAAATGTTGACGGGTTTGAAAAGCAACCAACTTTCATAACGATGTGTCCGAGTGTTTAAGGCGACGAACAGCAACTTATTTTCATGCGTAAATATACGTTTACGTTCATTTCTTCATTCTCTCTCTCTCTCTCTCTCTCTCTCTCTCTCTCTCTTTCTCTTTCTCTGTGTCTTTCTCTGTCTGTCTGTCTATCTATCTATCTTCATCATCATCATGTCATGCCGCTAGCATATCCCTGACCCTCTCTCGCCACCCCTCCCTATCGTTCATCACTTTTGGCAGGTCTTTAGGGCTACATCCCGTATCCTCACATAGCTGCTGTATGTATGTTCGAGCTGGTCGTCCTGCTTTTGCTTGGCCATATGCAGGGGGCCATAGGAATACATCACTGATGAGTTCGTTCTTGCTTCTCCAGCAGTGTCTCACATGTCTAGTTCGTCTAGCTTGGATAGTTTTCGTGATGGAAGGCAGGTGGCCGTATAGTTGGTGCCTTGTGGGGTGTTTCCTCCAGGACTTGTTCAATATTGCTCGCAACATTCTTGTGTAATTGCCGTCTAGCTTCTTTCCCAGCCGTTTAGTTAGCGTCCAAGTAGTGCATCCATACAGCAGTATCGATACAACCGCTGCCTGGAAGAAACTGCATTTCATTTTATCGGTCAGGTCTGATTTCCATATAATCGATAGCTTATCGATAGCTGTCCATGCCTTCGTTAGCCGCGTGTCGATGTCTTTTTCGGTTGATAAGACGTTGCTTCCTGGGTAGGTGAATTTTTCTACTAGTTTCAGAGAGGTTCCGTCTAGTGTGGAGATGTCGCCTGTGTGATTATAGCACATATATTCCGTTTTGTGTGCATTGACACGGAGGCCAATGCCTGCGGCGGCTCCTGAATATTTTACGGGGGGGGGGTACAGAATTTTATTATACGTAAAAAGAGACCAATTTTAATCATTTTTAAAAAATAAAATTTTACAACTAACCGGTTTCGGTCCTTACTGATCACAGCTGAATCGAGGACACGATTAAGAAAGGACAATGGGCAGGGACTGTGTAATGTAGAGGAGAAAAAAATACAAGTTGACAAGAAAGGCGAGGGGTAAATCAGATAGTAATCAAATTCAAACCCAATAAACATTCCCTCTGTTTACAGAGGGACGGTCTATAGTTGATTGGTTTGGTTTCTTTGTTTAATGGCATATCAACCTTTGGAGATTATTTAATGCCAAAGCCATTCTCCTAGAAGAACAGTAGTGGTACAATTTAACCTATAGCTGGGAGGATAAGGGGGTTCATACCTTTCTCAAGGGTATTTGCCCGAAAGTGAACATAATTGCGCGACTGGAGTACGAACTCGCGTATTACGATTCCGCAGTCCATCGCTTTAACCAGGTTTATAGTTGAGAATATGAATGGTCTCAAGAATCTTTTGATGATAGTCTGCGTGAGACTTGATTAGAATGGGAAACTAGTCCGCACTGAAGGCTGAGGTTCAGATACGGTTATTTATAAGATGTTCTGCATTGGAAGACCCGTATGTGCCGTTTATTCGGTCAACAAAGTAGTTCCCCTGCCGTATTTTTGTGGGTACAAGCTGTTTAATTCTCGAATCCAGACGTTGATTGGTTATCCCGATGCATATCAAACCGCAAACACATCTAAAAGAATAAATCAAAGAACTACTATGTTGGGGTGGCGAGGAACGTCTTTTCGACCAGATATTAAAACAGCCCGCGTACGGAAAACCACACGCAGGTTGGAAGAAAAATAGCACTTACGTGCAGAAGCAGAGATCTGGTTAGCTAATCTATCACTAACGTCTCCAAGCCAAGGTAACCTGAGATATACTGGGCACCTCTGAACTGAATTAGGTTTAATTTTACTTAAGTCAGAAATGTTATCCTTGATGACAGATCGAACAATGTCTTCAGAGAAGCCATTGTTACAAAGTGTCCGAGTGATAAATTCGACCTCATCGTCCAACTTAGACTCAGATCATATCATTAATGCCCGATGTGTTAGGGTCTTAATTAGATTTATCTTCCGCTTTTTTTGGACAAAATGAACCCCAGCGAATGTATAAGCCAGTAAAAGTAGGCTTACGATATACAGCTGTTAGAAATGCGGAAGTCTCTTTACATACCAATATATCAAGAAAAGTAATAGTAAATCTGAGGGAGGGGTGCATGTTATTCAAATGTGAGAAAAATTAGCCAGCTTCTGTCTCACTCCGAAATACACCAAAAGTGTCGTTGACATAACGGAAGTACACTTCAGCTGCCTTATATTTGAAGAACAAATTAACCTCATGAAAACCCACAAAAATATCAGCCATAGTAGGGCCCAAAGCCGAGCCTATCGAAATTCCATCCATCTGTCTATATATGATGTTATCAAAACTAAATTCAACACGTAGTTGCGAATTTCATTAATTCTACAAATTCTACCTCTGGAGGGGTCAAATAACTTTGGTATAACATATCTGCACATATATCGATCGTTTCCAAAATGGGAACGCAAGTGAAGATACTACAGATATCAAAAGAACACATAAATTTGTTCTGTGGAGAACACTCTCGAATGAAACCACCAAATTTGAAAGAATCTTTTATGCAATATTTACTGTAATGCATAAGCACTGGTTGCAATATCCTGTCAAGCCACTTGGTGACTTTTTGCTATGAAGAGCCCACAGTTGATAGTATAGGTCTAAGTGGTACCCCATCCTTATGTGTTTTAGGTAATCCCTAAATACGAGGTCGTATAGACCCAGTGGGGTCTAATCTAGTCAGAGATGGCCGAAGAGAGAAGACCTCTCTTGACAAGTTCAACAATTCTTCTTTGAAAATTAGTCTCAATAGAAGTAGATGTGGTCGAAATTATCAACAGGGCCCAGTCTCAGAAATTTAGAGGTGTCACCAAGGATGGACATCATCTTATCAGCATAGCATTGATAATCCAATATTACTACCCCAGAGCCCTTATCGGGTCTGGTGATAACAATAGAATTATTGCTACGATGTGACTTGAGTGTACGAAGGTGTTCACTTCTCCAATCAGATTCCCAGCTGACACCGCAGTTCCCGTATAAGCGTGGGCAAGATCATTAAGTCTTGCCTTAAGGTCACTAACACTGTCTGTAGAAACCGGCTGAAGTCGCCTGAGTTGTGCAAACAAAACTTCAAACTCGGAATAAACTTCCTCACGTTTGATACTGCGAAATGGGATGCGATGATCCAAACTATGAAACAGAATAGTTAGTTCAAGATTCAAAAATTCAACTGAGGACAAGTTAAAAACTAGCTTGCTGACATTCAGGTCGGAAAAACACCCATATTTTTTTTTAGATATAAGATATCTTAATCTCTTGTCATTCAGAGAATGAAGTCTAGAACGGTTTCTTTCTATGATAAGGATAAATATTTTTCAAACCGCAAACGATCAAAGAAAGATAGAGTGTCTAGAAATTGTAATCTTAATCGGTAATATCCCTCCCTCAACTTAACCAAATAGCAAGAGAATTTTTCTATAGAATTCTGCATAAATGGAGACTCTATTTTCTGTCCGAGTTGTAAATTAGCGCTTTTATTTCTTTCAGAAATAAAAGAGGCAAAAACTCTACAATTCAGATTGGGTTGAAGGAAAGACAACATTAACTTAATCATTACCTTTTTATTTCTTATCTTATGAATGTTATTAAGACCATTAATAACATCCAGATTTTACCTGGTCTTAAAATATTTGAATATTTTACGGGGTTGGTTACAAAATTTTTTTATACTTAAAGCGTGACCAATTTTAATCATTAAAAAAAAAATTACAACTAACCAGTTTCGGTCCTCATTGATTACAGCTGAATCGAGGATACAATTAAGAAAGGACAAGGGGCAGGGACTGTATAATGTAGAAGAAAAAATGCTACTCCTTTCCTTGGATTGCTCCCCTTGTTCTCGATCTGTACCTTATAATGCTGAGTGTAAAGCAAGGAGTACCATTTTTTGAGTCTTTAGTATGACTCAAGTTGGGATTGAACCCAGGTTTCCGGGGCTATTGGCAAACACAATATATATATATATATATATATATATATATATATATATATATATATATATATATATACAAATTAAGATATATATATATATATATATATATATATATATATATATATATATATATATATATATAAGAAAAACCTTTAAAAATTACTTATATTTTTTGTAATAATATTTATTTCAGTAGACCCTATATTTTTAAAAATGTTAGATCTGCATCTTCAGACAAAGAACTAATGAGTAAACAAAACCCCCAAACCCAAAAACCTTTACCCACCTCAAAAAAAAAAAAAAAAAAAAAAGAAGTAAAAAACAAAACAAAAAACAAACACAATAACGGGTAACGTATTTGTGTAGATCTAAGAATTTTTTAAAAACCCTTATAAGAATTGAGAATTAAAAAAAATAAAAAAAACTGACGTCTTTGTGTGTAGTTTAGAAAATTTTCAAAAATTTTCCCTCAAAAATAATTTTTTATTTTAATATCAAATAAAATAACATATTCGCTATCGTTTACAATGAAAATCTCATTTAGAAAATATTTTGATTTGAACTCCTTCCGAAACTATTAAAATGAAGTTTAATTTATTAATAATTGATAAAAACTAATAAAAAATGGACTTTATTACAATCTAGAACTGATTTAACTAAACGAGAAAAGTTGAAAAAAACCGGACATTTGTTTAATAGTGTAATAATTAGAAATAATGCAAGATTCAACCAGCCATATTGTTTATTATGTATGTTAACTAACACTTTAGAATCATTAAAATTAAAACAATGTTTGTTTTCTCGTGCTTTCTCGTAACGCGTTTCTATCATCACCATTTCTGAAATCTCTCATGTGTTCATAAATACATTTTTTAGCCAATCTTTAAGTCTCACCAATGAAGTTTTTTTTTTTTTATCACATCTCGTACAAACGATCAAATATTCGCCTACTTCAGATTTCAAATGATTTTTGTTCTTTCTTTTATTAATCATGTTCCTAACTGTTTTTAAAGTGTCTGTAACTCTCTTGGCTCAAAGGTTATTTAGATTTTTCCGTTGATGTATGTCGTTGAATTATTAGGTAAAGTGATATATCTATGTAATAGATTATTATTGAAAAAATTGTTATCGGAAATGTTTGGAAAACTTCTTCGTTTGTGAATTTAAAGGCTTTTATTGTACAGTTTCGAAAAAAATTGCTTTTAAAAAATTAAAAGGGCATTTTGGGGAACTCTCGAATGAATTACTTGATAAAATTTTATCTGAATATAGATATTGCATTATCTTGTATATTAAATATTATCTTGCAAAGATTCTTTCTTTTTATTTCTTTGGTCCAAATGAGAATATAGTAAAAAGGGAGGAGCACGAGGCGAATTAACAAACAAGCAAACAAACAAACAAATAAATGCGTTGGTAAAATTTCTTTTTAAGTTTATATGATACTTAATTGGTTTTTTGTATCTTATAAAACAGGAATTTTATTAATATTTGATTAATATTAATTTTATATAAAATTATTTAATTACTTTATTTTAATATGATTAATGATTTTATAAAATTGAACATTATAACTAATTTTTATATAATACAGGGATTTTTTTTAACTCAATCATTTGAATTTTAATCTAATTTTAAAGCAAAATGTACATTAACGTATAGGGGTTATTTTGGCGTTAACCCGTATTGATTTTTTAGAGTGGATTGAAATTTAAATACATTTTATACTTACCTAGTGACTCATATTAAAAACCCTCTAAAATAAATGAATGAATGAATGAATAAATAAATAAATGAATAAAAAGAAAGAAGAACCTTTGCTATTGATTATTCTTTTTCTACGAGCGTTTGACTTATTTGTATTAAGAAATTAACTTTTAATATTAATGGTAAATATGATATTATGGTAATAGCTGTTGCGTGGCGAATATGGATATTTTGTGATAACAATGGTATGGTAAAAATGGCTATATAGTGATTGCATTGTTAGGGTAAATATGACAATGTGAGGATAAAGGTGGTATGGTAAAGATGACATGGTGATATCAGTGGTGTGGTAAATATGATATGATGATGACCATGGTACGGTAAAAATCACGATATAGTGATGTCAGTAGTGTGGTAAATACGATATGATGATGGCCCTGGTACGGTAAAGATGACGATTTAGTTATGTCAGTAGTGTGGTAAATACGATATGATGATGGACCTGGTACGGTAAAGATGACGATTTAGTGATGTCAGTAGTGTGATAAATACGATATGATGATGGACCTGGTGCGGTAAAGATGACGATTTAGTTATGTCAGCAGTGTGGTAAATACGATATGATGATGGCCCTGGTACGGTAAAGATGATGATTTAGTGATGTCAGTAGTGTGATAAATACGATATGATGATGGACCTGGTACGGTAAAGATGACGATTTAGTGATGTCAGTAGTGTGATAAATACGATATGATGATGGACCTGGTACGGTAAATATGACGATTTAGTGATGTCAGTAGTGTGGTAAATACGATATGATGATGGACCTGGTACGGTAAAGATGACGATTTAGTGATGTCAGTAGTGTGATAAATACGATATGATGATGGACCTGGTACGGTAAAGATGACGATTTAGTGATGTCAGTAGTGTGGTAAATACGATATGATGATGAACCTGGTACGGTAAAGATGACGATTTAGTGATGTCAGCAGTGTGGTAAATACGATATGATGATGAACCTGGTACGGTAAAGATGACGATTTAGTGATGTCAGTAGTGTGATAAATACGATATGATGATGGACCTGGTACGTTAAAAATGACGATTTAGTGATGTCAGTAGTGTGATAAATACGATATGATGATGGACCTGGTACGGTAAAGATGACGATTTAGTGATATCAGTAGTGTGGTAAATACGATATGATGATGTCCCTGGTACGGTAAAGATGACAATTTAGTGATGTCAGTAGTGTGATAAATACGATATGATGATGGACCTGGTACGGTAAAGATGACTATGATGTCAGTAGTGTGGTAAATACGATATGATGATGGACCTGGTACGGTAAAGATGACGATTTAGTGATGTCAGCAGTGTGGTAAATACGATATGATGATGGCCCTGGTTCGGTAAAGATTATGATTTAGTTATGTCAGTAGTGTGATAAATACGATATGATGATGGACCTGGTACGGTAAAGATGACGATTTAGTGATGTCAGTAGTGTGGTAAATACGATATGATGATGGACCTGGTACGGTAAAGATGACGATTTAGTGATGTCAGTAGTGTGATAAATACGATATGATGATGGACCTGGTACGGTAAAGATGACGATTTAGTGATGTCAGTAATGTGATAAATACGATATGATGATGGACCTGGTACGGTAAAGATGACGATTTAGTGATGTCAGCAGTTTGGTAAATACGATATGATGATGGACCTGGTACGGTAAAGATGACGATTTAGTGATGTCAGCAGTGTGGTAAATACGATATGATGATGGCCCTGGTACGGTAAAGATGACGATTTAGTGATGTCAGTAGTGTGATAAATACGATATGATGATGGACCTGGTACGGTAAAGATGACGATTTAGTGATGTCAGTAGTGTGATAAATACGATATGATGATGGACCTGGTACGGTAAAGATGACGATTTAGTGATGTCAGTAGTGTGATAAATACGATATGATGATTGACCTGGTACGGTAAAGATGACGATTTAGTGATGTCAGTAGTGTGATAAATACGATATGATGATGGACCTGGTACGGTAAAGATGACGATTTAGTGATGTCAGTAGTGTGATAAATACGATATGATGATGGACCTGGTACGGTAAAGATGACGATTTAGTAATGGCTGTGGTGTGGCAGAGGTGACTGTATTATAATGGAGATAGTACGGTAAAAATGGGCATATAGCAAAATTTATTGGTGATTATATGACAAATATGGAGCAACGGGAAAGATGAGGGTAACGCAATTGTAATGGTGTGATTAAAGTGATGATATGGTAATGTCGATGGCTTGGTAAAAATGACCTTATCGTGATGATAGTGGTGTGGTAAAAGTGACGATACGTGTTACATGATACACTTGGATGTTTAAAATAACGATGTAGGATTGAGATCATGCGGCTATGATTGGTGATAGGGTGATAGGATGAGAGTTCAGTTGTGGAGGTGATGTTATATAGTTGGTGATGTGTTGATGACGATAATGCGGAGGTAGTGATGATATGATGATAGCTACAATCACAGCCATAAATAGATTTAAAAAAAAATAAAAGTAAAACATATTCATGCAGAAGGAAAAAAAAAAAATAAAAAGAAAAGAAAATTTAATCGCCTGTAAAATGTTCTTGTGTGACTCAGTCGTGTTATTGCTTTACGACGAAGAAACAAACAAATTGTGTGAAAGCGTGCCAGCGAGAATGGCGTATTTTTTATTCTCTCAATTTTCCAGCGGGAATTTTCCAGCGAGGTGAGAAGCCGTGCATTGTCAGAAAAACGATATATACATGTACGTATACATATATATATATATATATATATATATATATATATATATATATATATATATAGGTATAGAGGTACGACAGGCCTGTAAGCATAAATTTATTTGTATATATATTCATTTTTAATCTTTGATTTTAATCAAAGTTGAACAGAACCTGGTGTAAATTAGATTTGACAACATTCTTCTTGATTTTTATTGGTGCAATAATAATAATAATAATAATAAAAATCATAAAAATCTTTACTGCACAGATAAGAGGAGAAATTTATTACCTGCTTGAATGTCACGGAAAATTTCTAAAAGAACAGAGAAGATACCGGAAGGGAACAAGAGCAGTAGATGACCTACTATATAGAGATCAGCACATCCTCAAGGAGGTCAAAGCAAGTGGGAAAATGTAGCCATGACATTGATTGACGACAAAAAGGCCTTTGATATGGTTCCGCCTACTTGAATGATAGAATGACTGAAAATGTGCAAAAAATAAGTCATAAACTTCTTCACGAAAGCTAGGGAAAACTGGAAAGGGGAATTAACAGCTTGAGAACAAACTCAGGCTGAAGTGAAAATCCAAAGAGGTATCTTCCAGGGAGACTCAATCTCACCACTGCTATTTGTTATAGAAATGATGCTACGAAGAAAACGGTGAGTTATGCATTTACAAAATAGAAGAAAAAGATTAATCCCTTTATGTACATGGATGATATCGAGATATTTACCGAAGACAAAAAAAAAAAACAAAAAAAAAGAACAGAAGACCCTGATTCAAACAATAAGAATATCATCATCATCATCATCATCTTGTTGTACCCCCAGCACGAATATCCCTGACCTTTTCTCGCCATTCCTCCCTATTGTTCATCGCTTCTGGCAGGTCCTCAGGGCTACATCCCGTATCCTCACAGAACTACTGTATATAGGTTCGAGCTGGTCGCCCTGATTTTGCTCGGCCATGTGAGGGGATCCATAGGAGAACATCACTTATGAGCTCATCCCTTCTTCTCCAGCAATATCCTGCATGTCTGGTTCGTCTAACTTGGATAGTTTTCGTGATGGGCGGTAGGTGGCCGTACAGCTGCTGCTTTGTGGGGTGTTGCTTCCAGGACTTGTTCAGTATTGCTCGCAGCATTCTGGTGTAGTTGCCGTCAAGCTTTTTCTCCATCCGTTTAGTTTGCATGCATGTAGTGCATCCATATAGCAGTATCGACACGACCGCTGCTTGGAAGAAACTGCGTTTTATTTTATCGGTCTTGGAATTGAATTTGGTGTTTAAAAATGTGCTATGCTGATAATGAAAAATGAAAAAAAGAAATAACGGAAGGAACAGAAATACTAAATCAGGAAACGATCAGAACGATTAGAAGGAAGGAAAATTAAAAGAATTTGGAAATATTGGTGCCCGTATTGTAATGGTTATCTTCTTAAGAAATTAACATGGCGATACGAGTTCGAATAACAAGCCTCTGATCGGTCTGCGCTACATAGTAGAACGTGGGACACTTAACAAAATCAGTGTCAGCTCTTCTAACACTCTGTCCAGATAGAATCTAGTGCGGACAGAGGGCGAACTATCAAGTCACATCCACATTTCCCTCCCTGGGCGATCCAGACGAAACCTGTCGACCAAGTCATGGCGAGGCAGAAAACCAATCAGGTTTCTTTCACGCCTTTCCGACCCTTTAGCTCCCCTTCCGACCCTATCTATCTTGGGATCAAGGATCGCATTCCAGTCACCCACTAAAACTATCCGTTTCGGATTGTTGAAAAAAGGAAATCCTCTCTACAATGATATTGGGCGCATGAACCGCGACCACCCGGAACTCGAAACTTTTAACGGCAACATCGGCCACAACCAGCCGGCCCTGGTCATCTTACTGTCGACTATGGCGCGGAAATCTTCGTGGGTGAGGACGTCGACTGACTCCTTCAGGGATCCAGTGCCGAGTTCAGTTGTAACTCAGCTGTCTCTTGACAAGCCTCCGACGTCTAGGGGTATCTCAGCTTTAACGAACTGTAAAAGGAGGGTTGAACATAAATGGGGACCCACCCAGCGCAAAAAGACATGATTTTCTTGAGAGGGGATTGCTCCAACTCCGCTAGCCTTATGTGCGCTCGATTGGCATTCTCAAGGAAATGTCACAAGCCTTTAATGCGGCTTCCAGGCGAACAAACGAAAGTGGTCACCATGGGAGCACTCCTGAACAAATATGGGTTGGAAATGTTTTTGTCTTTGAGTTTTTTGAAACTTAGGAGCGGCCTAAGTGCTCTGCGGAGTTGGACGTCTGTAGAAAGTTCTTCAGTTTCTGCAGAGCACAAAGCCACTTCTAATAATTCCTCTGAGTTTTGGATGGATGAAGTGGGATGTGATCTGTGGTGTGCTTTAGGGTCTTTGGATAGATCTGATGACAGTCTGTTTTGAGATCTTAAACGGGAGAACAGCCTGGGAGGTGAGAGAATGGAGAATTGAGAAAAGGGGGATTTCCTGTGATTTTTGTAGGGTGAGGTTTGTTTTAGAGGGGGGTTGAAGTTGTTTTTTTTCTTTTTCAGAGGATCATTTTGGGGCTGTTGAGAAGAAGGGGACTTTGCTAGGGTTTTTTTCTTGTTTTTTTCCCGGAGTTTTTCGTTTTTTTTTTCATTGTTTGTTGTTCTGGTTTTCCTGTGGGTGGGGTTGGGCTGGGTACACAATTTCTTTGCTTGCGTTTCTCCACTCTGTCTGGGGGTGTCCTCGTGGTGCCATGGTTGAAGTGATGGACTGCGGAATCGTAGTAAGTGAGTTCGTACTCCAGTTGCGCTATTATCACTTTCGGGCAAATACCCTTGGGAAAGGTATGAACCCCCTTATCCTCCCAGCTATGGGTTAAATAGTACCACTACTGTTCTTCTAGGAGAATGGCTTTGGCATTAAATAACCTCCAAAGGTTGATATGCCATTAAACAACGAAACCAAACGAAACCAATCCACTCTGTCTTTATCTTTTAAGTTCACTAAAATTTCCATCTCCTCAGTTTGTTCCCCCTCGATGATCTTTTTTCCCCCTTTCTTTTTGGTTTTTTGGTGGGGGGATGAAGGTTGAGTGGTTTTGGAGTTAGTTGTTGTTTCCGGGACAGTAGTAGTTTGTGTTGTCACTTTACTGCTAGTTCTTCAAATTCCACTCTGACCCAGTGTGGCACAACCTGTTAGGGTCCCATCAAGCGATCAAATAGATGTTTGAGCTAATGTTTAAAACAATCGCCTATTTCTTCCTTTTTCTTCTTCTCCCTTCTTTCTCTTTCCTTTTCTTTTCCTTTTTCTTCTTCTCCCTTCTTTCTCTTTCTTTTTCTTTTCCTTTTTCTTCTTCTCCCTTCTTTCTTTTTCTTTTTCTTTCCCTTTTTCTTCTTCTCCCTTCTTTCTCTTTCTTTTTCTTTTCCTTTTTCTTCTCCCTTCTTTCTCTTTCTTTTTCTTTTCCTTTTTCTTCTTCCTTTTGATTTGAAATCTCTCTTGATGAATAAATGGAACATATAAATTCCATACAATATTCTTAATTAGTCACATGACGTAATTTTAAAAACTGACGTTAATTTATTGATTAAACGGCCAACTCTTTTCCGATATATAGATTTTCCCAAGGTTTTTGTATTTTTTAAGCATCCATTATTGATTTAACATTACTAATATTATCCCTCACAGTCCTGATGATGGTTAATTAGAACCGAAACGCTATAGTGTAGACTTTGTTTCTCAATAAATCACTCCTTCTGATTGGATCACCTTGTTATCAATTTTTTCTCTATATTGCCGGATTTTACTTCATTATTTACTTCCAAACTACATTTATGCATTGATTCTTAAAACATTCATAACTAAGTAACTATGTACGAAGTATGTAGCATCTTAACATGTTTGTGAACTTTTTAAATGCATTAGCTCTAAAAATACTGGTATTGAAACTAAATATGAAGGGATTTACAGCTTTGAATTATTTTTTTGGATTTTTACTTAATGGCATATCAATCTTCCTGGGTTATTTAATGCCAAAGGCATGTTTGCTGAAGGATAGTAATATTACTATTTAACCCATAGCTGGAGGGAATAAGGGAGTTCATACTATTTTTGGACTTCCTCTGTTTTTAAAAAAGTATAGTTTTATAAGTTTATCATTTTTTAGAATATATAGCTTTGATGAATGTTATATTATATTATATTATATATATATATATATATATATACATTTCCTACGAAAAATAAAATTACTACATATTTGTAACCAACAATAAAATCCTAACGCTTCTTTACCTAAAAAAAGAATGGCCTGAGAGTTGTACTTGTATTTACCAAATATTCATATCTTTGGGTACTGAATTTCAGCAAATATATATATATATATAAAAGTATGTAAAGTTGGCGACTGTAATCGTGAGTAACACGAAGGCTACCTCTTCATTAGCTACTACACGGAGGTGAAGGGGAGGACGCAACTCCTTATCATAGATTGCTCCACTTTACCCTTGATCCGCATCTTATAATGCTGAGTGTTAAGCATAAGGAATCAAGTACCATTTTTTGAATCTTTGGTATGGGATCAAACCCCAGTCTCCCGGACCACTGCCGAACAATCAACCAACTAGGTCAATAGACCGGTATATATATATATATGCCTATAGTGTCAGAAAGAATCTACCAACGTTTCACCTAACCGGATCATGAGGAAGCTTCTGGCTAAAGAATATGATATTTATCAACCCCTCCGCTCGAGTAGGATATGACACAAGGTCAATTTTTTAAGCGGAGTTTAACAGGTTTGAATTCTGAGTTTTCCTTCTCCTAGACTAGTTGCCTCACCAAGGCTGAAGAACCCAGTCTGCCCTACTATTTATCCATAGCTGGAGGGAGAATAATTGGATTCATACCTTTCCCAAGGGTATTAGTGCTATGTGAAATGCAATCAGTCTCGTCAAGGATTTGAACTCGTATCGCCGTGTCCATTTCCTACGACGATAACCATTACTCTATGGGCACCTCTGACTAAAGAATATATATATATATATATATATATATATATATATATATATATGTGTGTGTGTGTGTGTGTGTGAATATCTATATATCTTGGATAAACAAGAAAATCAATAAGTATATTTTCTTGTTTCTCAAAGATAATTTACTATTCATAAGCTTATTCGTATATTTCCACATATAAAATTTACATTAAGCACTCAAATTCATAATTCTCTTTAAGCACATCTATAGAATCTACTGATATATATATATATATATATATATATATATATATATATATATGATTGCTCTATTTGCTCAGATGATTGCCATCTCTTGATTCTCATAAAGGAGATAAGAAAAAGAAAGATCTGTACCTAAGTGGATCAAAGTCACAAACGCTTGTACAATATGAATACTGTGAGATTATTCTTCAATGATAAGCCAATAGAAGATGACCAGTAATCACAAACACTGCAGGGCATAATGGGGTTTTCTTCTCACTATGTTACTCTTCTAACTTGAACGGCTATTCTCTCTCGTTGACATCGTCATGTTTCTCCTCTGTACTTCTGTCGTTCTGCTGACATATGCCTTTATAGTTACTGCTACCAATAAAATAACAAGATTTGTTATTAGAGCTCATCCACTTGTGTTTTTATTTCTCCTAGACTGGACATCCTACTTAGGCAAGAGAGCCCAGTCTAACCTGTTATTTAATGCATAGCTTGAGGTGGCGGAGAAGAGATAGATTTCGGTACATCTCCGGAGTTTGAATAAAGTCCGATGTTATCACATCCACAAAAATCTTCAGGTTCGAAAGTTCTTTATAAAGTTCTCATCCTTTCTGCTTGTACTTAAGGAAGTAAAACGCCTTTCGTTGATGCCGTTGAAAAAATATTTGTTCTCTGAGAAGATTTGAAGATTAACGTCTTTTCGTTTCATATGGAAATCAGACCTGACCGATAAAATGAAACGCAGTTTCTTCCATGCAGCGGTCGTATCGATACTGCTATATGGATGCACTACTTGGACGCTAACTAAACGGCAGGAGAAGAAGCTAGACAGAAATTACACAAGAATGTTACGAGCAATATTGAACAAATCCTGGCGGCAACACCCCACAAGGCATCAACTATACGGCCACCTGCCTCCCATCACGAAAACTATCCAAGCTAGACGAACCAGACACGCAGGACACTGCTGGAGAAGCAAGGACGAGCTCATTAGTGATGTACTCATATGGACCCTCGCATATGGCCAAGCAAAAGCAGGACGACCAGCACGAATATACATACAGCAGCTATGTAAGGATACGGGATGTAGCCCTGAAGACCTGCTAGAGGCGATGAATGATAGGGAGAAGTTGCGGGAGAGGGTCAGGGATATCCGTGCTAGCGGCACGACATGATGATGATAATAAAGAATTCCTTTGTAATACAAATAATCTGTATACGGTTATATGGTTTCAAGTATTCCTATCTAATACTATTGATAATATGGTTTCAAGTAGTTATTTCTATTCATTAATAGTGATTTCTTTACACACAGTTATTTTGTTTCGACTAACTAACTTTGTTGGTTGTGTAAATGGCCATTTACAACGTGACTTCTGTACCCGAACAGGGTAAAATTGAAAGAAATCGAGAAGAAAGATAAGTACCTGGATAATGCTACGGAATTGAAAGACAGTGAAACATGAAAGTGACGATTATACCAATTGTAATTGGTGCTCTTGGTACAGTCATCAAAGGATTGGTACAAGGACTAGAGAACTTGGAAATAAGAGGACTAGTGGAGACCATTCAAACTACAGCATAATTGAGATCGGCCAGAATGCTGAGAAGAGTCCTGGAAACTTGATGAGACTTGTTGTCACTCAAACACGAGTGAGAAACTATCAGTTAACGCTGGTGTGAAAAACTGGAAAAAGAGTAATAAGACTCAACAAAATGGAAATGTAGGCTATGTGGTGACAGAGACGAAACGATCATTCACATAATAAGCGAATGCAGCAAATTAGCACAGAAAGAGTACAAGACTAGACACGACTGGGTTGGCAAGGTGATCCACTGGGAAATGTGCAAGAAATTTAAATTGTACCATACCAACAAAAGGTATACGCACAACCCAGCACCTATCCTAGAAAATGACGCGCATAAACTCCTGTGGGACTTTGGCATACACACGGATCACCTAATCTCGGCCACAAGATCAGAGCTTATAGTAATCTACAAAAAAAAAAAGAGAAATTGCAAAATTGTCGACTTTGCTGTCCCGGCTGACCACAGAATAAAACTGAAAGAATGTGGAAAGAAGGATAAGTACCTCGACCTTGCTAGAGAATTGAAAAAAACTATGGAACATGAAAGTGACGATTATACCAATTGTAATTGGTGTTTTGGCACAGTAACTAAAGGATTATTAAAGGGCCTGGAGGATTCGGAAGTTGGCAGACGAGTGGAGACCATCCAAACGAAAGATGGTCATAATACTGAGAAGAGTCCTGGAGACTTGAAGAGACTTGCTGTCACTCAAACTCCAGTGAAAAACCATCAGCTAATAATAAGCATGAGTGAAAAATTATAGCTTCAAGTAACTATTCTTGATAAAAAATAATTTGTTGTTATATATCATCAAGTATTCCTATCTATTACAAATAATTTGTACACACATTTGTATGGTTTCAACTATTCCCGTATAATATTTATAATTATATAGTCTCAAGTAATTATTTCCATTGATAACCCATCTATTTGCACACAGTCATATGGTTTCAAGTAACAAATAATAGTTCTTAATAAACAATTATATCTTCAAATAACTACTTATACAAATAATTTACAGTTATATCGCATCAAGTATTCCTATCGGGTACGAATAATTTTTAAACAGATCTATTTGACCCATAATTGGGACCCAAACAGGTACTACCATTTTTAGAAGAGTGGACCTGGGAGTTATGACGATGAAGAGGTACTCAAAATACCCAGAACTGAGGCCTCATCATTAAATGCAGTTTAGTAAGTATCTCTGTAAATTTGTTTCGTTACCTTGTGCTGATATACGTTTAGAGACTCACTTAATATTGAACTAAAACCTTCTAAGGATCGCCGTTCCAGTTGCAAATCCGAGTATCAACCAATCAATCAAGCTACGGATTTTGATCTTCACTGCCCAACGGGTTGGACGTAAAAGAAGCCGAATTCAAGAAGGCTGACCTAAGAGTAATTGACGAACTTCGTTGACAGATTTGGCAACTATTGAATGAGCGTGGAGAATATTGCCGAAGGTCAGCCTAATGCTCATAAGAAAAGAAGGAAGAAATGTTAATTTCCGATAAGTTTGTGTGAAGATGGAATCCGTTGTGGCCCGAGGATATTTCGCTAGAGTGGAAGCGTAGGGTTCTGTCATTTTGTGACTAATACGCCTCCCACCCCGCCACTTCTGACACGCGATTTCGAGCCAAGGTGACGCCATTTCGAAATTCTATGGAAAGCAAAGAATCGCGACTGTAAGATGGCAATAACGGGAAGCGTGTCTTTGACAGAAAAAGTCTTTTGGGTATTGTCAAACTATATTGGCACCAACTTATTATAAAATAGTTGAACGTGAGACGAGATAAAGAAAAAAGTCTGTAGATCTTTAAGACGACCAATCCTATGCTTTTTGCGATATAAACGAGAGAAAAATCACACACATAGATACACGCACACTCAGATACACACACACGCACTCACACGAGCAAAAGACAAACAAACAAAACACAAAATTTAAAAAAAAGCCCCCAAAACACATATATAGTAGACTACATGTGAACCCGTTGAACTCTAATTGCAGCAGTGGTCCATAATGATTCCGATGCTTCTTTTTAGGAAGGTGAGAAGAATTTTAATTAGTCTTCCATTGTTCATAGCTGTCCATGATGATATTGATGCTTCTATTTAGAAAAGAATGAAGGCTTCTAATTAGGATTTCATTGGAAACATTGGTCCTTGATGATATTGATACCGGCCGATTGCCTCAGAAGTAGAGTGTTTGCCAGTGGCCCGGAAGACCGGTGTTCAATCTCAGGTCGAGTCATACCAAAAATTCAAAAAGTGGTACTTGATACTTCCTTGCTTAACACTCAGCGTTACAAAGTACGTTTCAAGGGTTAAGTGGAGCAATCCAGGGAAAGGAATAGCGCCCTCACCTACACCTCGGTGCAGTAGCTATTGAAAATGGAGCTTTCGGTTTGCCCTCGACTACGGTCGCCAACTTTACTTCTTAAGGAAGGAATGGAAGATTCTAATGAGGATCGCACAGTAAACAGTGGCCTGAAATATTTGTACTTCTATTCAGAAAGGAATGGAAGATTCTAATTAGTATTTGATTGTTAATAGTGATCCATGATGATATTGATGCTCCTATTTTGGAAAGAGAGAAGGTCTCTTATAATCATTTCATTTAATTTCTTTGTTTAATGGAATATTTAACCCATAGCAGGAGAATTATCATTCCATAGTTAAAAACCGTCCATGATTATGTCGATGCTTCTATTTAGGAAGGAATGAAAGGTTCTAATAAGCAATCCATAATTATCTCTCTTATAGATTTAGATAATTCATTTGTGACATTCAGTGTAAACGTTGACTCTATGAAATTATCATTTAAATGGAAGTATTCAGTTACAAATTGGACTGAAAATCGTTTTATTCTGTTAGTCAAAACTTTTAAAGAATATTGCTCTAAAGATATCAGTATGATATATTTTCTTTTCCTGGGTTATTTTACAGACACTTAGAGATTTTACTGATAGGTATATAGATATTTTTGTCAGAGAAAGATTGCGTATTTACATACGTGTGTGTGTATGTGTGTGTATCGATAGCTAATCGAAAACTTACAGAAAATCAGCCTATGGGAAGTAACCTACTATACACAAGGATTAACCTTGTCTCACAGAGCTCATTGTCGTGCAGTACCTTGTGAGATTCGAATCTACTAGGAAACTGATTTTTACATGAGCCTGTCTACCATTTTGATCATGTCCTTTTTTCTTTTCATTAGAATTTTATCTAACGTGTGGTATAAGGCCAGATAAATGGGTCACCCAGTGAGAATCAAACTCACAAGCAATGATCTACGAACCTAGTTCATTAACTAACGTGCTACGTATGGAGCTTTTGAAAACCTATGCATAACATAGACTTGGCGTTAGGCTTCAAACACTGGGCACCCAGTGTGGATTCAGTTCATTTCCCAGTAGTAATTGATTAGCGAAATCACTTTGTTATGCCTTACACAACGTCGAAGTGTTTTTCATTGGAGCCGCTAATATTCAATTATTCTGGCACAAGGTTACAATCCTTGATCATTCAGTAGAGATCAATTTAATTTAAAGAGCAAATTAATTTTCGAGATGCAAAGTTGTCATCGATGACTGATATCTGCTTCGTCGAGTAGCTTCCACCTGTCGAGTACGACCGCCACAAAGTTAATGATTCTAATCAATGATCGTCTTAGTTTGTTAAGGAAAAACAAAACCCCCAAACAAAACTCGCCGCAAATATAGGCCCTTCAGTTGTTTATTTCTTTACGTAGTTCAGTTACTGAAACCGTAGAAATATTTGGAAACGAGTAACGGTCACTAGCTGCTCCGATGTAGATTCGGGATTCTTTCACGTTTGAACTTGTCTTGCTCTGTTGCAGGAAGATCCAAGGCTTAGTTTGGTTTGGTTTGGTTTATGGCATATCAACCTTTGTAGGTTGTTTAATGCCAAATCCATTTTTATACAAATAAACAGTTCCATTTCAAACAATTCAGTCTAGCATAAGTACACAGTTTAGTTGTCAAAATCATTTCCATTCAATTTAGTCTAGCTATTCAGTTTAGATAAACAGTTCTAATTCAAACAATTCAGTTTAGCCTCAAATACGCAATTCAAATGCTAAAATAGTTCTATTTCAAGCAATTCAATTTAACTTCAGTATAGTTTCAATGTCGAAAATATTTCTATTTCAGACATATCAGTTTAGCATACAAAAACAGTTCTATTTCAAACAATTTAGTTGAGCATAAGTGCATGGTTTAGTTATATTTGACTCATAGATAGGATCCTATCAGGTGCTACCACTCTGGGTCAAAGTGAACCTGGGACTGAAGGCAATGAAGGGGTACTCCACATTCCCCAAAGCTCCAGCATTACTGGAATCTCAGCATCAGATTGTTTAGTGCCAAATCCAGAACACTCGTCTTACTCCTCTGCAGAGATGCAGTCGGTGTATTCTACGGTCCAAACCAACTGGGCAAGGAAAGAACCAAATTTTCTCGTATTTACTGAAAGATAAAATTGCCTACTCTGTTGAAAAGATAATGTATGTTTTAGTTTGAGTTTCTGAGACAGTATTGTCCGTATTATACATTGATGCTCGTAATGTAAATATCGTCGTTGGAAATGGATACGGTGACCCGAGTTCAAATCGTGGACGAGGCTGTTTGAATTTCACATAACGCTAATACCCCCGGGAAAAGTTATGAACCCAACTATTCTTCTTCCAGCTATGGGAAAATAGTAGGGTAGGCTGATCTGTTTAACCATACTATGACACCCGGTCAAGGAGAAAGAAAACTCTGAATTCAAACCTGTTGAATTCCGCTAAAAAACTGACCCTGTGTCAAATCCTCCTCGTGTGGAGGGATGAGTAAATATATACACTTGGGAGAAACATGAGTCTAACTATTCTCCATCCAGCTATGGATAAGTAATTGGGCGAAATAGGGTTTTTTAAAACCTTGGTATGGCAACTGGTCTCGAAGAGGAAAAACTTTGAATTCAAACCTGTTAAACTGCGCTTAAAAAACTGACTTTGTGTCAGATGCTGTCCGTGCAGAGAGGTTGGGTAAGTATATATTTACCAACCCACTCCCAACGCAGAGGCAGGATGCGACACAAGGTCAATTTTTTAAGCAGAGTTTAACAGGTTTGAATTCTGAGTTTTCGTTTTCCTAGACTGGTTGCCTAACGAAGGCTATAGAAACCTGTCTGTCCTACTATTTACCCATAGCTGGAGAGAGAATAATTGGATTCATACATTTCCCAAGAGTATTAGGGCTATGTGGAATGCAATCAACTCCGTCCAGGAATTGAAGTCGTCGCACCGTTCCCATTTCCTACGCCGATAACCATTACACCACGAGCACCTCATTTGGATAAGTATATACATTGATTCTTTCGTCACTGCACACACTATCTTTTTTTGAGGATATGTTTTAAATGATCTACATTAGTTTGGTTTCTTTGTTTAATGGCATATCAAACTTTGAGGTCGCAGTTCTGCGCTTTAGCTATTACGCCTTTAAGACCCCCACCACTTTGAAATATATTCATACATTGGATCTTAAATCATTGCTTAAAACGTAAGTACACTGAAATATTCATCGAGCTGAAATTTGGTCTGACTGTTGTATAGCCGTGATACAACTATAAGCGTACATATATATGCGGAAACATAATCAACAATAATGACGAACTTCTTTAGAAAAATATACCTCTCGCACTTTGTTAGAAAGGGTTGCGAAAGGGTTGTGTGAGATGTGAGTTGGAGACTGAACAGACTGCAACATATTAACCCCAAGTTCCTCTGACTATAGCAGCACTTCTTTCTCATTCTGCTGGGCTGCTCAACCGGGGGTCCCGAGGGCCCAATCCCTCTGCTGAGAGCTGGTTCTCACTGCAACTCGAACTTCAACTGCAACTGACTCCAACTTACTCGAACTGTCTGTGGCACCGTGTTATATAACTGTTTGTCGCCCACCTGCTTCCCGTAGGCGTCGCAATTGCACCGAATTCAACCCGTCTACGGTCAAGGTTATATCTTGATATCTTCGACCGGATGCACCTGTTTCTTGATCGGCAGCTGGGTCGAAGGTCAATATGTTACATGACATGAAGCCAAATGAGAGAAAAAAAAAATATTGCTTCAATCTTCCAACTAGGGAAAGTCTGATTAACACGTATTCGTAATCTTGCTCTTTATTTCGGTGAATAGATTTGAACACCGGTCAGTGCTCGAGGGAAAACAAGAAAACGTCGAACGAAGTTATATCTAGTGATTATGGAGAACACTGAACTTGCTTACTCCTGTGTTTCGCCAAAGATTGTCGATAGAAATGATCAAAAATTGGCACTCATTCATCTCTTTAAAGAATTAGTTTCAATACCATTGCAATCAAATATGAAGTGTGTACTGGTTTTGAAAAAGATTATGAACATTTTGTTTGGAGTATATAATTGGAGACCATGACTGTTAAAGTGATTTTGGCATGAAAGGACTCAAGAATGATTGATAAGTCCTAAAACCAATCAACAAACTAACAATGAAACCATCCGACTATGAAACCAATCAACTAACTGTGGAACCAACCAGCTAAAGAACCAAGCTTCTATAAGCCAACCAAATAAACTACCAAGCATGAAACCACCCAACCATTCAACCGTGAAACCAACGAACCAACCATGAAAAAAAAACAACCATTAAAATAACCAACCAAGCATGAAACCAATCAACTAACGATGAAACCAACTAACCAGCTGTGAAACTAAATAACCATTAAACTAACAAATCAAGCATGAAACTATCCATCCATCAATCCAAACAACCAGACATGAAACTAACCAACTAACAAGGAAACCAACTAACCATTAAACTAACCGACCGACTATGACATCAACCAACTAACCAAACATGAAACCAACCAACCAACCAACTATTACACTAACCAACCAAGCATTAAACCAACCAACCATGAAACCAAACAACCATTAAACTAGCCAACCAACCATGAAACTACCAACCAACCAAACAACCATGAAACCAACCAAATAAACAACTAAGCATGAAACCAATCAATCAACCATGAATCAACCAACCAACCATGAATCAACCAACCAACCAACCATGAAACACCCAACCAACCATGAAAACAACCAACCAAGCAACCAGCCAACAATGATCTAACCAACCAACCAACCAACCACGAAACCAACCAGCCAACCATGAAACAACAACCAACCAACCAACCAACCAACCATGAAACCAACCAAATAAACAACTAAGCATGAAACCAATCTACCAACCAACATCGCATGAAACTTAGGAACGTTATGAAGCCAACCTTTGGCCTAAATAGTATCACTACTGTTTTTGTACAAGGTTTGGTTTGGTTTGTTTGGTTTTATGGCATATCAACCTTTGTCGGTTATTTAACGCCAAATCCATTTTTATGTAAATAATCAGTTCTATTGAAAACAGTTCAGTTTAGCATAAGTACAGTTTAATTGTCAAAAACATTTCCATTTCAAACTATTTAAGCAGTTATATGTAATAATTCAGTTAAGTGTAAATACACTTTTAATGTTGAAAAACAGTTCTATTTGAAATAATTCAGTTACACTTAAACTGCGTGCTTATGCTTAAGTACGGTTTAATTGTCAAAAACGTTTCTATTTCAAGCTATTCGTTTACTCAATTCATTTTAGCATAAGTATGCTGTTAGTTCTATTTAACCCATAGATAGGGCCCTATCAGGTGCTACTACTCCGGGCCAGAGTGAACCTGGGAGCAATGGCTATGAAGGGGTACTCCGCATTCCCCAAAGCTCCAGCACTGCTGGAACCTCACCATCAGATCGTTTAGTGTCATATACAGGACACTCGTTAGGGGGGGGGTCTTACCCCTCTGCAGAGAAGCAGTCAGTGTATTCTACAGACCTAGCTGACTGGGCAATATACAGAGTTAAATGTCAAACAGTTTTATTTCAGATAATTCAGTTCAGCATAAGTACACAGTTTAGACGTCAAAAACTGTTCTATTCTGAGCAATTCAGTTCAGCACTAGTACGCAGTTCCAATGTCAAAACAGTTCTATTTTAAACAATTCAGTTTAGCATAAATACGCAGTTTAAATGCAAAAATCAGTATAGTGAAAGAAGGACGGTTTTGTTCTATTTAACCCATAGGTAGGACCCTTATCAGATGCTACCAGCCGACTGGGCAATGTTTTTGTACAAGTATAGTTTTGGTATTAAATAACCTATAAAGGTTGATATGCCATTAAACAAAGAAACTAAACCAATTAGAAAACCATTATAGTTTCAAGTAACAATTCTAAATACAAATAATTTTCAAATATATATAAAGTATTTCTTTCTAATACAAATAATTTGTACACAGTTATATGGTTTCAAGTATTCTTAATGCAAATAACTTTTTACGCAGTCGTATGATTTGAAGCGTTCCGATATAATACGAATATTTTAAACAGATCTATTTAGACCTTAGATGGGGCTGTAACGGGTACTACTTTTACACAGTGGACCGAGGAGTAATGGCAATGCAGAGGTATACAACACTTCGCAGACCTCATCTTCTGATACAGTTTTTTGGTGGGAAGGGGTTTTACTTCTCTGCCGGGGATACAGTCAGCGTATCGTACTCTAAGCCTTACCGACCGAGCGTACCTTATGGTCAGATTGAACCTGGGAGTCCACATTAAATTTGGTTTGGTTTCTTTGTTTAATGACATATCAACCTTTATGGTCTATTCAATGCCAAAATCAAAGTCATTCTTGTAGAAGAACAGGAGTGATACAATTTAACTCTTAGCTGGGGGGGATAAGGGGGTTCATACTTTTCCCAAAGGTATTTGTCTGAAAGTGAACTTAATAGCGCGACTGGAGTTTGAACTCGCTTACTGTTGCAGTCCAGCACGTTAGCACTACGCAACGGGGACTCCCTTGTCTTGAATTAGAATTTCATCACTTAATGTAGTTTAGTATCGTAAATATGACACTCTTTTTTGGCGGGAGCGGTATTTCGTGGCAGCAGCAAAAAAAGTCTGCATATTCCTGGTCTCGCCGACTGAGAGGGTGAAAGGTACCTTATGTTTCTGCGTATAAGTCGACTTCTTAAGCTTTTTTAGAGGGTCAACTTCTCCGGGAGGGTTAAAATCTAAAACTTTCTCACTGGTTGATCACTCTGCAGTAAAGATTTGGATCTTAACCCGATCGTTTCAGTCGACCCTTGTTTGTAAATATTGTAGGTATAAAAGATTGATTCGTCTACTGTAATTTACGTAAGCATGGAACTAAATGTAAAATCTAAAGAAAGAATACACATTTCCAATGTGGTCAGTCGATATCTGTGTAAGATACAAAGATACGCATTACAATTTGCGCAACCTCCTGGTAAACAAAGAAAGCAAAAAAAAAACAAAAAAAAAAACAAACAAAAAAACTTGTGATAATACGGTTTCCCAAAGGCGATTTTATTTTTATTTTTTATTTACATTTGCTTTGTTTTTTGCGGTCACCAATGCGAAGAGGCATCGGTAGAGGGCGCTCATCAATCTTCACTTGCAGATTCGTGGTGAAGAAGATGTCTTTGTCTCCGCATGGCGTGTACAACATCATAAAAAAATAATGGTTTCTTCTAAATTTTTGGTTTAGTTACCTCAATGGATATGAAATATCAATGCAAAAAAATCAGTGTGCCTTCTTGTATATCATTATCAAGTCGTGCTAAATACACACACGCCATTGACGTTCTCTCTCTCGCCATCCGTTCCTATCGTCCATCTCTTTTGACAGGTCCACTAGACGAGATCCAGTGCCCAATCTGTTCGGATAAATCTTTGCTGGTTGGCCAACACTAAGTTTGGCCCCTGGTTTTACTGCAGTGGTCTTGCTGGTCTAACTTGGAAGGTTTGTGAAATGAGAGGCAAGTGGCTGTATAGCAGCGACCCAAAGGCTTCCTTTTCAATTGCTATTATATCGAGGTGTAGAGGAGGGAGCTATTCCTTTCCTTGGATGGCTCCACTTTACCCTGGATCTGTACCTTATAATACGGTGTGCCCGTGGTGTAATGGTTATCGTCGTAGGAAATGGACACGGCGACACGAGTTCAAATCCTGGACGAGACTAATTGCATTTCACATTGCACTAATACCCTTGGGAAAGGTATAAATCCAATTATTCTCCCTCCAGCTATGGGTAAATAGTAGGGAAGACTGGATTCTTCAGCCTTGGTAAGGCAACTAGTCTAGGAGAAGGAAAACTCTGAATTGAAACCTGTTAAACTCCGCTTAAAAATTGACCTTGTGTCATATCCTGCCCGAGCGGAGGGTTGGGTAAATAGGATAGTAAAGCAAGGAGGCATCAAGTACCGTTTTTTTGAGTCTTTGGTATGACTCGATTAAGGATTGAATCCTGGTCTACCGGGCCATGGGTAAATATTCTACCCACTGGGCCAATATTAGGTTGTTTGGAAAGTAATTAGGTTTTAACAGAGAGGACATAAAAACAAATATATATATATATATATATATATATATATATATATATATATATATATATCCGTTCGAGAAGAATGCTACATAAAGTCAATTTTAAGGGGAGTTTAACTGGTTTCAGATTAGAGTTTTCTTTCTCGCAGACTGGTTGCCATACTAAGGTTGAAGAGCCCAGTCTATTCTACAATTTACCAATTGTTGGATTGGTTTGATTTGGTTTAGTTTTATGGCATATCAACCATTGTTGGTTATTTAATGCCAAATTCTGTTTTTAAATTTATATTAAATATATGATTTCTAAACACATTTTGTGGATATACACAGTTAAATGATCAAACAGTTCTATTTCTAACTATTCAATTCAGCATAAGTCCAAGTATTGCAAACAATTCCATAAAATATCAGTCATTTGCTTACAAATCGTTAAATGATCAAACAGTTCTATTTCAAACGATTCAATTTAGAATGAGTCATTTGTTTGCACTCAGTTTAGATGTCAAACATTTCTATTTGTCCCATAGATAGGACCCTGTCAGGTGCTACCACTCTGGTCGAGAATGAACTTGGGAGGAGTGGCAGTGAAGGGGTACTCTGCATTACACAAAGCTCCAGTATTACTAGAGCCTTACCATAAGATTGTTGAGTGTCATATCCAGGACACTTGTTGGAGGGGGCTCTTTCCCCTCTGCAGAGACGCAGAGATGTATTCTACAGTTCCAGCCGACTGGGACATTGGTTTGATTGGGTTTTATGGCTTAATGTCATATCCAGAACACCCGCTGGAGGGGAGGGTCTTACCACTGAGCAGAGACGCATTCGCTGATTTCTACAGCCCTAGCCGATTGGGCTGCCTTTAACTTGAGGGACAAAAATTGGATCCATACCTTTCCCTAGGGTATATGCGCTATTTGAAATGCAAGCAGCCTCGTCAAGGATTCGAACTCGGGCCACTGTATCCATTTCAACGACCATAACCATTACACAACAAACGACTTATTTTCAACGATTGCATCCCAAGAAATCCAAGAAAAGATTAGCTTGCTTGAAAGGATGGCTTTTCCAATAATTCTTCATACCCACTCCATTTGAGATTTTCATTTGTTTCATTCATTAGAATAAGTAACAGAACATCCTGAAACGGAAGGGAAAATTTACGGCATAACATTTTTCAAAAATATGAGGTCTCTCCAAGAAGAAGCAATAAAGAACAAAACAAAGAACTGCTTTTTTGTTCAAATGGACTTTAATTAGCTGCAGGACATGACTTCTCTGAAGGTGTGGTTTTGTTTGGTTTTATGGTATATCAACCATTGTGGGTTATTTAATGCTCATTTAATCCTCATTATACACATATATTGAATGTACAGGATTGATTTGGTTGGGTTTTATGGTATATCAACCATTGTAGGTTATTTAATTCTTAATCCTCATTATACACATATATTAAATATATAAGATTTGTTTTTTTTGGGGGGGGGGGTTATGGCATATCAACCATTGTAGGTTATTTAATTCTTAATCCTCTTTATACATATATATTAAATATGTAAGATTTGTTTTTTGGGGGGTTTTATGGCATATCAACCATTGTAGGTTATTTAATTCTTAATCCTCTTTATACATATATATTAAATATATAAGATTTGTTTTTTGGGGGGTTTTATGGCATATCAACCATTGTAGGTTATTTAATTCTTAATCCCCTTTATACATATATATTAAATATATAAGATTTGTTTTTTGGGGGTTTTATGGCATATCAACCATTGTAGGTTATTTAATGCCAAATACTGTTCATACATATGTATTAAATGTATATATGATTCGTAAACACATTTTGTCGATAACATTCTTAAATGAGCCTGAGCTCTTTTTTGCACACAAAGTTGAACGGTTTCAAGTATTGCTATATAAGAGTCACAATTCAACATCAGTTATTTGTTTGCATACATGTATTTGACTCATAGATAAGACTCTATCACGTGTTAACATTCCAGGTCGGAGGGGACCTTGGAGTAATGGCAAAGAAGGGGTACTCCACATTCCACAAATCTCCAAGGCTGGAGCTTCGCCATCAGATTATTTAATGTCATAAGC
>OY757925.1:67383922-67428922 GCA_963585895.1 Sepioteuthis lessoniana | reverse complement strand
CCTTTCTTTGATTATGTAGTTTACTGCCATTTATATATATATATATATATATATATATATATGTATATATATATATATATATATATATATATATATATATATATATATATATATATGCCCAGCTGGGGCTATAGATTACACCGACTGCATCTCTAAAAAATCCAATAGTGAGGTTCCAGTAATGCCGGAGCTTTGGGGAATGCGGAGTACCTATTCATTGCCATCGCTCCCTGGTTCACTCTTGCTAAGCGTTGTAGCTCTTGATAAGGTCCTCTGTATGGGTCAAATTGAATAAGAATGCGTTCTTTTGCTTAACTGAATTATTTGAAATAGAACTGTTCAGACATGTAAACAACATACTTATGCTAAACTGAATTGTTTGAAATAGAACTGTTTTGACATTTGACTGTGCTTGAACAAACACAATTCTGATACCAAACTGAATTGTTTGAATTAGAACTGTTTGACTAAACTGAATAATTTGAAATGGAACTGACAATTAAACTGTGTATTAATGCTAAACTGAATTGTTTGAAATAGAACTGATAATTTGTATAAAAATGGATTTGGCATTAAATAACCTACAAAGGTTAATATGCCATAAAACCCAAACAACCAACTATATATAATGCTTTCATATTAATCATTTATTTGCACACAGTTTAAGTGGTTTCAAGTATTGCTATGTCAGCCAAACTGGCCCACAGCTGGATCTATGGATCAAATAGAACTGTTGACTTTTAAGCTGAGTGCAAACGAATGACTATCGATAAATTGAATTGTTAGAAATAGACCTGTTTGATCATTTAACTGTCCGTGAACAAATGACAAGTGTTTAATTAAATTGTTAGTGATAAATAGCAACATTTAGAACCATTTAACTGTGTGCAAACGAATGAGTAGAGTTAAGAAGAATTATTAGTGTTTAATAGCAATACTTGAAACTCTTTAACTGTGTACCTAAATTGAATTATTGGTATAACATATCAATACTTGACTGAGTGCAAATGAAGGAATAGTGTTGAATACAATAATTAGCATTAAATAGCATTAGTTGTAACCACTTCACTGTGAGCAAACAAATGATCAATATTGAATAGAATTATAAGTGTTAGATCGCATTGATTAAAACAATCAAGTTGTCTAAAATTCTGAGGTGAAGCGTGGAGATTTTTATCTTTAAAGGGTTTTCTGACTATTGTCTTCATCTTTATTGTTATTTCCACAACGATTGCACAAACCATTTAATTGTGTAGGAACAATAGTAATAATATTTTGAAAACATATTAGCTCTAGCTCATTTAATAATGAAACTACCAACAAACCAGGCGTGCAAACAATTGACTGATGTTAAATTGTGACTGTTATATAGCAATACTTGAAACTATTTTTTTGTGTGTAAAAAAAAAAAAAGAAGATCTCAGGCTCTTTTAGAAATGTTATCAATAAAATGTGTTAACAGATAATATATATATTTGATATATATGTATAAAGAGGATTTAGGATTAAATAACCTACAATGGTTGATATGACATCAAACCCAACTAAACCAAATCATATATATTTGATATATATGTATAAAGATGATTTGGCATTAAGTAACCCACAATCTTTGATATGCCTTTAAACCAAACCAAACCAAACCAAATCATATATATTTGATATATATGTATAAAGAGCATTTGGCATCAAATAACCTACAATAGTTGAAAGCCATAAAAGCAACTAAAACCATATTATGTATATTTTATATAAATGTATAACGAGAAGTTGGCTTTAAATAACCTACAATGGTTGATATGCCAAAAATTCAACCAACCAACTAACCAACCAACCAACCATAACTTTACATTTTCAATGTTCCATGACAATATTTTTTTTTACCTGCACTTTTTTTTTATTTGTCTCAAATAAAAATCATTAATTTGCATTCAGTTAGAAGGTATCAGGTGTTCCTTTCTAATGCAAACCAATCGGACACAATTATATTGTTTCAAATTTTACTAGCCAATGGTTAGAGTGTTCGCCAATGGTCCTGGAGACCTGGGTTCTATCATACCAAAGACTCAAAAAATGGTACTTAATGCTACCTTGCTTAACACTCACCATTATAAGGTAAGGATCAAGGGTAAAGAGGAGCAATCCAGGGAAAGGAGTAGTGCCCTCCTCTACACCCCCTACACGAAAAGGGAGCCTTCGGGTCACCCTCGACTAAGGTCACCAAATTTACTTACTTACAACTACTAATTTTAAAACGTATGTATTTAAGCCATCGATGCATATCTATTTGGTTCTTTGATAACATTCTTGCAGGTAGTAATACTCTGGTTTCATAGAAGACCTGTGAATAATAAAAATAAACGGTGGATCATACCCATCTTGCGGAATTAGAGCCGCATTATCAGATGCAGTTTAGTCTTTATTAATTATATTATTTCAAGTATTCCTATTCAGTAATACTAATTTCAAAACGCTTTTATTTGAGCCGTAGATACATATCTATTTGATTCTTTGATAGGACCCAAACAGGTGCAATCACTCCGGGCTCAGAGAAGACCTGTTACTAATAACAATAACCTGAGGAGGTAATGGTTATCGTCGTAGGAAATGGACACGGCAACACGAGTTCAAATCCTGGACGAAACTGATTGCATTTCACATAGCACTTGGGAAAGGTATGAATCCAATTATTCTCCCTCCAGCTATGGGTAAATAGTAGGGCAGACTAGGTTCTTCAGCCTTGGTTAGGCAACTAGTCTAGGAGAAGGAAAGCTCTGAATTCAAACCTTTTGAACTCTGTTTAAAAATTGACCTTGTGTCATATCCTGCCCAAGCGGACGGGTTGGGTAAATATAGTTACTAATAACAATAAAAGGATCCACAGAATTGGAGCCTCACCGCCGGACGCAGTTTAGTCTTACACCAAAGTCACAAATGTATAATGAGTAGGAGAATTAATTAGTCATATTAATAAGCATAATTTTACAGATTGATTTTAATGGAATATCAACCCGTCAAGGGTTATCTCATGCCAAGATGTTGAGGAATCGTGTATGTTTATATCTATATTTTTATGGTCTTTCTTTTTTCTTGTTATTTTTCGCACATGGTTATATGAACTATGTATTCTATCTCATACAAATAATTACCCAACCGCTGTATGGTTTCATGTATTCCTATCTAACATCAATAATTATATGGTTTTAAGTATACATTTCTATTAAATAATAGACATTTGTTTGCAGACTGTTATATAGTTTCAAACAACAATTAATAATAATAATAATAATGACTCGCATAAACTCCTATGGGACTTTAATATACAAACGGAACACCTAATCCCGGCCAGAAGACCAGACCTCATAATAATCAACAAAAAAAAAAAAAAAAAGAAAAAAAAAAAAAAGGAGAATCTGCAAAATTGTCGACTTTGCTGTCCCGGCGGACCACAGAATAAATCTGAAGGAAAGTGAAAAGAAGGATAAGTACCTCGACCTTGCTAGAGAATTGAAAAAGCTGTGGAACATGAAAGTAACGATTGTGCCAATTGTGATTGGTGCCCTAGGCACAATAACTAAAGGATTATTAAAAGGCCTGGAAGACTTGGAAGTTGGCGGACTGGTAAAGACTATCCAAATGACAGCATTGCTAAGAACGGCCAGAATCCTGAGACGAGTCCTGGAGACTTGAGGAGACTTGCTGTCACTCAAACTCCAGTGAGAAACCATCAGCTAACACTGATGTGAAAAACTGTAAAGGAATAAATAATAATAACAGAGACTTTCCAAAATTATCAACTTTGCTGTCCCGGCTGACCACAAAATAAAACTGAAAGACTACAAAAAAAAAGGATAAGTACCTCGACCTTGCTAGAGAATTGAAAAAGCAGTGGAACATGAAGATGAAAATTATACCAACTGTAATTGGTGCTTTTGGTGCAGTAACTAAAGGATTATTAAAGGGACTGGAGGACTTGGAAGTTACTGGAGAAGTGGAGACCATTCAAACAATAGCATTATTGAAAACGGCCAGAATACTGAGAAAAGTCCTGGAGACTTGAGGAGACTTGCTGTCACTCAAACTCCCGTGAAAGACCATCAGCGTTAGCTGATGTGAAAAACTTTAAAGGAATAATAATAATAATAATAGTAATAATAATAATAATAAAATGATCCACAGGGAATTGTGGAAGAAGTTTAAATTTGATCATACGAAGAAATGGTTTATGTAAAACCAAGAATCCGTCCTAGAAAATGAGAAGCACAAAATTCAATTGGGTTTTGAGAAAGAAACGGATCACCTAATTTCTGCCAGGCAACTAGGCATAGAGAAAGTCAACAACAAAAACAACAGCAACCAGAGAGAGAGAGAGAGAGAGAGAGAGATAGCCGAATTGTGGACTTTGCCGTTTGGTAAAGAGACTCGAAGATTAAGAAATCAGACGACGAGCGGAGACTAATGCATTATTAAGATCGGCCAGAGTACAAACGCTAAGCCTAACCCTGCCGTGTCCTGGAGACTTGAGGTGACTTGCTGTCACTCAGACTCCACTGAGAGATAGCAAGGCCTTCGGATCAATTTCTCTCCAGTTGTTGGGTTGCATTCGGTAGGCCGTTTTATCTCTGGGCGGTTCTGCCGGGTGTGCCTCGGCACTGCAGAGTTCCTCCGGCCTCAGGGGGCCATCCCCCCAGGCTTTTACCCCTTCGGGTTTTTTTTTTAGGTTAATTGCCTGACGACTGAGGCGATCCAAAAAGAGGAATGCCGACGGGGTCGAAGGTATTTTTGGCCTTGCCGGACGCGTGTGGGCTTCGGCCCTGCGACCGGACCCACCTTAAAAACGGCCTAGTGCCACATTCGTGCGTTGGTGACATATGATAAATAAACTGAGAGACCATCAGTTGGCGATGGTATGTGGTAAGTAAAGTTGGCGACCTTAGTCGAGGCTGATCCGAAGGCTCTCTTTTCAATAGCTACTACACCAAGGTGTAGGGGAGGGCACTACTTCATTCCCTGGATTGCTCCACCTTACCTTATAATGCTAAGTGTTAAGCAAGGAGGCATCAAATACCATTTTTTGAGTCTTTGGTATGCCTCGACCTGGATTTGAGCCCCGGTTTTTCAGGCCGTTGACGAACACTCTAACCACTTGGCCAAAAGAGAATAATAATAATAATAATAATAATAATAATAATAATAATAATCCTTTGTAAACAATTATAGCTTCAAGTAACAATACTTTGTAGAAATAATTTACAGTAATATGGTTTCAAGTATTCCTATCTTATCAATTTTCAAAAAGATCTAATTGACCCATAGATTGGGCCCTAACAGGCACTACCACACCTTTCCTGAGTGGACATGGGAAGCGGTACACCACTCTCTCCAGAGTCCCAGAACTCAAGAACTGGAGCCTCACTACCAGACACCGTTTAGTTTCCTATCCAGAACACTTCCTTTATTGGAGGAACAGGGTCTGACTTTTCTGCTAGGGAAACAGTCATCGTGTTCTAAGTTCCACCAATAGTGCGGTCAGAGTTCCTACATGGCGAACCAGTGAGTACACTCTTGCCGTGGTTCAAGTGTCACGGGTTCAATCTTCACGGGTGACCCATTAGAGTGACACTCTGTCAGAATAAACAATTCATAGTAAATAACCTTATCATTCTGAACCATTCTTGCTGATAGCTTAGTTTTCTTTAAACTGAAAAAAAAAAAAAGAAAATTGGTGGGAGGAGCTACGACTGACCAGCCAGTCGAGGGGTGCTTCCTTGACGTGACAGACTCGTCAATGTTTTTACCGGTTGTGGGCAAACAGCGGAGATGGATAAGAAAGTGTTGAAAGGGAGAGAAGGTAGACCCTGAGAATGGGGAAGTGCTAGGGTGAGAGTTATCAGTACGGTGGGAGGCAACTGGGTGAGGGTCGTGTGAGATGCCTCGTGTTAATGCGAGTATGTCAGAGAGACTATATTTGCAACCACATCACAGTGGGATAAACGCGTGTATGTGTTTCTCTTTAGATCTGTATGTCTCTCTCTCTCTCTCTCTCTCTCTCTCTCTCTCTCTCTCTTTGTGTATGTTTAAGGGGTCTACACCTTCGATCTTGGTTGCTCATTCATCACAGGACTTGCCAGGTCCAATCAAGCGTGAACCATCCCTTCCAACTACCCTTCCTGCCGTCACTTTTCTTTCCTCTATAGGTCATTAGCTTCACATAGACATTTCACCAACGTTTCTGCCGACCAGGCATGGGCCAATAGAGGGCGCTAGTGACATTGATGGAGCATCGGTGGCCCCCCCTCGCTTTTCCGATGATGGATGGAGGACACGCTGACACATTAATGCGTGACCGACGTTGGCGTGTGTGTGTGTGCCCACTTGTGTATGTGTGTCTCTGATGGTGGGGTTAAGTCAGTGTGGGTAGCAATTTCCGAGGTAGGGGGATATGGGTGGGACGCAGTGAAAAAGGAGAGGGGGAAGGGGAATGTAAATCAAAAAAAGAAAAGCAACAACCAAATAAAAGGATGAACGAACAGTTTTTCACCTGAGAAATGAATATGCGATGGGAAGGAGAGTGATGAGTCGGGTGGGAGTGGTTACTTAAAAGAAAACACTGCGAGAAACTAAAGTCCGGACTTAAACTATCGAGGAAAGTAAACATAAGTATACATTTATCGGGTAGCTCGTAATGGTGTAATGGTTAACAAGCTGGTCTCACAAATTAATTACAGATGAGTAGTGCGTTCGATCTACACTAGATGTCCCATATCTGTAATCTGGTGCCATATCTTCAATATGTACAGTTTCTCTGAGCAACTTGTCGTAGTGTTCTGGTTAAAACATTTGAGTGAATAGAGAGTTTGATTCTCACTGGGTGACCTTTACTTGTGGCCTTGTGCCTAATCTTAGATATAATTTGTTTTTTATTGTTACCGCATGGCCATGTAATAGTTAATGGGTTCGTCTAGCTGATCATTATTACAGATGAGTAGTGAGTTCGATCCTCGTGCTTGTCGGTATGTGCTAAATATTAGATATGCTTAGTTTTTATGGGCGGTTCGTCGTGGTGCAATGGTTAAAAAATTACTCTCAAAAATCAATTACAACTGGATAGTGATTTCGATCCATACTTGCTTTGTGGAAAATGTAAGCCACGCTGTTTCTTTTTAGGTTACAGTCAATTCAAGCAATAAATTCTGGTTTCCGTTAGATCATTGACGTTAAGCAATGAAGATCCTATTCAGTTCTGAGATGGGTGACCACTTAGGCAAAGCAGGTACTGAAAGACACCTGTGAACCAGGCTAAGTAAAATTTCGAAAGTAACAAGAATAAATTAATCTTCTTAAAGGTTTCCGGATGCAATTGGTGGATAGTTGAATATTTCTATCCTCTGCTCGAAATTAAAACTCAGATTTTCAAGAAAGGCAGATTTTCTCTACTATGTTGACAGTTTCTGGAACTCAGACCACTTTATAGAAATGTTTGGGTACAGATGATTTGATTTGCGGCCAAAATAAATCAAATAACCATAAATTCAGAACAGAAAATCTTAAAACTGTCATCCAGTGTGTGTGACATGAAAATTGCAACGTTTTATCAGGAAAAGAAAACACTCAGGTATTAGAAATACAAATGATCACGTCTTACCTAATATTCATTCTATGATAATATATCCCAGTCGGTTAGGGCTATAGAATACATCGACTGCATCTCTGCGAAGAGGTAAGACACCCCCAAGAGTGTCCTAGATATGACACTAAGCAATCTGATGGCGAGGCTCCAGTAATGCTGGGGCTTTGGGGAATGCAGAGTACTCCTTCATTACCATCGATCCAAGGTCCATTCTGACCCGGAGTGAGAGGGTCCTATCAATGGGTAAAATAGAGCTGTTTCACATTTTATAGCTTAATGAGTAGAGTGTACGCTAATGGTCCGAGAGACCGGGGTTCAATCCCCGGTTGAGTCATACTAAAGACTCAAAAATGGTACTTGATGCTGCCTTGTTTAACACTCAGCATTATAAGGTAAAAATCGAGGGTAAATTGGAGCAATCCAAGGAATGGAGTAGCGACCTCACCGACACCTTGGTGTAATAGCTATTAAAAAGAGAGCCTTTGTGTCACTCTCGACTAAGTTCGTCAACTTTGCTTTACTTATGTTAAACTGAACTATCTATGTATAAAGAAATGACTGATGTTTAATTGAATTGTTAGTGATACATAGCAATACTTGAAACCATTTAACTTTGTTGACTTATGCTAAAGTAAATTGTTTGAAATAGAACTGTTTGATTATTCAACTGTGTGTAAACAGATGACTGATGTATAAATTAATTGTTATTGATACATAGCAATACTTGAAAACAAATGATTAATTGTAAATAGATTCATTCGTATAAGATATAAATATGTAAAAGCCTTTAACTGTGTGAAAAGAATTTAAAAAAGCTTTCTACAAAATGAGTTAACAAATCATATATTTAATATACGTGGTGTATTCAATAAGTTTCCAGACTTTTTTGTACAGGCATTTAAAATTGTCGTAGACTCTTTAAAATTCACTATGTTATTGCTATACATCTTATGAGAAAACTGACCAATTTTTATGATTCCACGTTCAAATGAACAGCTACAGAAGCAATTGGAATACACCCTACTAAAGCCTGATTGTCACTGCTGGTGAATTTCAAAAATGCAGTCTAGACATGAGGACACTTTAGAAGAACGATATGCAATAAAATTCTGTTTTAAACTTGGAAAAAATGCCAAAGAAACATATGGAATGCTTCAGAATGCTTTTCGACCATCTTGCATGAATCGAGCATCAGGTATTGAGTGGCATAAGAGATTGAAGGAAGGCAGGGAGTCTGTGAGGGATGATGAGAGGTGCGGGAGGAGTAAGGAAGTCAATACACCACAGTTGATTGGCCAAAGGGTTAGGGTTAGGGTTACTATGTTGAGGTTTTAAGGGAGTTCAGGAAGAGATTCGATCGGAAGAGGCCAACATTCTTCAAATCGGGTCAGTGGAATTTCCGCCAGGACAATGCACAAGTCCACAACTCCATCCTTGTCACAGACTATTTGACCAAGATGGGCATCAAGACATTTCCTTAGCCTCCCTATAGTCCAGACCTTGCTCCCTGTGACTTTTGGTTTTTCCCTAAGCTCAGAAGCTGTCGTTATGTGACAATTGAGGAGATGAAAGAGGCTGTGACGAAGGTCATTGATACGCTAACACAAGAGGACTTCCATGGGGCCTTGAAGAAGTTGTCGGAACGGTAGAACAAGTCCATTGCAACCGGAGGAGATTACTTCGAAGGGGACTAGAGTTTCATGTGTGTACTATCAATAAAAGTGCCCATACGAAAAAAGTCTGGAAACTTATTTAATGATCCTCGTATATTTATGCCATCAAAACAAACCAGACCTAATCTTATATATTTAATATATATGTATAAAAATGATTTGGCATTAAATAACCTACAATGGTTGATATGCCATAAAACCCAACCCAACCCAACCAAATCTTAGGCATTTGATAAATATGCATAAAGATGATTTGGCGTTAAATAACCTACAATGGTTAATATGCCATGAAACCAAACCAAATTAAATCATATATATTTGATATATATGTATATTGAGGAGTTGGCATGTCCACCATTGTAGGTAATTTGATGACAAATACTTTTTATACATATACTAAATATATGATTTGTAAACACATTTTGTTGATAACATTTTAAAACTAGCCTGAGATCATTTTTTTACACACAGACAAATGGTTCCAAGTATTGTTATGTATCACTAACAATTCATTTAAACATCAGTCATTTGTTTACACACTTAATAATAAAATAAATCTAGACAGGTTGATGTGCCGATAAAATCAATCACTGCATGCCCTCTGCCAGGAATACAGTCAATATATCCTAAGGCTCACTGAGAGAACTTGTACTGATTGATCCACTATATATATATATATATATATACATATATATAAAAGTAAGTAAATTTGGCGACCGTTGTCAAGGGTGACCCGAAGGCTCCCTTTTCGATAGCTACTACACCAAGGTGTAGAGGAGGGCACTACTCCTTTCCCTGGGTTACTCCACTTTACCCTTGATTCTTACCTTATAATGCTGAGTGTTAAGCAAGGTAGCATCAAGTACCATTTTTTGAGTCTTTGGTATGACTCGACATGGGATTGAACCCAGGTCTCCCGGGCTATTGGCGAACACTCTAACCATTACAAAAAGTAAATACTGAACGAGTGAGTTTTCAATCAACTTTCCTAAACCCATTTTGACATTGGCAGTTGTAATATCCAAATCAAACTCCTGCGGAATGACTGGCGGTGGGATTGAATGCATACAAGGTTGGAATCATGCTTTCTTTGAGAGATTTGTATAAAACTGACCTGCTTCGATCGCCTTTTTGTCACTTGACAACCAAACTGCGCCAATCAGCCTCTTCAATCAACGCTCTCACGCTGAGAGTAAGAAAGGGTCACACTTACCCCTGGCCTTCCTAACCAGACAATAGAGCAGATTAACTGTCAGAAGTTAAAACTCTACGTAATTATGTTGCTGCTCACCATGTGGCGCACGGAACAAATGCGAAGACCGTGGTCTCTTGCTCGCCGTTTCGTCACAAAGGCTTTGGTAGAGTTAACTCGTATCTTGAGGTTGCTTTGACGCAGACAAAGGGGCTTACAAAGCACATGGTTGGCACGATATCAAGGCTGATAGGGACGAGATCAAAAGGACAGTGGTCTTTCCGCTAGCCATCGGCAAACGTTCGGTATAACATAATTTGACCTGTTCCTCTTCAGAAACAGTTAGGCGCATAAATGACACGAAATGAAGACATACATTAACCTACCAATAAATTAATCTAGGGTAATCTTGGCGGCGGGGGGTATACAACATCAACAGCACAGGTCTGCAGACGTTGTAAGCCTGTTTTGAAAATTTATATTATTCAATCATCGATAAAACTATAAATTCCTAGTTGTCGCAATTTCTGAGACGAAGCTTGATGATTTTTATCATTAAGGGTTTTCGGACTATTATCTTCATCTTTATTGTTATTTCCACAAGGTTTCGGGCGATATGTCCTCTGGCCTTCTTCAGGTGTTTGTCGAGCTCGGGAACCTTCATGGAACTTCGAACTACGTCCTTTATTGAATCCACGGGGTTCGCCTGTTCTAATTCCGTTAGCCATAACCGGGTACGAGTGTTAAGTATTCCTGTATTGTTACTCGCTTGCAGTCAGGATTGAACCTGCAACCTCCAGATGATTGTCTCCTTAGAAGCTTTGGGAACCAACGCCTATAACCGTTTCGCCATGTGTCCTGTTTTTCCTGTTTTTACTTAAATGGCAACCACTATCCAACTTTTCATGATTTCTGACGATCCATTGTTGTCTTAAAAGTTGGTCCTTAAAAGTTGCTACCTGTTGCAACGACATATGCAAAACAGCACTTTCATTACTTACCGACATGAAGACTAAATACAGATCTAGACTTGCTGCGCATCGTGAATTGCATTTAACTTTGTCAAAAAATATCACGAAGAATTGACAAGTTGTGCCAAACAAGGCCAGCACATCCCTCACACTTAATGTCATTAATATTAAATAACCCACGAAGGTTGATATGCCATTAAACAAAGAAGCCAAATCACTCAGTGGATGTGATTTTTATTGAATATTTTTGATAATTTTTACTTTTATTTATACGGAGGTCCACTAGATAAACATTGTACTAGAAAGACATCCCAGCTCCAACACTTTTGAAAACTATTATCTTTATACGCATATATATATTTCCGTGTTGAATGAGAAATAAGTAACGAGTCACATGTAGATATATACAGTGAAAAACACACACACACACACACACACACACACACACACATGTATATATATATATATATATATATATATATATATATATATATATATTGCAACAGAAATACTTTCCACATTTTAAACTGTCTTCAAAGTGATGTAAGAGAACGTGGGTAAGTGGCAATGGTATCTCCAAGATTATCAGAAAGCGCTTGACTTTAAATTTTTTTTTTGACTATTCGAACGTACACTTTTCAACAGTCTTCATATCTATCTATCTATCTATCTATTTATCTATCTATCACTGTTTATATCTATTTAAGACTATGGATATCCCTCAATCAATCTATCACCGTTTCATATCAATCAATCTATCTATCAATCTATCACTGTTCATATCTATTTCATACTGTTCATATCAATCAATCAATCTATCTATCTATCTATCTATCTATCTATCTATCTATCTATCTATCTATCTTAGTCTGCTCCTATCTAATTAATGTATAATCAATGTTTAATTATTATTTTCAGTCTATATCATAGAGTGCCATACAACATGACATCAGCCAAATCAGAACGATATCATCCTGTATAAGAAATAATAATGGATAACAATACACAAATAATAAACAGATACATTTGTAAAAAGAGATGGAAAATATTGAAAGCATTTATTAAAAAGCACAAGAAAACCCACTCAGAACAACATTTGCATTGTAAATAGATGATACCGGGATGTGAATAGATAAGTTATCAAAAAATCCAGTAGTTGAAAGAAAAAGTAATGAATACACACGTTTCAGTGGCTGAATAAGTGGAGACTGAGAAACAGTTGAGTGCATTTATATGCATGTTATTTATATCAAAAGGTCACATTTTAACTGCGTGATTACATGTCACGTTTCGACCTATATAAATCGGAGATTCTATTTATTGAGGTTTTTTGCTTACTTTCTTAACCTACAGTTCGTTTGATCTTGCTTATAGACCGACGTAAATCTGCCTTGATCACATCATCGTTAAAATAATGGCAATAAAGGGTTACTATCACACTTCTCAGAGTTCCAAAATTGGATCCTCTATACCAGATGCAGGTTAGTCTATGGACTATCAAACCAAAGTCGCAACATCAGCATCTATTGCAAATTCATGTCTGCCGAATCCAGATACAAGAGGCAAGATTTTTTTCTCTCTCTGTCAGTTGCCGTTATTTGGTTTAGGGGTAATTTTTCTTCTACTTCCCCATTTGTTTTTTTGTTTTGTTTTTTACAAAGGTTTAGTTTGGTTTAATGCATATCAACTATTGAAGGTTTTTTTAATGCCAAATCCATTTTATACATTTCTATTTCAAATAATTCAGCTTAGCACAAGTATAGTTTAGTTCTATTTGACCTATAGATAGGACCCTATTAGGAGTTACCACTCCGGGTCAGAGTGGACCAGGGAGCGATGGCAATAAAGGTCTTATTTGGTTTGGTTTTATGGTAAATCAACCTTTGTAGTATATTAAAACTAAATCCATTGTATACATATAAACAGTTCTATTTCAAACAATTCAGTTTGGCATGAGTACACTTTCAATGTCAAAAAACAGTTCCATTTCAAGCAATTCGGTTTAGCATAAAGTACACAGTTTCAATGTAAAAAAATTTCTCTTTCACACAATTCAGTTTATGATAAGTATTGTTTTTTGTTTACACACAGTTAAATGTCTATTTCAAACAATTTAGTTTAACATAAGTACACAGTTTATTTCTATTTGACCCATATATAGGACCCTCTCAAATTCTACCACAGCAGGCCAGAGTGGACCTGGGGGCGATGGCATTGAGTGGGCGCTCCTGCATTCCTCAAAGCTCCAGTATTACTGATACCTCACCATCAGATTGTTTAGTGTCATTATCAGGACACTCGTTGGTGTGTGTGTGGGGGGAGTTTTATCCCTCTGCTGATGTAACATACCAATACATGAATACGTGAAATAGACATATTCATACTGGTACGCAAAACGTTCATAATGTCCATTAGTAGATTACATAGGAATCCCGAAACACGAAAAACACTTACGACTTCTTAGTTCAGGTACGAAACTTTTTATTACCTTTGAGTTAAAAGGTTTTTCGACATAAGAAGAGAGGCACAATCTTTCTATGCTGACTTTTCCATCTGCCTCCCATCAAATGCAGCGCCCGTAGCGCACAAATTCGTCTCGCCTCGCCCAGGTCTCAATCTCAACTAACTGACTTTTCTCAAATCTCAGCCCACGCTTCCGGAGCGTGACGTCACTCACATCCCTGGTCACATCCTCTATCTAGGATTTTTATTGTGACATCTCGGAATGACACATCCGCTCCGCTCATGATTGCACCTAACTAACCCATGCACTGAGCCGAAAGGTTCTCAGCCTAACTAAACCCAAAGGTAAGATATATAAAACGAAATCCCTCAGCCATTATTTTACACTGAGATGCGGGCGGTGTATTCTACTACCCCAGGCAACGGAGCATTTTTTTTCAAAGGTTTCCCCTTAACCTCCTGTAGTGCTTTTTTCGGGGGAATTTGCTACAATTAAAAACTTAATGAGAAAAGACGGAAATATATGAGAATCTAGCAAGAGTACACAGTTGGATTTTAAATTAACTATATTTTTGGAAGGTTTAAGATGATTAACTTGTGTTATTTGGTCAATTTGGCTTCATGATGTTTGGTCAATCTTGCTGATGTTGCCTTGGAAAATCTGAGCAGAAACTGGGTGCATATTGAACACCTTCATATTTGTTGACTTGTGTACTGAATAACTTTTAAGTGCAATTTCTTTAATCTCATAACGTTTGCACTTCTTTTATCCGCCTTGTTACTTTCTTTCTTTTCCCAATTTATTCTGCTGGGTTCCTTGTTTTCTTTCTTTCTTCCTTTCTTTCTTTCTTTCTTTCTTTCTTTCTTTCTCCAATTTATTCCCTTTTTTTCCTTATTTTCTTTCTTTTCCCTATCTATTCTGTTTGTTTCCCTATTTTCTTTCTTTTTTTCCCGTTTTTCCTATAGGTTTTAATAGGTTTTCTTTCTTTCTTTCTTTCTTTCTTTCTTTCTTTCTTTCTTTTCCCAATATATATTGTTTGTTTCCCTATTTTCTTTAGTTTTTTTCGTTTTTCCTATAGGTTTTAATATGTCTTCTTTCTTTCTTTCTTTCTTTCTTTCTTTTCCCAATCTATTCTGTTTGTTTCCTTATTTTCTTTCTTTTCTTTCCGTTTTTCCTATAGGTTTTAATAGGTTTTCTTTCTTTCTGTCTTTCTTTCTTGGTTTTCAATTCTTTCTTTCTTTCTTTCTTTCTTTCTTTCTTTCTTTCTTTCTTTCTTTCTTTCTTTTCCCAATTTATTCGGTTTGTTTCCCTATTTTCTTTATTTTCTTTCCGTTTTTCCTTTAGGTTTTAATAGGTTTTCTTTCTTTCTTTCTTTCTTTCTTTCTTTCTTTCTCGGTTTTCAATTCTTTCTTTCTAGTTTTTTCATTCTTTACTTTTTCTTTCTTGTTTCGTCTGATTTTCTTCAATTTTGCTTTTGAGAGAATCCCAAAGGCATAATAGCTAAAGTGATGGACTGCAGCATCGAAGTTATCTAGTTCGAACTATTATACCGTTTTGTTGTTTCTCTGTCATATTCATTCCTTCTCATTCTTGATGTCCTTCCTTCTCTCTCTCTCTCTCTCTCTCTCTCTCTCTTGTTGCAAATCTCACCCTCCCTCTCTTTGTCACCACACCCCTCTTATCTGTTGTTGTCAATCCTACCCTATCTCTCTCTCTCTGTCACTTATACCCCTTCTCTCCCTCTCGTTGTCAATCCCTCTCTTCATCTCGTTACTTTCACCGCTTCTCTCTCTTTCTCTCTCTTTACCACCTTCAACGTTCTCTCTCTTTTCTATTTGTCCCTCTAACTCCTCTCACTCTCTCTTGTTGCCTATTCTTTCTCTGGTCACTGTCACCTCTTTTCTCTCTCTTTATCACTCTCACCCTTTCTCTCACTCTTCTATTTGTCATTCTAACTCCCCCCTCTTGTTGTCAACCTCCTTCTCCCTACTTTCCTTATATCCCTTCTCTATCGAGTGGTTACTGTCACTTTTTCACTCTCTCTTTTTCAGCTTTAACTCTCTCTCTCTCTTTACTTTGCCACTATAATTCCCCCTCTCTCTCCCTCTCTCTCTTTCTCTGTTTCTCTTGTCACCTTCCTTTTCTCTATTGTCCCTTTCGCTTCTTCTCACTTTCTCTTTATCAATCTCCTTCCTCCTCTCACTGTTCTCTCTGTCGCCCTCTCTTCTCTTTGTCTCACTATTTCTCTCTTGTTATAACTCTCACCGCTTCCCTTTCTCTTTTTCACTTTCAAACCTCTTTCTCTTGGGAAACTTCCGCTTCTCCTTTTTCTTGATATCAGTCTTGCTCTTCCTAACTCTCTCTTTGTCACCTTTACTTCCTCTTTTTCTACCTCTCTCTCTCTCTCTCTCTCTCTCTCTCTCATACACTTTCACCTTAAAACCTTCTCTCTTTCGTTGTCCCTCTTCCCCTTCCTTTCTGTGTCACTTCTCTTCTCTTTCCTTCTCTCTTTATTATTCTAAATCTTTACTACTATCGTAGTCAATCTCACCCCTTTCTCCTCTCTCATTATTAGTCTTACCCCTCCTTTCTTTCTTTGTCACTTTCACCTCTTCTCTCTGTCTCACTGTCTTTCAGCTTCAAACTTTCTTTCTCTTTATTGCGCTAAAAAATCCCCTCTCTGGTTGCCACTCTCGACTCTCCTCCCTCTCTTTGTATCTATCACTTCTCTCTCACTTTCACTTTCAAACCTTCTTTCTCTCGTTTGTCAGTCTCACTTTTACTCTCTCTCTCTTACACACACACACACACACACACACACACACACACACACACACACACACACACACACACATTTCTTTCACTTTTCCTCTCTTTATCGTCACTTCTCCTTTTCTCTCTTTTTCACATTTAAACCTTTTCTCTCTCGTTATCACTCTCACTCTTCTCCATTTCACACCCTTCACCTCTTTTCTTCCTCTCTCTCATTCTCCACTAAAATTTCTCTCTCTGTCTATTTGTCTGTCTGTCTCTCTCTCTCTCTTGGTGTCTGTAAAGCTGAGCAAATGATTGTGTAATTAAGGTCGGACTCAATTAATCTTTATGCTTTTACAAGAGAATTTTAACTTTTATCTAATAACTTATTTACTCAGCTTTATTTAGTCTGACACACCGGCTTTAAGTTGCTCATAGTAACAGCTGTTGCTAAGTGATCTCCCACTCAAGTACTAAGCAGGCTCATCATTGCTTAACTTCCGTAATTTGGCTAGAACTGGGAAACTTCTAAGTGTAACTTGACCGTAAATCACTTTCAATTAGTTACATGCTTTAAATTTACGAGTAATTAACGCCTGTTTTTGAAGAATTATATCAGGTCACATATCGTTCCTTGCCACAACCTGTCACGTATAACTTGGAGAGGAGATGGGTGCCACCAGATAACCCTCCCATTATCTGATGGTGAGACTCCGATTGTGGAGATCTGAGGCATGTAGAATCACTCTTAAATTTTCTTTACTTCCGGATCCACTCTGACTCTGTTAGGGTTCGATTTAAGGATCAACAGATTCGTTTGGTTTGGTTTGGTTTTATGAGATATCAATCATTGTAGGTTATTTAATCTCAAATCCATTCTTATACATATGAACAGTTCCATTTCAAACAATTCAGTTTAGTATAAGGATAGTTTTTTGTTTAATCTCATTTAAATGTCAAAACAATACTATTTCAAACAATTCAGTTAAGCATACAAAAGCAATTCTATTTCAAACAGTTCAGTTGAGCATAAGTACGCAGTTTCAATGTTAAAAACAGATCTATTTCAAACAATTCAGCTTAGCATAAGTACACAGTTTTTTTTTATTTGACCCATAGATAGGACCCTATCAGGTGTTACCACTCCGGGCCAGAGTGGACCTAGGAGCGATGGCAATGAAGGACTACTCTGCATTCCCCTAATCTCCAGCATTACTTGAGCTTCAATATCAGATTCTTTAGTGTCACATCCAGGACACTCGTTGAGGTGGGGGATCTTATCCCTCTGCAGAGATTCAATCGGTGTATTCTACAGCCCCAACCGACTCGTCAAAAATAGATCTGTTAGAAAATTATTTGTATTAGACATGAAGACTTGATACAATATAACTGTGTGTGTGTAAATTGCTTGTATTAAGAATAGACGCTTGAATTAATTATTGTTTACAAAGGATTATGATTAACATTAGCAACTTGAAACCATAAAATTGTGTTTAGATATTATTATTAGATAGGAATACTTGAAACTATACAACTATATGTATGTACAACTATCTGCATTCGATAAGAATAGTTGGTATTATATAAACGTGTAGAAAGAATTCTTTTGAAAAAAAAAACTTCGCAAAGATGTTAATATAAACTCTAAACGTATGTAAATCCCTAACTTCTCGACATAAAATAACTCTCAATGGGTTGATTGGTCATTGAAATTAATCAATCAATACATCAATCAATCACTCCATCAATCAAACAATCGATAATGTAAAAAGAGAAACTAAACGCTGTTTTGATTTTCGCCTTTTTTTCGTACTAAGTTAAAATGGTTTCTGATATGTTTCTTTCGTAAAATAAATATTTTAAAAGCGGAGAATACGTGGAGTCATTTATTAAGCTTTGCTTAGTTAGGCACAAGGCCATAAGTATGGAGCATCGGGTAGGAATCGAATTCCTTAACAAAGCAAAGCTTACCTTTCGAACAAGGCTGCATTAGCTCAGTCGTTTATAGCGTTTACTTAGTTTGGCACAAGGCAATAAGTATGGAGCATCCGGTAGGAGTCGAATTCCTTAACAAAGCAAAGCTTACCTTTCGAACAAGGCTGCATTAGCTCAGTCGTTTATAAAACTTTGCTAAATTTAGCACAAAGCCTCAATTTTAGATGATTAATTCATTGATTGATTTTAATGGTGTGTCATCCCGAATAGTTGTTAAAGAATAAACTTAATGGTACATTTGTAATTACTTTTTTCTATAGATGTTTCTTATAAGTTTTTACATACGGTTATATGATATCAAGTATTCCTATCAAATACAAACAATTTGCACAGTTTTATAGTTTCAAGTCTTCTCATTTAATACAAATAGTCATACGGTTTCAAGTAATTATTCCTATTTGATAATTGTCATTTAAAAGCAAACAGTTATATGGTTTTAAGTATTCAAATCAAATATTAATAATTATATGTTTTCAAGTAATAATTTCGATTTAGTAGTCATTTGTTTGTGCGCGGTCGGTTTGGGGCTGATGAATATACCGACTACATCTCTGCAGAGGGGTAAGACTCCCCCAACGAATGTCCAAGATATTACACTAAACAATCTGATTGTGCTGCTCCAGTAATACTGGAGCTTTGGGCAATACGGAATACTCCGTCAATGCCATCGCTCCCAGGTTCACTCTGGTTCGGAGGGGTAACACCTGATAAGGTCCTGTCCATGGGCTAAATAGAACTGTTTGACACGTAAAGTAAGTGCAAAAATGACACATGCTAAATTGAATTTTTAGAAATAGAACTGTTTGATCATTTTGCTATATAGTTAAGGAATGATTATTTTTATATTAATCATTTTTTGTTAATTATATTTTATCATTCAGTTTAGTAGGGCTTTGAACTATTCAGGTTAATCGTCCAGGTGCATCGTCATTGGGTGCAGTTTTACGCTCGCACGCAAAGGATATGACAATCATCATTTGTCATAATAAACCCCCAGACAGGAAATTGGGCAGGAGCATGGATGATGTCATGCCTGGAAGAGATGGTCCTGAGAATTTGAGGATTTTGAAAAGAGAGTTGGAGTTGGATTCTGACTGTTGAAGACGAGAGTTGGATTTTGACCGTTGAAAGATGTAGTTGGGTTTTTCGGATCTCTACCGACAGAGATCTTAGACATCATAAGATGCGCTGCGCGTTGGGGTGGAGTCAGCATAGTAAGGTTAGCAAAGGCTTTTAAGAATTGTGTCTCTCTCCTTGTGTCGCCATGAACCGAAGCCAGAAGTTAATAAACCTGTTCGTACCTGAAACAACAGACCCAGCCTGTGTTTTGTATTTGTGTATGTATTGTATTACTGTCGTGACTAACATCACCAAATTATACAACTATTTAACAGTGTGTAAACGAATAACTGATGTTTTATTGAATTGTTAATGATACATAGCAATACTTGGAACCATTTGACTGTGTGCAAAAGAATGAGTTTAGGCTCTTTGAAAACGTTACAAACAAAATTCGTTTACAAATCATTTATATCAAATATATATGTATAAATAGGACTTAGCATTAAATAACCCACAATGATTGATATGCCATAAAACCAAACAAAACAAAGCCACATCTTATATATTTGATATATATGTAAAAACAGGATTTGGCACGAAATAACCTGCAATAGTGGATATGCCATAAAAAGCAACCAAACCAAATATTATATATTTGATATATATGTAAAAACAGGATTTAGCATCAAATAACCCACAATGGTTTATATGCCATAAAACCAAACAAAACAAAACCACATCTTATATATTTGAGATATATGTAAAACAGGATTTGGCATGAAATAACCTGCAATAGTTGATATGCCATAAAAAGCAACCAAACCAAATCTTATATATTTAATATATATGTAAGAACAGGATTTAGCATTAAATAACCCACAATGGTTGATATACCATAAAACCAAACCAAACCAAACCAAACAGTTTGTTTGTACACAGTTATATAATTTCAAATAACTAATAATAATCCTGAGTAAACAATTATTTGTTCAAGTAATTTTTCTTGATAGAAATAATTTACAGTCATATGGCATCAAATATTCCAATTAAAAACGAATAACTTTCAAATAGATCTATTGGCCCGATAGATGGGGCCCTGATATGTATTATCCCTTCTGCTTAAGGTGAATCTGGGGGTAATAGAAATGAAGATTACCCGACAGATTTCCAGAACTGAAACCTCTCTTTCAGATGCAGTTTAGAGTCATATTAAAGATATTCCTTTATGAGAGCAGGGAGGGTGCCTTACCACTTTGCAAGGGATACAGTTAGTGTATTCTAAGTGCTGCCGACAAGGTAGGCCAGAAGTATCAAATACCTGCTCCGACTCGAACAATGTCCTGTGAGTCTACCTTATTAATCATTACAAGATGTCCAAAAGGAGAATATTTGTATATTAACCCCTTTTTTCAGCTAACATCTTCACTGGCACTTTTATTTCCTCTCAAAGATTTCAGATTTTTTTTGTTCTGTCTCTTTTCATTTTTTTACTTACGCCAAATAGTTGATGTGGCAGGAAAATGGTTTCTGATCTAGCACGTAGCTAAGGCGAAAATTATGGCCGCTTCCGTCAGCCCATCTTGATAATACCTCAATCCCGAAATGTATTGCTTCCGTCCATGTGGCATCTTGTGATGTGCATGGGGGACCCTGAGTAGTGGCGACGGGAAAGATTTTCAGTGAAAGCTTCCGTTCTTCTAATCTCATCTAATCTAATCCCTACCCCCACTTTTTTTAATGGATTAAGGAACTGATGAAAAGTAAGCTATTAACAACATAAAATGATGGCCTCATTATCTGTGACAGCCTTAAAATCGTCGCTGATCGAGCACTGCCTATAATGTTACCATAAAAAAACATTTTTTTAAAAAATTTTACGAACAAGCCATCAAACTCTACCTTTCACAGTTTTGTTGAAAGATCAAACCTGATACTGAAAAGATCAAAAGTGTACCTCCACCTGATACTCAAAAATATCAAAAGTGCGCCTCCACGTGATAATCCAAAGATTAAAAGTGCGCTCGCACCTGATACTGCAAAGCTCATAAGTGCACCTCCTCCTGATACTCCAACAATGAAAAGTGCACCTCCACCTGACAAGCCAAAGATAAAAAGTGCACCTCCACCTGATAGTCCAACAATGAAAAGTGCACCTCCACCTGATTCTCCAAAGATAAAAAGTGCACCTCCACCTGATAGTCCAAAGCTCAAAAGTGCACTCCCTCCTGTTACTTCTTTCTTTCTTTTTTCTTCTACTGCCTTGTATTTCCCATTCTTTCTTTCTTTCTTTCTTTCTTTCTTTCTTTCTTTCTTTTCAGTTTAATCTTTTACTATTTTTAACTAAGATTTATACACTTACTGGAAAATTTCTTTTTCTTCTTCCTTCCTGATTTTTTTTCCCCAAATTTTCCCTTCGTCTCTTGTTCTTTATTTTTCTCCCATCTAATACTGCGAATAACCTTCACTTATTCTTTTTCAACTATTTCATAAAAAACAAAAAACAAAACAAAACAAAAAACCAGAAAAATCTTTTCAAAAATCTTTTTTTTTCTTTTATTTTCAAAGATTTTTAACAAGAGCTTCAATATACGCAGTGAGTATAATATTAAACCCGGCCTTTTGTTAATGTCAGTGAAATTAGCTAAATGGAATCTTTCTTTCTTTCTTTCTTTTTCTTAAAGGAATTCTTTCTTGCTTTCTTTCTTTCTTTGTGAGTATAATATTAAAAATTCACCTTTTGTTAATGTCCGTTTAAATTAGCTAAATCAAATATTTATTCTTTCTTTCTTTCTTTCTTTCTTTCTTTCTTTCTTCTAGCCCTTTCTTTCTTTTTCATATTTCAATTTACTCTTATTTACTTTCCTATTTCAATTTACTCAGCAAGTATGATATTAAACCAGAAAAGATAGACAAATACTTAGATCTAACAGCGACAAGTTACAGCAATGGCAACATAAAGAGATCAAGAAAAACATCAAAAACTGTAAAACTGAAATGGGAAGAAAAACAACTGTTTGGAGACTTCAAGAGATAAACGGGTCAGATTGCACACAATAGGACAAGTATATGGCTGAGAAAAAGAAACTTTATCTGAGAAACTGAATCGTTGTTAATTATAGGACAAAATAATACCATAAGGAGTCACTATATTAAAGTGAAAATTGATTGTATGCAATAGAATAGCAAGTGTGGGTTATGTAGACACAATGATGAAACGGTAAATCCCATAATAAGCGAATACAGAAAACAAGCATAAAAGGAGTAAAAGATACAAATGACTGGGTGGAAAGGTGATTCACAGGGAATTGTGCAAGCGATTAAAGTTTTACCATACTTCCAAATGGTATATGCACAAACCAGGTTCCTTTCAAGAGAACCTCTAGGATTTTGAGAAATTAATAGATCGTCTAATCTTGGTCAGTGAACTACGCTCAATTTCTGTTTGTAAGAAAAAAGAACTAGCCATCCTGTAGATATTGCTGTTCTGATTGACTACTGAGTGAAAATTAAAAAAAAAAAGCGAAAAGATAAATAAATACTTGCACAGTGCAGGAGAACTAAAATACTGTGGACCATGAGAATGACGGTGGCATCAACTGGAGTTGTTGAACTTGGAAGCTCCCTAAAAAAAAAAAAAACAAAAAAAAAAACTGAAGAAATTGGAAATCTGTGGATGAATTGAGACCATCCAGATCACAATCGGCTGAAATACTGAGAGGAGACCTGATGAGACTTGCTGTCACTTAGTCTTCAATGAAAGACCACCAGCGTTAGTTGCTGTGAAAGACTCGTAAAGCGAATAATAATAATAATAATGATAGTGATAAGAGAGAAACAGAATCTCTCCTAATAGCAGCACAAAACAACGCCGTAAGAACCAATCATATCAAAGCGAGAATAGATAAGACGCAACAAAATAGCAAGTGTTGGCTACGCGGTGACAGAGATGAAATCATCAATTACATAATAAGCGAATACAGAAAATTAGTGCAGAAGGAATATAACACTAGACACGACTGGGTCAGCAAGGCGATACACTGGGAAATGTGCAAGAAATTTAATTTTGACCATACGAACAAATGGTATATGCACAACCCAGCGCCTGTCCTAGAAAATAACACACATAAACTCCTATGGGACTTTGGCATACAGACGGATCACCGAATCTCGGCCAGAAGACCAGGCCTAATAATAATCAACAAAAAAAGCAAAGAAATTGCAAAATTGTGGACTTTGCCGTCCCAGCTGACCACAAAATAAAACTGAAAGAATGTGAAAAGAAGGATAAGTACCTCGACCTTGCTAAAGAATTGAAAAAACTGAAACATACAGGGGACAATTATACCAATTGTAATTGGTGCGTTTGGAAGAGAAACTAAAGGATTACTAAAAGGACTGGAGGACTTGGAAGTTGGCGGACGAGTGGAGACAATCCAAACCAGAGCATTATAGAAAACGGCCAGAATACTGAGAAGAGTCCTGTCGACTTGAGGAGACTTGCTGTCACCCAAACTCCAGAGGAAGACCAACAGCTAACGCTGATGTGAAAAAAATATAATAATAATAATAATAATAATAATAATAATTAGTGCACTTGGAACGATCCCAATAAGCTTAGTAAAAAGAACAAGAGGAGTTGGAAATCAGAGGGCAAGTGGAGGATATCCAAACCCTAGTATTCTTGAGGTTGACTAGGATGCTGAAAAGTGTCCCGGAGATCTGAGGAGACTTGCTGTCACTCAGATTCCTAAAAAAGACCATCGGCTAACGCTGGTGTGAAAAACTTGCAAGGAATAATAATGAAAATAATAATACTGAATTTCTTCTGGTTGCAGCATAAAACAACGCCATTAAGACTATGTTAAAGCAAGAATAGACAAAATGCAAAAAAAAAAAAAAAAAATAGCGTATGAAGGTTATGTGGTGATAAAGACGAAACGACTAATTACATAAAGTGCGAATGCAGTAAGTTAGTGCAAAAAGAATATAAGAATAGACATGACAGGGTGGGAAAGTTGATCCACTGGGAATTGTGCAAGAAGTTTAAATTTGACCATACGAACAAATAGTATATGCACAATTCAGAATCCGTCCTAGAAAATGAGACGCACAAACTTCAGTGGAATTTTAAGATACAAAAGGATCAGTTCCAGTGATAGGCGAAAAAAAAAAAAAAAAATGAAGCAAATCTACCAAATACCGGACATTGCATTTCCTACTGATCACTGGGTAAAACTGAAAGAAGTGAAAAGAGAGATAAAGGCCAATAACTTGCTAGAGAATTAAAAAAAAACCCTGGAGCATGAAAGTGACGATGATACCAATTATAATTGGCGCTTCAAACAGTCACCAAAGTAATGGAACAGGGACTGAAAGACCTGGACGAGTGGAGGACGAGTGAAAACCATCCAAACTACTGCATATCGGCCAGAATAGTGAGAATAGTTCTGGAGATTTGCTGTCACTATAACTCCAGTGAAATACCAACAGGCAAAACTGATGTGAAAAACTCTCAAGGAGAAATGACGATTGTACCAATTGTGATTGGTGCTTTTGGCACAATAACTAAAGGATTATTAAAGGGCTTGGAGGATTTGGAAGTTGGCAGACGAGTGGAGACCATCCAGAAGACAGCATTATTGGAGACAGCCAGAATACTGAGAAGAGTCCTAGAGACTTGAGGAGACTTGCTGTCACTCAACCTCCAGTCAAAAACCATCAACTAACGCTGACGTGAAAAACTCTAAAAGAAAATATGAAATAATAATAATGTCAGTACACAGTTATATGGTTTCAAGAGATTAAGATATACATTGCGCAAAAACTCTACCTTCACAATCATTTTAAACTGTGAAACACTTCATACTTAGTTGCAATATTAATGTTATAAGAGCCAACGTATAAATAAAGTACAGGATTAATTTAACTTGGTAAATACTTCATCATCATCATCATCATCATGTCGTGCTGGTAGCACGGATATCCCTGACCCTCTCTCGCCACTTTTCCCTATCGTTCATCGCCTCAGGCAGGTCTTCTGGACAACATCCCATATCCTCACATAGTTGCTGAATGTATGTTCGTTCTGGTCGTCCTGCATTTGCACGGCCACATCACTTATGAGTTCGTCCCTGCTTCTCCAGCAGTGTCCTACATGTCTGGTTCGTCTAACTTGAATAGTTTTCGTGATAGGAAGCAGGTGGCCGTACAATTGGTGTCTTGTGGGGTGTTGCCGCCAGGAAGTGGAGGCGTGGCCGAGCGGTCTAAGGCGCTGGTTTAAGGCACCAGTCTCTGCGGAGATGTGGGTTCGAATCCCACCGCTGCCATTAGAGTAGATCTTTAAATACTTCATACTTAGTTGCAATGTCAATGTTTTAAGAGCCAACGAATTAATATAGTTCACAATCATTTTAAACAGGTAAACACTTCATACTTAATTGCAATATCAATGTTTTAAGAGCCAATATATCAATAAAGTTTACAATTATTTTAAACATTTGAAAACTTTACACATATTTGCAATATCAATGTTTTTAGAGCAAATATAGTTCAATATTATTTTGAACATGATCTCGGACTGACCTATTTTCCATCTAATTATAATAATGTTTCTATGGTTTCAAATATTCATATGTAATGCTATTATTATATTCAAATGGCATAATGGCTAATGTATTGAACTGGTCGAGTTTGAACTCCAATCGCTTTATTATCCTATTTACCCGACCCCTCCGCTCGGGCAGGATATGACACAAGGTCACTTTTTAAGTGGAGTTGAACAGGTTTGAATTCAGAGTTTTCTTTCTTCCCAACCAGTTGCCTCACCAAGGCGGAAGAAACCAGTCTGTCCAACTATTTACGCATAGCTGGAGGGAGAATAATTGGATTCATATCTTTCCCAAGGGTATTAGTGCTATGTGAAATGCAATCAGTGTCGTCCTGGATTTGAACTCGTGTCGCCGTGTCCATTTCCTATGACGATAACCATTACACCACGGGCACCTCGCTTTATTATGTTCACTTTCAGACTCATATTCTAGGGAAACGTATGAACTCCCTTATTCACCCCAGCTAAGGGTTAAAGAGTTTGCCTACTGTTATTCTGCTTGTATGGCTTTGGCAATAGTAAAGTTGGCGACAGTTGGCGAGGGTGACCCGAAAGCTTCCTTTTCGATAGCTACCACACCAAGGTATGGGAGAGGGCGCTAATACTTTCCCAGAATTGCCCTTGATCCGTACATTATAATGCTCAGTGTTAAGCAAGGAGGCATCAAGTACCATATTTTGAGTCTTTGGTATGACTCGACCTGGGATTTAAGCCAGGTCTCCCGGGCCATTGGCAAACACTCTAACAATTTCCATTAAACAAAGAATCTAGAGCGGACGCAATACAAAAAGGTACAAAAAATGTATTTTCACAATCATTTTAAACAAATAAACACTTTATAGCTGCAATATCAATATTTTAAATGCAAATATAAATAAGTTAGCCGACGCCTCGAAGGTTCTCTTCTTATTAGCTACGACACCGAGGTGTAGGGGAGGGCGTAACTCATTTCTCTTGATTGCTCCACTTACCCTTAATCTCTGCATTATAATATTGAGTGTTAAGCAAGGAGGCATCAAGTACCATTTTTTGAGTCTTTGGTATGACTCGACCTGGTATCGAACCCCAGTCTCACGGACCAGTGGTGAACACTCTACCCACTTCTGCCAGTGGGGTCCTGTATTATTTTAAAATATCTATCTTGCCATTATATAGGACTTTAAATGAACCCACCATCCAGAGTGGTCCTAGGTGTAATGACAATCAAATGGTGACTCCACAATCCCCAGAACTCTAAAATGGAAGCCTTGCTACCGGATGCAGTTTAACGTTATACTTTTGGTTGGGTGGGTGAATCGGAGTATTTTAGACCCCACCGTTAGGGCGGGAAATGAAAAGCATGAGATAAAAAAGACAAATCTGTAAAAGAAAAAACTTTAGGTTAGGGACAAATCTCCATAGATCTGCTGTGAAGTACTCAAACTGTTTTTGCCTTTGTAAACGCCCCCATGCCTCTTTTCCAATTCCCTTAGCTCAACACGAAAGTTGACGTTGAGGTCGACTGTCGTCAGCCAGACTCTTAAATTCCACAGACAGATGTCATTTATCAACGTCCACTCACCGTCATCATCTCTAAATCCGAGTTGTGTAATTGACCTCTATCCAATGAAGGTTTATCCTACCCAGCTAGACGTCTTACACGTTTCAGCCATTCTCTATCTCATGAAAGAGCCACTCCACAACTCTATATGCCAGTGAGTGTCGGTGTGTGTGTGTGTGTGTGTGTGCGTGACACAATACATCAAAGGCGTGAATTCGTAGCTCTCGGTTATTCGCTGTCATCTGTCCAATTATGTAAATTACCGCTTCGGCGAGAAGCAATAGAAGAAGATATAAGACAAAACGACGTAAGTTTGGTTAGTGTGAACGGATAATGCCTTTCTCTTCTCTTTCTTTTTCTAGCCCAGTCGGTTGGGATTGTAGAATACGCCGACTGCATCTTTGCAGACGAGTGAGACCTTCCTAACGAGTCTCTTTGTTATGTTACAAAGACATCTGATGGTGAGGTTCCAGTGCTGGAGTTTGGGGAATGTAGATTACCTCTTCATTATCATTACTCCCAGGTACACTCTAACCCAGACCAGGGCTTCATTTCTGAGTTAAAAAGAAATATCTAATTCTTTTATATATATATATATATATTTAATATTGCTATTGTGGCCTTATAAAATACTGAGATAATCTTAATAAATATCTATCATAATTATAACATAAAGAATATGAATGAAAGGAAAAATATTCAAGCAAAAGAATAATTAATTAGCTATTTTAAAATATTTATCTTTAACGCCCTCAGCTACATCTCTATGTGGAGAAGCTATTGAAAAAGGAGCCTTTAACCATTTAACTGTGATTAAAGCAAATGACAGACATTAAATTGTATCATTGGTATTACCTAGCAATACTTGGAATCATTTAACTGTGTGCAAATGAATGGATAATGCTGTATAGAATAATTAGAGTTAAATTACAAATAATATAATTTAATTGGGTGTAAATAAAAGTATTAGTATCAGCAATACTTAAAACCCTGCATTTTTGTCTCCTTTGTCCCCCTTGTACGGCACTAGACCATGCGTCTAGTTTAAGCCGCAAACTGGCATACGTGCCCGGACCCACATTTGGGTTCGTGAAACTGCTTGCCTCATCAGGCTCACATTGCACTAAATGAGCCGATGAGCAGCACAGACAAGCAGGGTTCGAGTCTCGGCTCGTTCCCGACCTTCCCTTCCCCTTTATCCCCACTTTAATCGGCCTTCGGGCTTTTGACCTTGTGTCAAGTCGTGTCTGGTGGGAGGCAGCAACAAATACTCAGCAATACTTAAAACCATTTAACTGTGTGCAATCAAATGATTAATATCAAGTTGACATGTAACCAGACCATAGAGCTAAGGATTAAAGTATTCGCCAATGGTCTGGAAGACCGGAGTTCAATCCCAGGTCGAGTCATGCCAAAGACTCAAAAAATGGTAAAGATCAGGGGTAAAGTGAAGCAATTCAGGGAAAAGAGTAACGCCCTCAGCTACATCTCGGTGGAGAAGCTATTGAAAAAGGAGCCTTTGGGTCACCCTTGATAAAGGCCTTCTACTTTACTTAGACATGTGGACCAGTCGGCAATCGCTGTAGAATTCCCCGACTGTAACTCTGCCGAGGGGTAAGCCCTCACTGTAACAAGTGTCTTAAATATATCTCTAAACCATTTTGGCGAATGTAGAGTACTCTTTCATTTCCAAGGTTCACTCTGACTCGAAGTGGTAGTAGTACCTGTGCAGGTCCCATCTTTTGGTAGGTTGGTTGGTTGGTTGGTTGTTTTGTTTTACGGCGTTGCAACCCTTTTCAGGTCATTTAACTCCGGATTAAATTCCAAACAGTTCAGTTTAGCATAAATATAGGCTTTGTTTAGAAATAGTTAAATGTAAAAACAGTTCTATTTAAAAAAATTCAGTTTAGCATAAGTACACAGTTTAGTTTTATTTGGGCCATAGATAGGACCCTATCAGGTGCTACCACTTCTGGGAGCGATAGCAATGAAGTGGTACTCTTCATTTCCCAAAGCTCCAATATTACTAGAACATCACCCTCAGATTGTTTTGTGCCATATCCAGGACACTCGTTTGGGGATCTTACCCCTCTGCAGAGGTGCAGTCGGTATATTCTAGAGCCCCAGCCGACTGGGCTACATCTTTTGGTAAAAAAACAATGTTTTAATTATGAGTAAACAATAGCAATACTTGAAACTATTTTACTATGTGCAAACAATAAATAGCAATACTTAAAACTGTTTGCGTGCAAACAAATTAGCTCTAACTCATTTGAAAATAAAGTTTCTTACAAACTATTCACTTAAAGGTCATATATACATATATGTATAAACAGTATTTGACATTAAATAACCATCAAGGGTTGACGTGTCATTAAACCAAATGACTTAAACTTAAACCTTTCTTCTCTTCCGGTTACCGTTACGTTTCATTTGTGCTTGTTCCCTGTCATCTCCTTGTCCCCTTACCGTGCTTGCTTGCAACAGCGATGATAAAGTGATTACACAGCGGCCTGCATTTTTAATGAAGGCAAACTAAAGCAACGGAAATTTCTTAGCGGCGAGCGTTTGTGAAGATGGTGAAGAAAAGGACGGCTTCCTTAAAGGGATGATTAATTGCTACTGATTTCGATCCTCATAGGGCATCTTCAATATTGTAGCATAGTTTGACATAATGACAGGTGTATGGAACATCTCGCAAGCGGTGGACCCCTTACGTGATTTGCAAACCATAGCAAGTAAGTGGGTTCTCTAACTAGGTTCCCAAACGTCTATACTTGAACCAGACTAGTGAAGGGTGATGAGGGTGAGGTAATGGTTAACAAGCTAGTCTCACACATCTCATTAGTTGACAAATAGCTTTTGCGTTAATTCCATCTCGGTACGATAAACCCCACTTAGAAACAGTTTTTGGAATTCCCCAAATTGTTTCATTTTAAATTAAGTTCAAGTTAAAGCAAAAAAAAAAAAAAAATGTGTAATGAATTCTATTGTGAGATTAAGTGACAAGAGTTACTTCCCTTCTCGGGGAGTTATCTCATCTTAGATGAACTCTGTAATCATAGTCCAATCGGACTTTGTTGCCTTTTAAAATTGAATAAATTAAATCTTAAGTTCCGTTCGTGGTCGTATTTTCATTGCGATATCCTCAAGAGAAGTATTGCTATTGTGGCCTTATAACATACTGAGATAATCTTAATAGATATCTATCATGATTATAACATAAAGAATATGAATGAAAGGAAAAATATTCAAGCAAAAGAATAATTAATTAGCTATTTTAAATTATTTATCTTTTAGATAAACATTGTTATTAATTTAAAATGAAAAAAAATAATAACGTCCAATGAAGAAATAAAAGCTGATTGAAAGTTTATTGTAACATTGTCGATATATAAGTAAATATAATTTATTCTCAAATCGAAGTCTTCCTGTTAGTAAAGTTTAAGATACGCAAACATCATCCTCAGCAAAGGATAAGACCATAAGCATTAAAAAGGGGTGTCATGGGTATGATACTAAACTGCTTCCGGTGGTGAGTCTCAAGTTCTGGAACTTTGGGAAGTATGGAGTTACCTTTTCTTTGTAATTACTCCAGTTACTCTCTCGGAGAGGTAATAACTGTTAGTGTTTCATCTTTTGGTCAAATAGATATGTTTGAAAATTATTTGTGTTTGAAAGAAATACTTGATATTATATAACTATGCACGAATTATTTGTTTTAAGAATTGCTACTTGAAGTTACTGCTGTTTACTTTGGATTTTTTTTTTAGCCTTGTAGCTGATTTTTCGAACACCTACCTTGGTAGCAGTGTCTCCTCAACCGAGACAGACATCAACACGCGACTAGCAAAGGCATGGACAGCCATCGATAGACTTTTGGCCATATGGAAGTCAGAACTGACCGATAAGATAAAACGCAATTTTTGTGTCAATACTGCTGTATGAATGCACTACATGGACGCTAACTAAACGTATGGAGAAAAATCTTGACGGCAATTACACAAGAATGCTGCGAGCAATATTAAACAAGTCCTGGAGGCCGCACCCCACAAACCAGCAGCTGTACGGCCACTTACTACCCAATACGGAAACTAAGTTAAACGAACCAGACATGCAGGACACTGCTGGAGAAGTAGGGACAAAATCATAAGAGACGTACACCTGTGGACCCCTTCACATGGACGAGCAAAGACTGGACGACCAGCTAGAATCTACATACAATAGCTCTGTGCAGTACGGGATGTTGTTTTGAAGACCTACTGGAAGCGATGGACGATAGAGAAGGGTGGAGGGAGAGGGTTCAGGGATATCTGTGCTGATGGCGTGACATGATGATGATGATGATGACTACGGATTATTATTATGAATAACTTTAAACTGTGTGTAAACAAATGATTCTATTAAATTGGAATAGTTATTTAAACCATATACTCGTGCGTAAATCATAAGAATTAAGTAGAAATATTTTATACCATATATAAGTAAAGTAAGTAATTTTGGCAACTGTGATCGAGGGCGACCAGAAGGTTCCCTTTTCAATAGCTACTACATCGAAGTGTAGGGTAGTGTGCTACTCCTTTCCCTGGATTGTTCCACTTTACCCTTGATACGTACTTTATATGGCTGAGTCTTAAGCAAGGAGGACCATATATAATTGAGTTTAAATTATTCGTATTAGATAGAAATACTGAATACCATATACAACTGTGTATAGAAGGTGTTCGTGTTGTAATGAAATGAACACAGGGACACGAGTTCAAACCATGGGTGAGGCTGTTTGCATTTCACACAATGCTGATACCTTTGGGAAAGGTATGAATCCAATTATTCTCCCTCCTGCTATGGGTTAATAGTAAGCCAGACTAAGCTCCTAAACTTTGGTATGACAACTCGTCTAGGAGAAGGAAATCTGAGTTCAAATTCGTTAAGATCCACTTAAAAATTTACCTTGTATCGTATCCAACTTGTACGAAGTGTCTTGTGTTCCTTGATTAGTGCACGATTGTTTTGTTACAAAAAATGTGAAATACCCTGTAAACTATTTGCATTGGAAAGGAATACTTGATAGCATATATTATTGTGCATAAACTGTTTTTATTAGATAGCAATACTTTATAACATTTAACTATGTGGAAGTAAATAATTATGATTATGGACGAATATAAAAGAGCAATTAAAAAATAAATCAATAAATAGTTATAATTACAATCAAACATTTACAAATGAATTCAATTTCGGCATAAAATAGCCCATAAAGAGTTGATATTTCTTTAAACTAGGATTAGAATTAAACATTTACAAATGAATCAAATTTTGGCATAAATAGCCCATAAAGAGTTGATATGTCTTTAAACTAGGATTACAATCAAACATTTACAAATGAATCAAATTTCGGCATAAATAGCCCATAAAGAGTTGATATGTCTTTAAACTAGGATTACAATCAAACATTTACAAATGAATCAAATTTCGGCATAAATAGCCCATAAAGAGTTGATATGTCTTTAAACTAGGATTACAATCAAACATTTACAAATGAATCAAATTTCGGCATAAATAGCCCATAAAGAGTTGATATGTCTTTAAACTAGGATTACAATCAAACATTTACAAATGAATAAAATTTCGGCATAAATAGCCCATAAAGAGTTGATATGTCTTTAAACTAGGATTACAATCAAACATTTACAAATGAATCAAATTTCGGCATAAATAGCCCATAAAGAGTTGATATGTCTTTAAACTAGGATTAGAATTAAACATTTACAAATGAATCAAATTTTGGCATAAATAGCCCATAAAGAGTTGATATGTCTTTAAACTAGAATTACAATCAAACATTTACAAATGAATCAAATTTCGGCATAAATAGCCCATAAAGAGTTGATATGTCTTTAAACTAGGATTACTATCACACATTTACAAATGAATCAAATTTCGGCATAAATAGCCCATAAAGAGTTGATATGTCTTTAAACTAGGATTACAATCAAACATTTACAAATGAATCAAATTTCGGCATAAATAGCCCATAAAGAGTTGATATGTCTTTAAACTAGGATTACAATCAAACATTTACAAATGAATCAAATTTCGGCATAAATAGCCCATAAAGAGTTGATATGTCTTTAAACTAGGATTACAATCAAACATTTACAAATGAATCAAATTTCGGCATAAATAGCCCATAAAGAGTTGATATGTCTTTAAACTAGGAATACAATCAAACATTTACAAATGAATCAAATTTCGGCATAAATAGCCCATAAAGAGTTGATATGTCTTTAAATTAGGATTACAATCAAACATTTACAAATGAATCAAATTTCGGCATAAATAGCCCATAAAGAGTTGATATGTCTTTAAACTAGGATTACAATCAAACATTTACAAATGAATCAAATTTTGGCATAAATAGCCCATAAAGAGTTGATATGTCTTTAAACTAGGATTACAATCAAACATTTACAAATGAATCAAATTTCGGCATAAATAGCCCATAAAGAGTTGATATGTCTTTAAACTAGGATTACAATCAAACATTTACAAATGAATCAAATTTCGGCATAAATAGCCCATAAAGAGTTGATATGTCTTTAAACTAGGATTACAATCAAACATTTACAAATGAATCAAATTTCGGCATAAATAGCCCATAAAGAGTTGATATGTCTTTAAACTAGGATTACAATCAAACATTTACAAATGAATCAAATTTCGGCATAAATAGCCCATAAAGAGTTGATATGCCTTTAAACTAGGATTACAATCAAACATTTACAAATGAATCAAATTTCGGCATAAATAGCCCATAAAGAGTTGATATGCCTTTAAACTAGGATTACAATCAAACATTTACAAATGAATCAAATATCAGTTTCAAATAAACCATAAGGAGTTAATGTATCTCCTTACTTGTTTTTCTGTCACTCTTCTCACCAATCATAATCGAATATTTACAAATTAATCAAATTTTAGCGTTAAATAACCCATAAAGGGATGATATGCCATTAAATAAACCAAATAGACCAAATCTTTCTCTCTCTGCTCTTCTTTAACTCTCTTCTTTTCTTTTTCTCTCTCTTCTTTCCATCTCTTCTTTTATTTCTCTCTTTTCTTTCTTCTCTTTCTTCTTTTCTATTTCTCTCTCTCTCTTTCCTCTCTTCTTTCCATCTCTTCTTTAATTTCTCTCTTTTCTTTCTTCTCTTTCTTCTTTTCTATTTCTCTCTCTCTCTCTCTTTCCTCTCTTCTTTCCATCTCTTCTTTTATTTCTCTCTTTTCTTTCTTCTCTTTCTTCTTTTTTATTTCTCTCTCTCTCTTTCCTCTCTTCTTTCCATCTCTTCTTTTATTTCTCTCTTTTCTTTCTTCTCTTTCTTCTTTTCTATTTCTCTCTCTCTCTCTTTCCTCTCTTCTTTCCTTTTCTTCTTTTATTTCTCTATTTTCTTTCTTCTTTTTTTTCTTTTCTCTTTCTTTCTCTCTCTACTCCTCAAACCAAAACTTTACAAACCCGAAGAGAGATTTTAATCTTCATTTACGTCGTATTTTATCATAGACCATCATAATTCCTCAGACAACGATGGACAATACAAATTGAAAACTGCAAAAAAGCTGCTGATGAGATTCGAACTCATATCCTCTTTAGCCTTGAGGAGTTACGGTTTTTTCTACCAGCTACTTTACGCTCATGATACTTTTTGTCGAAAAAATAACCTCGTAAGTTGCGTTAAAAAGTATACAAAATTAAGATAAAGAAAAAGAAAATTATTCCCAATTAATAATAATAAGATAGCTAAAATATTGAATTGAGGATTAAAAATAATAATCGGGGAGAAATAACATTATATAGAAGTAAAGAAATGACGCGAAAAAAAGAAAAAATCGGCAAAGAATAAAGGAATCAATCCCACGTTTTCCCGCGCAGGCACACTTGGTATTTCTTGTCCATTTTGAGCCTAATCCGTTTTTCCTTTTCCACTTACTTCATCACCTCGTTTCCTGCTTTTCTCTCATACATCGGCCGGATCTATGAGAAAAGGCCTGCAACGAACAACCACTTTAGTGGTCAACTTGATCCCCTTGACCCCCTGCCAACTGAAAGTTTGTCAGACATCTTCAGCACCCTCTTAAGGGCCTGACCTTAGTCGTAGCACATTTGCAGACCGAAAGCCAGTCGGAAGGTAGCATTGGACAGTTTGTATGTCGGCAAGTGGAACAACAGAAGCAGGGGATCAATGGAGTGGTCAGCGGTGCCATCAATGGACAACTGCTGGCCTGTCTTCACCAATGACAACAACAGAGTACAGATCTTGACACCAGGGCTTGACCGCAATGGACAGTGCCATTCAACTATTCAATACATACGCACACGTTGTGGGCCGAGGGACACGTCATATACAAACGGGATAGTGAAACAAATCAATGTGAAAGAGAAGCTCAAGGCTACAGAGATGTTCGGAAAGGAAAGAGTGAAGAAGGTAAGGATTTGGAAGAAGAAGAAGAAGAAGAAGAAGAAGAAGAAGAAGAAATTGTTAATGCTTGAGACTGAATAAAAGAACGAAGGAAGAAATGAATAGAGGAGGAGGAAAAAGATAGGCGAGTAAAAGAGAGAGAATATTTGATGAATTACAAAAGAAAGAAAGAAAGAAAGAAAGAAAGAAAGAGAAATTCGGAAAAGAAATACGGAAAAGAAAATTAGAAAAAAAAAAAGCAGTTGATGTTGTATGAAGGAAATAAATATTGTTAGCTTTGGTTAGTTTTTTTTTTGTTTAATGGCATATAAACTCCTGTGGGTTATTCTATGCTATATATATATATATATACATACGAGTTGTAAGCATACACTTTGTAAATATTTAAATAGAGTCAGTGAAGAAAGGAAAAGAAAGAAAGAAAAAAGAAAGGATGGAAGTAAAGAAAGATAGAAAAAAAAATGAAAGAATTAAGAAAGGAAATAAAAAAAAAGAATCAAATGAGAAAGGAAAGAGAAAGAAAGAAGGAAGTATAGAAGAAAGAAAAAGACTGAATGAAAAAATGAATAAGGAAGCGAACAAAAAAGAAAAAAGAAAGAAGTAAAGAAAAAGGACAGAAAGAAAGAAAGAAAGAAAGAAAGAAAGAAAAACTGTGGGAGTATCAGTTAGTATAAACAGTGAAAAATGATGATGATGATGATGAAGAAGAAGAAGAAGAAGAAGAAGAAGAAGACTGAAACTGAAGCAGCAGCAAAAGAAGAAGAAGAAGAAGAAGAAGACTATAACTGAAGCAGCAGCAGCAGCAGCAGCAGCAGCAGAAGAAGAAGAAGAAGAAGAAGAAGAAGAAGAAGACTATAACTGAGGCAGCAGCAGCAGCAGCAGCAGAAGAAGAAGAAGAAGAAGAAGAAGAAGAAGAAGAAGAAACAACAGCAACAACAGAAGAGAAAAGAGAAGAGGTCTAGTTGTGGAAGAAAATTAAAATGAAAAGCAAGAAAACTTAAGTACAGAGACATGAATATTAAAAAAGAGAATAGAAAGAAAAAGAAATGAAATAGAAATATAGAAAAGGATAGAGAGATAGTCAGAGAGAGAGAGAGAGACAGGGACAGAGAGACAGAGATAGAGAGAGAGAGAGAGAAAAAGGAAAAAATGATGAGGAAGAAGATAGAAGAATGGAAATTAAAGTTGTAAAAAGATTATGGTGAAAGAAAAGAATGGATAGTTTCAAACTTTAAGATATGTCATTAGTATATCAAAAATTATTTAAACAACTGAATCTCGACTTTTTCATAGTGTTAACAAGACCTTACGGCCGATACATTCTCCAGCCGCCCTCAGACAAAAAAAAAAGAGAATCTCCATTCTCTCGTTGATATTTGCGTTTGGAGCGTACTTTCTCCAAAGATAAGACACTTTCTATCTTGTTTTACTTTATATCATCATCATCATCATCATCGTGTCGTGACGCTAGCACGAAAATGACAGAAGAATGGATCAACCGAAATGCAGTCTTAAGACCAAATATACTAATGTAGTTTAAAATCGATTTCACGATGTCGACGTGGTGTAATATTTAAAGCGATGGACGGCGGAATCGTAGTAAGTAAGTTCGAACTCCAGTCGCGCTTTACGTTCACTTTCGGAGAAATACCCTTGAGAAAGGCATGAACCCCCTTATCCTCCTAGCTATGGGTTAAACAGTACCACTAATGTTCTAGAATAATGAGCTTTGGCATTGAATAACTAACAAATGTTGATATGCCAATAAACTAAGAAACCAAATCACTTTAACCATTATCTTAAACAGATCAAAGAATTTACGCATAATTATATGGTTTCAACCGGGTCATTGGCCTAGTGGGTAGAGTGTTCGCCAATGGTCTTGAAGACCTGGGTTCAATTCCAGGTCGCATCATACCAAAGACTTTAAAATGGTACTTGATACCTCTTTGCTTAACACTCGGCAATATGTATGTATCAAGGGTAAAGTGGAGCAATCCAGGGAAAGGAGTGGCGCCTTTCCCTCCACCTCCGTGTAGTAGCTATTGAAAAGGGTGCCTTCTGGTCGCCTTCGACAACGGTCGCCAAATTTTATATGGTTTCAATCAACTATTTCTATTTGATAATTATTATGTTTTCATTTAGTTATATGCTATTATTCCTGAGTACTACAAGGGAACACGCTGGCTCCGTACCTCTTTATCATTTGTCTAGACTATGTACTTAGAACATCGATTGACAAAATCAGAGAGAATGGCTTCGAGCTGACGAAGAAAAGAAGCAGAAGGTACCCCGCAAAAACAATTACCAACGCCGACTACGTCGATGACATAGCGATACTGGCAAATACACCCGACCAAGCCGAAACACTACTGCATAGTTTGGCACGAGCAGCCGCAGGCATAGGCCTCTATGTTAATGCACACAAAACGGAATATGTGCTATAACCAAACGGGGGACATCTTCACTCTTGACGGAACCCATCTTAAACTAGTAGACAAATTCACTTACCTAGGAAGCAGCGTCGCATCAACCGAAAAGGACATCGACACGAGGTTAACGAAAGCATGGACAGCTATCAATAGGCTATCGATTATATGGAAATCAGACCTAACCGATAAAATGAAACGCAGTTTCTTCCAGGCAGCGGTCACATCGATACTGCTATATGGCTGCACTACATGGACGCTAACAAAACGGCTGGAGAAGAAGCTAGGCGGCAATTACACAAGAATGCTGCGTGCAATCTTGAACAAGTCCTGGCGGCAACACCCCACAAGACACTAACTGTACGGCCACCTGCTTCCTATCACGAAAACTATTCAAGTTAGACGAACCAGACATGCAGGACACTGCTGGAGAAGCAGGGACGAACTCATAAGAGATGTACTCTTATGGACCCCCACACATGGCCGTGCAAAAGCAGGACGACCAGCACGAACATACATTCAGCAGCTATGTGAGGATACGGGATGTTGTCCTGAAAACCTGCCTTGGGCGATGAACGATAGGGAGGAGTAGCGAGAGAGGGTCAGGGATATCCGTGCTACCAACGCGACATGATGATGATGATTCCTATCTAATACAAGTAATTCGTACACAACAATATAGTTTCAAGTATTCCTATATGATACTTATAATTTAGTGACAACCACGTGGTATCAAGTTACTAATAGGAATTATTTGTAACTAATTATAGCTCCAATTAACTATTCCTAATATAAATAATATACAGGAGTACTCACTGGGATTTAGTTAACGCGCTAGTCTACATCATACGAAGCGAGTTCAAATTCCAGTCCGTTTTTTCAACTTTCTTTTTTTCTTTTCCTCTATTTTCTCCTTGAATCAGCATTCTTTTTCTTCTATTTTCATCTTGTCTCTTCTTCTTCTTCTTCTTCTTCGGAAGTCCCCGTTGAGTTGTGGTTAACGTGCTAGTCTATGAAATCATGCGAAGCGAGTTCGAATTCCAGTCTTTTTTTCAACTTTCTTTTTTTTTCTTTTCCTCTCTTTTCTCCTTGTATCAGCACCTTTTTCTTTTATTTTCATCTTGTCTCTTGTTGTTGTTGTTGTTGTTGTTCTTCTTCTTCTTCTTCTTCTTTTTCTGAAGTCCCCGCTGAGTTGTGGTTAACATGCTAGTCTACGACATCATACAAAGTGAGTTCGAATTCTAGTCCTTTTTTGAACTTTTTTTTTCTTTTCCTCTATTTTCTCCTTGTATCAGCTACTTTTTCTTCTATTTTCATCTTGTCTCTTGTTGTTGTTGTTGTTCTTCTTCTTCTTCTTCTTCTGATGTCCCCGCTGAGTTGTGGTTAACGTGCTAGTCTACGACATCATACGAAGTGAGTTCGAATTCTAGTCCTTTTTTGAACTTTCTTTTTCTCTTTTCCTCTATTTTCTCCTTGTATCAGCATCTTTTTCTTCTATTTTTATCTTGTCTCTTCTTCTTCTTGTTCTTGTACTTCTTCTTGGGGAGTCCCCACAGTGTTGTGGTTACCGTGCTGGTCTACGATATCATACTGAGCGAGTTCGAACTCCAATCGTTCTATCACGTTTACTTTCAGACTAAGATCTTTGGGAAAGGCATGAAGTCTCTTCTTATCCCACAAGTTAAATAAATAATACAACTAAAGTTATTCTTCAAGGGTGGCTTTGGCATTAAATAACGCACGAAAGTTCATATGCCGTTAAATAAAGAAACCAGACCAAATGATTTGCACTCAGTTATATGGTTTCAAGTATTTAACCTATGAATCTTACTCTAACATATATTATCACTTCAAATGGGAATGTACCTTGGAGTAAAGGCAATGAAGGATAGAACTACGGAAATGGAGCCTCACCACCGTATGGTGTTTAGTGTCATACCCAGAATATAAAGGACTCGGTTAGAAATTCTTAGGTTAGGGATAATGATAGATACCTGAAAATAGTCGGTTACAACAATCAAAAAGCTTGTGAATATAATATCAACTAAAATGAGAATGACATCACTGTTTTATAAAACAAGGTGTGACAGAAGCATCTCCCAAAATGTAAACTGTTACCTCTATAGTGCAAATGAACTTGGGAAAGTTGCAATGGTAGCTCCATGTAACTAATGTTTTGCCTTTTTTTTAAGATAGAAGTTATGATCGGGGTTTGGACTAGTGGATTCAGGCGTTTGCTGTTGAAACGATTTTTAAGACGGATGAATAAGTAATTACAACACTAGAGCTTTTTGTGCTCATTTCATGTTAGGTCGGAAAGATGCTGTTCCGGATAGAAAATCGATACTGTTATGATTGAAAATTTCAGAACAACCGGTTCATCAATTAAAAGAAAGCCAACAAGAAGAGCTCGAAGGGCTCGAACTCTAGAAAATGCCCAGATAGCGTGACAGTCAACAGCGCAGTTTCCTACATTGTTTTTTTTTTTGTCAATCTTTAAAAACATGACTGGTCCATGCAATGATCACTTGATTGTATCCAAAAATAAAAATGGTAAGACATTTACTTGATAGATCTACCACTGCCACTTGCCTAAGTTCATTTACACCACACAGGTGACAATTTTGCTTGTTAAAGGTATTTCTGTTGCACCCGGTAAAAAATGTTGAATCTCTTTGAATTGAAGAACAAACATTAAACACACAAGAAAAAAGTAAAAGATGTTATTATTTAAAAATAAATAAATAAATAAATAAATAAAAGGTTTGGTCTGGTTTGGTTTGGTTTTATGGCATATCAACCATTGTCGATTATTTAATGCCAAATCAATTTTTATACATATCAATAGTTCTATATCAAACAATTCAGTTAGGCATAAGTACACAGTTTAGTTCGATTTGACCCATAGATAGGACTCAATCAAGTGCTACCATTCAAGGCCTGAGTAGACCTGGGAGAGGTGGCAATAAAGGAGTACTCTGCATCCCCCCCAAAGCTCCAGCATTATTGGAGCCTGACCATCAGATTGTTTAGTGTCATATCTAGGACACTCGTTGGGGGAGTCTTATCCCTCTGCAGAGGTACGGTCAGTGTATTCTACATACTTGTACTTGTATCAGCTTTCACCCTGGTCGGGTTGAACCGGCTTCCCCCCGAGCAAGTACAGCATCTCATCGCTGTGTATTTTGCTCATTGAAGAAGATACTTTTGGGATTTGATTGAGGGAAGGGTCCCAAGTCCTACCTGGAAAAACTCCCTGTTTGCTGCAGATTTTCTACAGATGCATTGACAGAGCGACCCGAGGCTGCCGGTTGCCGGAATAGACACCTCCTGGATTTTCACAGGAGCCCCTTTAGCCAGGTTGCAGCCCTAATACCGCTGGGTGTATTCTACAGCCCCAGCCGACTGGACCCTCGTTGGAGAAGTTTTACCCCTCTGCAGAGATGCAGTCGGTGTATTCTGCATCCCTTGCTGACTGTGCCATAAAAAGGAAAAAAATTGAATAGATACTTTTAAAAAATCCTTTATAGATCTCGACTCGTAAGATTAGCGTAGCAGTATCTTCCTCATCTGTACTTAACCCTGTGTTCTACGGAGCTAAGCATAAATGGGATCTACCTCATGGCTGCGAGAGATGTACCTTTCCAGAGGAACTGGGTTCAATTTCAGCTAGGTGCTCGTTCTTTTTTTATTGCTGATTTATCCTATTTACCAACCTCTCCGCTCGGGCAGGATATGACACTAGGTCAATTTTTAAGCGGAGTTTAACAGGTTTTAATTCAGAGTTTTCCTTCTCCTAGACTAGTTGCCTAACCAAGGCTGAAGAACCAAGTCTGTCCTACTATTTACCCATAGCTGGAGGGAGAATAATTGGATTCATACCTTTCCCAAGGGTATTAGTGCTATGTGATTTATGAAGCATTTATCTCTTGGGAGAATGGCGCAATATAATATTCACGATGTTATTTGTATTTGTGTCGGATTTGTTAAAATTAGTTACTATTATTCAATCGCCACCAAAAGACAAAAATAAATAAATATATCGAATTCTAGCGGCTGATTTTATAGACGGGTCACCAGAACTTTCTCACTTAGGAGATTAACATAAAACAGTCTTCTTATTTTTATATATTTTCTGTTGAACTCAGCTTAGTGAATACGTAAACAAAAAACGAAAACTAAGCAACAAAACAAAAACACGCCCTTCAAGAAAAAAAATCAAACAAAAATAAAAAACAAAAACAAAAACAAAACACCCACAGGATTTTGAATGTCGATTGTCAAGGCTATCAAGCATTATTCATTCAGAAGTTTGACGCAACACAATCTTTATAATGTATATATATATATATATATATATATATATATATATATATATATATATATATATTTGGGTCAATACGGAAATAGGCAAAGACTGGTAAATATCAACACCAGGTGTTGAAGGAACAAAATAGAAAAATAAGTGACGGAAAGAAAGAGGAAAATGATTCAAAGAAACAAGCGAGAAGAAAAGAAGGAAAAAAGAAAACGAAGAAGGAATTGGTGAAAGTAAAAGATGACATAAAGTGAAAGGTGTTTATGAAGATAAAAAAAAAAGAAAGACAAAATTCGAAACAATAAACATGATGTGCAGATGTAGAACAGTTGGAACGGAGAGTGTAAAAAGGGGAGGTAACCCAAAGGGCATCTATGTGAACTTTGTTTTCATGTACCGTTGAACTTAGATTCGGCCTTCTCGTACGCGATATTGGTTACGAAAGTCTGGTTTGCGTGAGATTCTGTGCTCTTCTGGAGAAGTCAGCTGGGGTTAGCCACCGCTGTCACTTCCACTGAATCAGGGAAGCAGTTACCTCTACGGCAGCACCAAAAAGAGAATGTTTTTAAGCTGGGTTGTCTGCGCTCGTGTATGTTAGTGGAACTAAGAAATTGAGGATGAGATGAGATTGTGGCGGGTAGTTGGAGTTTGTGGGTGAGGGAACAAAAAGACAAAAAAAAAAAAAAAAGAGAAAGAAAGAAATAGAAGAAATCTTCAAGACGATTAAGAAGCGAATGAAAGAGGAGCGAGGAAAAAGTGACTGAAAGACAAGAAAATCGAAAAAGTTTTTTTTTCCATACAAAGTAGAGTATAAGAAAGATTAAATGAACGTGAGTGTTGAAGAAGAATATGAAAGAACTAAAAAAAGAAAAAAAAGGAAAAAATAAAAAATGAAAGAAATAAACTGAAAGAAAAAATTAAAAACGAAAAAAATTAAAGGACAGAAAAAATGAAAAATGAGAAAAATAAAAAGAATGAAAAAATAAAAAATGAAAGGAATAAAAAGAGGGAAAAATAAGAAATGAAAGGAATAAGAAGAAGGAAAAAATAAAAATGAAAGAAATAAACTGAAAGAAAAAATGAAAAACGAAAAAAATTAAAGGAAGGAAAAAATGAAAAATGAGAAAAATAAAATGAAGGAAATAATAAAAAAAGAAAGGAATAAAAAGAAGAAAAAAAATGAAAGGAATAAAAAGAAAGAAAGAAAAAATTAAAAAAAAATGAAAGAAATAAATTGAAATAAAAAAATAAAAAGTGAAAGAAATTAAAAGAAGAAAAAAGTGTAAAATGAAAAAAATAAAAAGGAAAAAAAAAGAAAAGGAAAGAAATAAAATGAAAGAAAGAATGAACAATGGAAGAAATAAAAAGAAGAGAAAAAAGAAAATGAAAGGAAAAAGTGAAAAGTGGAAAATGAAAAAAAATTAAAAGAAGGAAAAATAAATGAAATTAAGAAAGAAGAAGAAAAGAAAGAAAGGAAATGTTAAGAAATAAAAAGAAGAGAAAAAAGAAAAATGAAAGGAAAAAGTGAAAAGTGGAAAATGAAAGAAATTAAAAGAAGGAAAATAAATGAAATTAAGAAAGAAGAAAAGAAAGAAAGGAGATGTTTAGAATCGGTTAAGCGAGAGCTATTAAGTATGCCTACGTATTGGACACATGGCATAACACTTATCTTTGGAAAATGGACATGGCAACCCAAGTTCTAATAATTTGGCGACTTTAGTCGAGGGTGACCCGAAAGCTCCCTTTTCAATAGCGACTACACCAAGGTGTAAGGGAGGGCGCTACTTCATTTTCTGGATTGTTCCACTTTACCCTTGATCCTTACCTTATAATGTTGAGTGTTGAGCAAGGCAGCCTCAAGTACCATTTCTAGAGTCTTTGGTATTGAACCCCG
>OY757925.1:67348922-67381422 GCA_963585895.1 Sepioteuthis lessoniana | reverse complement strand
GGTGATGACATTAAACAATCTGATGGTGAGGCTCCAATCTCAATTCATTGCCCCTGCTCCGAGGTCTATTTTGGCCCCGAGGGGTAGCATCAGATAAGGTCCAATCTATGAGTGAATTAGAACTGTTTGACATTTAAATTGTGTACAAACAAATGATTTCTGTTAAATTGAATTGCAACTGATAAAACTGCTTGTTCATTTAACTGTATGTACACAAATAACTGATGTTTAATTAAATACATAGAAATACACAGTGTCATTTAACTGTTCGCAAACGAACGAGTAATATTGAATAAAAAGATTAGTTAGTTTGGTTTCTTTGTTTAATGGCATATCAACCTTTGTAGGTTATTTAATAGCCAATGCTATTCTCCTAGAAGAACAATAGTGGTACTATTTAACCCATAGCTGGGAGGATAACGGGGTTCATACCTTTCCCAAGAGTATTTGTCCGAAAGTGAACGTAATAGCGCGACTGGAGTACGAACTCGCTTACTACGATTCCGCAGTCCATCGCTTTAACCATTACACCACGATGACACTCCCAAAAAGATTAGCGTTAAATAGCAACCTCTTTACTGTGTGTAAATAAATAATTGATATTGAATAGAATTATTAGTGTTAGACAGCAATAATTTTAACCATTTACTTGTGTAGAAACAAAATCAATAGGAAGAAATTAGTTCTAATTCATTTAAAAATAAAACTACCAACAAACAATTTACTTACAAATCATACAAGCCCAATCGGCTGGAGCTGTAGTATACACCGACTGCATCTTTGCGGAAAGGTAAGACCCCTTCCCCAACAAGTGTCTAGGATATGACATTGAATTATTTGATACTGAGGCCCTAGTAATGCAAGAGCTTTGTTGAATGCTAAGAACCCATTCATTGCCATCGCTCTAAAGTCCATTGCGACCCTGAGTGGTAGTATGGTGATAGGGCCCTGTCTATAGGTCAAATAGAACTATTTGACATATAAACTGCGTGCAAGCAAATTTATGTTGAATTGTTCAAAATACAACTGTTTAATTATTTAACTGCATGTTTAATTGTTACTGTGACGTAGCAATCATCATCATCATGTCACGCTGCTAGCATGGATTTCCCTGACCCTCTCTCGCCACCCATCTCTATCGTCCATCGCTCCCGGGAGGTCTTCAAGGATACATCCTGTATTGGCAAAGAGCAAATGTATATAGGTTTTAGCTAGTCGCCCATCTTTTGCTCGTCCATGTGAAGGGGGCCACAGGAACATATTACTTATGAGTTCGTCCTTACTTCTCATGCTGTGTTCCGCATGTCTGGCTCGTCTAACTTGGATAGTTTTCGTGATCGGTGGTAGATGTCTCTACAGCTCCTGTTTTGGGGGTGTTGCCTCCAGGACTTGTTCAATACAGTGTCAAGCTTTTTCTCCATACGTTTAGTAAGCGCCCATGTGGTGCATCCATATTGCAGTATCGACACGACCGCTGCTTGGAAAAAAACTGTGCTTTATTTTATCGGCCAGGTTTGACTTCCATACGGTTGATATTCAATCGATAATTGTACCTGCCTTTGATAGTCACGTGTTGATGTCATTCTCGGTTGATGAGACGCTGCTTCCGAGGTAGGTGAACTTATTCAATAGTTTCAAAGGACTACCCTTTAGTGTGGAGATGTCGCCTCTTTGATTAAAGGACATAACATAGCAATACTTGAAATCATTTAACTGTGTGCAGACAAATGATTAATAATAAACAAATATTCGTGTTGTTAGAAACGCTTGAAAGACTTAACTGTGTGCAAATAAAAAATGAGCTCTGGCTTATTAAAAAATGAGCTAACAAATCATAAATTTGATAAATATGTATAAAGCGGATTTGGCATAAAATTACCCACAGGGGTTGATGCGCCTTAAAACCCAACCAACCAATGAATAAATACAAAATAATTGCACACAGTTACATGGTTTCAAGTTTCCAATTTAATACTCTTGATCATAAATTATGATGATAAAAAGGAAACAAGAATACATTTATTTTTGCTCGTAGGTTGAATTAATGTAGAAAGGAAAGACATATAGATAGAGATGAATGGTTGTAGGTTATTTAATGCCAAATCCTCTCTGTATGTCTTTCTATCAATTTGTCTATCTGTCTTCTCTATATAAATTCGATTTGTAATCGAATAGTTTGCTGGTGGAGATTAAAACGAGTTTGTAGGTAGCAATTTTAAACTAGCCAGAGTGTATTTGTTTGCTAAAGGTTTCAAGTCTAACACTAATAGTACTATTTAAACACAGTCTCAAATATAGTAAATGATTAAACAGTTTTATTTGACTCATAGATAGACCCTAACAAGGAAGAGTTGAGCTGGGAGTAATGGCAATGAAAGAGTACTCTACATTCCCCAAAGCACCAGAACTGAAGTCTCACCATCAGATTATTTAGTGTCATATCCAGCAAATTCGTTGAGCGGTCTTATTCCGCTGCAGAGATGCAATCGGTGTATTCTCCAGCCCCAGTCAACTTGGCTTGTAAATAAAGAGATACGTAGAAAAAGTGTGTGTGTGTGTGTGTGTGTGTGTAAGGGAGAGAGAGAGAGAGAGAGAGAGAGAGAGAGAGAGAGAGGGTGGGTGGGTGGAGAGAGTATGTACTCAATTGGCCACATGATATATTTATCAGGGGCCAGTATCATTTCGTTACAGAGCATTAGCACTTAAAATGGACATCGGAGTCGACATGTCAGTTTTGATTGTAACACACGCGAGACCTTCGTGGGGCCACACGTCAATATTCCTTTGTCCAACCTTGTCAACCATACCATCGTTCACCTTTGACCCTGCCTCTCACGTGCAGCACCCCTGTCTCGCTTCAGTGTCACTCTGGACATGACAAAAGTCACCAAACCTCGGGTTACTGACCGTCATTGAAAGAGAGGATTGGAGGTGTACATGGATTTCCGTAAATCCTCTTGCCTTTTGTTTATTGACGCATTTAAGGTCGCCTACCGTGGAGCAGTAGGTTGGAAACCATTAGAATCGTTGGATCTTCACTAGTTGCCTCATAACTGTGACCTTGTGCCAGTCTTATCTAAGCCAATATACAGCTAACATAAGCGCAGTTGGTGGGGCTAAGGATATGCTGACTGCATTCCCAGCCGTGGGGTAGGACCCCTCCAAAAAGGGATGTCCTGCACATGACAAACTGCATCGAGCGGTGAGGCTCCTGTTCTGGAGTACTGAAGAGAGTCGAGTACTCCTGCATTATCATTAGTCCCAGATCCATTCTGACCAGATGTGGAAGTTTCTGTTTTTTATCCCCGAAGCTATGGATAAATAGTTGGGAAGATTGGGTTCTTTAACCTTGGTATGGCAACCAGTCTGGAAGAAGGAAAACTTTGAACTTAAAGCAGATTTACTCTGCTCTAAAAAATGAACCTGTTTCATGTTACTAGTTGCTGAGAGGTTGGTTAAATGCATACAAAATTTGTCTTGAGACGGGGTAAAAAATTGTCAAATAATTTTATCTCCTTCAAAATAAGTACCGACGATGATTCCGGGAAACGATAATGGAAGTTTTCAAATGACATCATCTTTAGTTTGTTTTGCGATCATGGAGTTGGGTTTGGATTTGGAACAACAGGAAATTGTCCCAAAGATTCAGATTAAGAGAACTAGGTACCTCATGGATATTTCTATTTTTGTTAGAAAAAAAAAAAAGAAGTTAACGGACGGTGTGTCTCGAAAGTAAAAATATTTATTTTTATTTTTATTTTTCAGGTTAAAAACATTGGTTGAAAATAAGCTGATCAATGTCTATACAACACCAAATTTTCTCACCTGCGAAGATAGATCAGATCTGATTAGAGACTTACCTTTCATCAATTCACGAGGTGCCGGTGGTGTAGTCGTTATCGTCGTAGGAAATGAACACGGCGATACGAGTTCAAAACCTGGACGAGACTGATTGCATTTCACATAGCACTAATACCCTTGGGAAAGGTATGAATCCAATATTTCTCCCTCCAGCTATGGGCAAATAGTAGGACAGACTAGGTTCTTCAGCCTTGGTTAGGCAACTAGTCTAGGAGAAGGAAAACTCTGAATTCAAACCTGTTAAACTTCGCTTAAAAATTGACCTAGTGTCATATCCTGCCCGAGCGGAGGGGTTGGGTAAATAGGATCAATTCACGAAGTGGTCTTTTGAGCAGAACCACGCATCTCCTTATAAGACACCGACAGGTCCATTGGCATAATGGCTTGAGTGTTCACCAATGGTCCGGGAGACCAGGTTTCCATCTCCGGTCTAGTCATACCAAAGACTCAAAAAATGGTACTTGACGCCTCCTTACTTAACAGTCAGCATTTTAAGGTACGAATCAAGCGTAAGAGGAGCAATCCAGGGAAAGGAGTAGAACCTTCCACTACCCCTAGGTGTCGCAGCAATTTAAAAGAGAGCCTTTGGGTCGCCCTCGACTGCAGTCAGTCAACTTAACTTATATATATATATATATATATATATATACCTTTACATACATGAGGAATAGCATACATATATACTCACAAAAACACACAGACACATACATCCTAACATGCAATCTTGTAGCATAGTAGGTCTCTTGAAGGTTGTCACTTGGTCCAAGTGATAAAAGAAATAGTCAAACACGCATTTATAGTTTGATTTATTGATATTTTAATATTTCTGCAGACTGACCGTCAAAGAATGTTTCCATAGAAAGGAGTAGAGTACATGCATCTTTTAAAAGTATGTGACCTAACGTTAAACCCCAAAATAGGTCAGCCCAGTCGGCTAGAGCTGTAGAAAATACCAACTACGTCTCTGCTGAAGGGTAAGATCCCCCACCAAGGAGTATCCTAGATATGACATAAAAATATAAGGTGAGATTCCAGTCTTGGAGCTTTGGGGAATGTGGAGTACCGAACCAGAGTGGTAGCACTTGATAGGGTCCGATCAATGGGTTAGAAAGAACTGTTTGATATTTAATCTGTTTCCAAATAAATGACTATTGCTAAATTGAATTGTTAGAAATAGACTTGTTTGAATATCTAATCATGTGTAAATAAATGACTGATGTTTGATTTTGATACATAGCTGTTATATATCCTACCGGTGAACAGTAATGGGTTTGTCCTATTCCTCATAAATACTTTGGGCACTATTGTGAGGGTCGGCATTTTTGCTGACTAAGTGGTCACCATAAGCTGTGGGTACCTTCTTCATGCTGTTGGTGAGTATTTTATTTTGTTAATGTTATAAAGTTTTCCATTTCATTTAGAACCTTCGTTTTGGTTATTTCTCATTCAGCAACCTTTTTTTCGGTACAACAATTGTAATACGTAAAATCATTTAATAGTGCACCTTGTTTAAAAATGTTGCTGTTGTTTCATCCCTATTTTTGATACACAATGGACTCTTCCAGTTTGGATATGATATTTGGCAGTAATCCATTCAGGGTGTAAGTAGCAAGAGCTACACTGGTGACATTATATTACTTGTTTATATATATAATATATTACCTTTATTCTTTGTTCTTAATGCATGTTTGTCTTATTTGATGCCCTTTTCCGAAGACATAACAGTTATTAACAAAATGTGTATACAAATCATATATATTTAATACATATCTATAAAGAGGATTTGGGGTCAACTTACAATGATCAATATGCCATAAAACCCAACCAAACTGAATCTTATATATTTGATATATATGTATAAAGAGGATTTGGCATAAAATAACCTAAAATGGTTGATATGCCATAAAACCTAACAAAACAAAACCAAATCATATATATTTAATATATATGTATAAAGAAAATTTGGGGTACAATGGTCTATATGCCATACAACTCAACTAAACTAAATCTTATATATTTGATATACATGTATAATGAGGATTTGGTATTAAATAACCTATAATGGTTGATATGCCATAAAAACAAAAAAACAAACAAATCCTATATATCTAATACATGTGTATAAAGAGAATTTGGCATTAACTAGCCTACAAAGGCCGATATGCCATAAAACCCAACCCAACTAAACCTAAATAGGTGAGCTCTGAACAACTTCAGAAATCCAACTCCTGAAACTGAAAACACAAACTTTCTAATCTTTTGTTTTGCTAGAAATTATGAGTAGTTGATTGGTTGGTTGGTTTTTGCTTCATATCAAACATTGTTGGCTTATTTAATGTCAAAGTTAGATTGACAATGAACAAAAATGTCTCTTCACAACCATTTTAAACAACTAAACGCTTAATTATCTCAAATTAATCTATTTTAGACAAAAATAAGACCCCAGTAGGCACTACCTTTCTTCTAATTCAGAGTGGACATAGGAGTAATAGCAATGAAGAGTTGATTCAACACACCCCAGAACACCAGGACTGGAATATCACCATTAGATACAGTTTAGTGTCATATCCAGGACACCCTTTTTTGGAGGCGAGATCTTGCCGCGGTGCAGAGGAAGTTGACGTCCTATTCTATGGTACAACAATTCTTATTTAATAATAATCATTTAGAAACAATTATTGTTTCCAGAACTCATTCTTAATACAAATAATTTGCACACATTTATATGGTTTCAAGTATTCTTATCTAACACTAATAATTTTCAGTGTTGTAGATTTAAGCATGAATGAGACCCTAACAAGTAATACTACTTCGGGTTGATGTGGACATGGGAGTAATAGCAACGAAGGGGTGACTACACAATGCTCTGAAAACACAAACTTTCTCATCTTTTGTTTCAATCGATGTAAACTTGAACGTCATCTGTGTATCAGACACCTCCACAGTTTCATTTTGCAATCACTAAGAAATGCCTTGTGCCCCCTACAAAAACCTCTTCCCTGGATTGAACGTGATCACCATAAGCCGGTGTTAACTTGTTAAAAGTTTCTGTTGCACTGTGCAGAAGTTTTAATCGAGGTTTGATCTTATGCTCCTCTGTCATCTCACACATAACCAAACAAACCTGTAATAATCTAACTTTTTAGACAAATACTCTTGGGAAAGTCATGAACTCACTTATACCCTCAGCTATAGATTAAATTGTACTACTACTGCTGTTATTCTACAAGAATGTCTTTGGTATTGAATAACCCAGGCCGGTTGATACACCATTAAACAAAGGAATCAGACATGATCTGAATATTTTCCCAAAATTCAAAGGGTTAACTGAAAAAATGCATTATTCATCTTCCAATATATTTTTTAACCAACACATAACACAATGTACTGAAATAACCCCCAAAACTAACCAGATCTTTCTTTATTATTCAAATCTGCGAAAGAAATTGAAGATTTCTTTTTTCGCCATTTTAATTACAACCTAACCAATTCATCTTACAATTTACAATGGATTTCTTGGTCAAAGTTCTTTAAAGTTTTCTTCTTTCATCACAACAGCTTCAACCAACTAATGTCTGTCCACCCTAAAAATGCTTTGTGGTAAACCCACAGGAAAAGAACCAAACAATATAACTATTCACTGTGATCTTTTATTTGTTTATTTCCTTTATGCGCTATTTTTATTTATGGTAAACTGCGTCAAATAATTGAAGAGATCTGTTCAAACTGTAACCCACCGGACGCCATTTCTAATTTGCCACTTCATTCAGAGAATGTTGCTTCGCGCCAAAAAAGTTTAGTGGCGCGAAGTAATTGAGGTTCGCGCGAAAAGAAAGATAAGCGAAGAGGCAAAAATGCAGCGCATGGTTTCTTATTTTTTTTCTGTTTTTCTTTTTTCTTTTTTGTATTTTTGATTGAGTAAGTGAACTGATGAAACAATTTAGAATGGGTACAGATTAATCGATATGTCTTCTCAGGGGTAGACAATGATAAGAAGGAACATTTGGAATCGAGTAAAATTACAAAACAAGAGAGAGAGAGAGAGAGAGAGAGAGAGAGAGAGAGATGTGAAGAAAAGAGATTGCAGGATATCTAGAGAGTCCATTTATAAACACATTGAGTGAGAGAAGGACAAAGAAAGAAAGAGAGAGTGATATATATATATATATATATATATATATATGTATATATATAGAGAGAGAGATTTGAGGGAAAGAGATTGTATGATATCAAGAAAGTCCATTTATAAATACATTGAGTGTGAGAGGGACAAAGAAAGAGAGAGAGACATATATATGTATATATATATATATATATATATATATATATATATATAAAGAGAGAGATAAAAAGAGAGAGAGAGAGAGAGAGAGAGAGAGAGAAAGGGAGCAAGAAAAAAATTAGAAAGTGGAAAACATAAAGAGAATTGTTATATTGATACATTTACAAACAATCAAGTTTATTTTTCTTTTTGATATGTCGGAATGTTTAGGGGGTGCAGAAAGAGAGAGAGAGAGGATGAGAAAGAGAGAGAGGGAAAGCGAGAGAGAGGGAAAGCGAGAGAGAGGGAGAGAGAAAGAGAGCGAGAGGGAGAGAGAGGGGGAGAGAGAAAGAAAAGGAGTGAGAGAGGGAGAGAGAGAAAGAGACAGTAGAAAAATGGAGAATGAGCAAGAAGAGTGAAGAGAGTAAGAGAGAGAAAGAAACATTATAGAGAGAAATAAGATGAAAAAGGAAGACAAAGAGAGGGAAAAAGTTAAAGATAGCAAGGATAAAGAAAGAGAGTAGGGAAATAAATGGAGAAAAGGAGCCACAAATAGAGAAGATGTATATATATATATATATGTGTGTGTGTGTGTGTCTGTGTGTGTGTGTGTGTTGTGAGAGACAGACGGAGAGAAAGACAGAGAAATAGAATGAGAGAGAGAGAGAGAGAGAGAGAGAGGGAGAGAAGAGTAAGAGGAAAACTGTAAAGAAAGAAATATATAGACAATGATATATATATATATATATATATATATATATATATATATGGAGAGAGAGAGAGAGAGAGAGAGAGAACCGAATAGTTAAAAGAAATATTGCAGTGAAATTAGAATTTATACACGACAAAAACAGTAAAGAAATTGAAGAAAGGAAAAGAGAAAAAATCAGAAATATATCATACCCAAGGCAGGGACACACACACACACACACACACAGAGAGAGAGAGAGAGAGAGAGAGAGAGAGAGAGAGAGAGAGAATATTTGAAACCATATAACTGTGTCGGAACAAATGGTAATTAAACAGGATTGCTACTTAAAATCGTAAAATTGTGTTTAAATTAAAAATCTTTGATAGGAATTCTTGAAATTATATAATTGCGTTGCAAACATCTGATCATTTTTTTACGAAATATGAATATTTTCATGAAACCATATAGATTAATAATATTAGATGGGATTAATTGATACACTATAACTGTGTGCAAACAAATGATGAAAAAAAAGATGAAGGTTGAAAATATAAACAGTTATGCTTATAATGCAGCATTTAAAAATGAATTTCGGCATCAATTAACCCATTAGAAGTTGATAGGCCATTAATCAAACTAAAACAAATATTTGGCCTACCAATGGGTTCTTTTCAACGTCGTGTTACAGAATGTTTTGCAAAGTTTTCGAGACAGTGTTCATAATAATGTCACATGAGAAAGAAAGAAAGAAAGATAGAAAGAAAGAAAGAAAGGAAGGAAGGAAGAAAGAGAGAAAGAAAGGAAGAAAGATAGAAAGAAATAAAGAAAGAAAGAAAGAAAGAAAGAAAGGAAGGAAGAAAGAGGAAAATGATTACACAGTTATCTCAACTTCATGAAAATCCTCCCTAAAAACGAACGCAATCCTTTTTTTATAACAGGATACATAAGAATAGATTTCTGGCTGAAATAATAAAAACAATACTAAAAATCCTCAAACGTGTTTAGGTTATTTAATGCCAAATCCTTTTTATAAATATGTATCAAAATTATCTTTTTGATAACATTTTTTGCGCACACTTAATTGGTTTCAATCATTTTTATCAAATACAAATAATTCTATTTACTTTTAATCATTTCCGATAATCAATTATCCAAATTGAAGTCAACCTTGATAACGGAGACATTTTGGTTCTAGTGTGGAAGCGTTAATTATACCAAAGTTTACAATGACCGGATATCTAAGAGAGAGAGAGAGAGAGAGAGAGAGAGAGAGAGAGAGGTGGTGGTCATTGTAAATTCCATTTGTTAGATCTTCTTTTGATGACTGTGGTCTATTTTGGGGATGCGACTCCCTTTTCTTTAACCAGACATTTTGACAGTTGTCAGGAACCAGGCACAAGACCAAAGAATTCACTAATGTCATTGTACGTCATTATAAGTAACTTGTAAATCTTAAATGGCATACTTTGAGGTTGTAAAAAGAATCAGTTTTCCTATTTCTATATTTGAAGAGACACGATTCATTGCGATTTTTGATCGACCGCCGGGCGACAAGAAGAATAACTTTAATCTCTCGAATTAGTTTTTACTCGACAGAGTCGATCGGGTGAGCGGAATCTCAAAGGCTGTATATCTATCTATCTATCTATCTATCTTTCAATTTTGCGCTCCAATACCAAATCAGAAAGTGCAATACTATCTCTGCCACTATGGCAAGTTATATATTGAGAATTTGCAGCAATACAATCTTCCTCACTTTATATAAAGAAAGATGGTAAGACAATAACTAGATAGATCTATTATTGCAAATTGTCTAAATTCACTTGTACTGGTGACAGTTTAAAATGTGGGCAATATTTCTGGCATTCACGGTACTATACGTTGATTACCTATTTTTCTTTTCTCATTTCTATATCTTTTCATTAATAACTCTAAAAAAAAAAAAAAAAAGAAATAACAAAAAACACTGTTACAACTGAAAACCAACCAAGTCACGTATTCTAATAAGTTATAAAGATAATTTGAAATCGATTTACATTCTACATATATTGACTCATAAAAATATATTCAATTTCTGTCGTTAGATGATTTTACGAACATTTAGTTTTAAACAAGATCAATAGAAGACAAAAGCATATCGTGACGGCTGTCATATCAACAGACATTTAAAAATGTCAAAATCAAAGTATTTTTATTTTTTAAATTTTTTCTTTATTGATGATGGAAGAAAAAATACATTTTCGGCATGATAATTTTTTTCTATTTAAGAAACATTAAACTGCAACGCAAATGCGACCCCGCTAACCCCCCACCCACCAAAAAAACAACCAAAAACAAAAAAAAAAAAAAAAACCCAAACAAACCAGATTTGAGCGGCTTATCAAGAAAGTGATTTGAACAATCGAACGTCTCAAAAGTATTTGAACAATATTTGACAACCACATTTACCAGCTAAGGTTGATGGCAATTAAAAAATGAAAGCATTATTTGAGAATGATCAATATTATAAAACATAGGATTGATTGATTGATTTAAAAGGCATGCGGACTGGCCAAGGGTTATTTTATGCCTTGATTTTAAGTAATCATGTTTATTATACATTCCTATTTACCTTTTTTGTGTCGTTGTTTCTTAAGATGTTTTTTGGGACACAATCCAACCGAATATGAATAATCTTTATATAGATCTATTTGACCCATAGATGGGAACTTAACAGTTACGACTTTTCCGAGTGAGAGTGGACCTGGGACTAATGGCAATGAAGAAGTGTCATACTAGAACATCACATTCTTGGGCAGGGGAGGCAGTCTGCGTAGTCTAAGCCCGGACCACAGAGAGAACAATGTGGAAGTTTATGGAATCCCCTTAAATACGTGACTGCGTACTAGAGATACTGAAGCTTGAACGCCTATTTTTTAAACGTTCAACAGATAAAGTAAACATCTTGCTTGGTATAATGGTTAGCAAGCAGACCATTGCTGCCGGAAATCCCCATGGCATTGTGGCTAACAGGCTGGACTTCGAACGTTCACTTTGGGACTAAACACTTGGGAAAGGTACCTACCCTGAGCCTCTCCAACTATAGGTTAAATAGTACACTGACTGTTCTAAGAGGACGGCTTTGGTATTAAATAACCCAAGAACATTGATATTCCATAAAAATAAAAATAAAAAACAAACTAAACCACGATAGTGAGTTTGATTTTAACTGCGTGTTCCATGTTTCTGACCTTGTGGCAAACTAAGCGAAAGCTTACTATATAGCAATTACGATAGGTATGCCGAACGCAACATAGTCAGAAAAAAATTCAGTTTTAGAATACAACTTTTCCAAATTGTCACCACGTGACAATAAATTGCATCCGGTGTTGAGACTATTGTTCTGAAACTCTGAGCATTGTGTTGTCACCCCTTCGTTGCTATTACTCCCATGTCCACATCAACCCGACGTAGTATTACTTGTTAGAGTCTCATTCATGCTTAAATCTACAACACTGAAAATTATTAGCATTAGATAAGAATACTTGAAACTATATAAATGTGTGCAAATTATTTGTATTAGAATGAGTTCTGTAAACTATAATTGTTTCTAAATGATTATTATTAAATAGGAATTGTTGAACCATAGAATAGGACGTCAACTTCCTCTGCACAGGAGTAAGATACCCGCCTCCAAAAAAGGGCGTCCTGGATATGACACTAAACTGTATCTAATGGTGATGTTCCAGTCCTGGTGCTCTGGCGGGTGTGGAATCAACTCTTCATTGCTATTACTCCTATGTCCACTCTGAATTAGAAGAAAGGTAATGCCTACTGGGGTCTTATTTATGTCTAAAATAGATCAATTTGAGATAATTAAGCGTTTAGTTGTTTAAAATGATTGTGAAGAGACATTTTTGCTCATTGTCAATCTAACTTCGACATTAAATAAGCCAACAATGTTTGATATGATGCAAAACCAACCAACCAACAAACCAAGTACTCATAATTTCTAGCAAAACAAAAGACTGACTTCGGCATTAAATAACTTAATATGGGTCGCTATACGATATAAACAATCAACCTAACCACATAGCCTTCACCATAAACTGTGCATTTTCGCCAGCCAGGAAAAAGAGTATGTTGCATTCCTAAGAGAATCTTTCTGAAAGTCATTTTTACTCTTCATAAATATTAATCTAACGCACTTTAAACATTTTGACGGACTCGAATAATCCATCGTATCTCTATCATGCATCAAAGCGGAACGTAATCCTCTAAGCGAGGAGAAGAAAGCCGAACTTTACCTCCTAATATATATATATATATATATATATATATGTGTGTGTGTGTGTGTGTGTGTGTGTGTGTGTGTGTGTGTGTGTGTGTGTGTGTACTTACATGTACTTACACACGTGTGTATCTGAAAATTTGGAAGAAGATGCCTGTAAGATACTTTTGATCTTCGTCTATTTTAAACAATTAATACCTTCGTCACTGCTGGAACGGACTTTGCCAAAAGTTTTCCCCAGTCGTCTCTGGAACAATTCCAAAGGGCTTAATGGGAATTGTTTGACTCAAAGTAAATATTTATTCGAGTGGGTGTTGAAAAGTTTTCGGCTTAACCAAGACAATAATGAGCTTTGTTTTGTAACACTACCTGCGTTTCACTTTGGTGCTAATGCCCTTGGGAAAACAGGAATCTATTTTTTCACCCTCCAGCTATGAATAAAATAATAGGGCAGACTAGACTCTTTAACCTTGGTAAGGAGTAGGAAAATTTTGAATTAAAACCAACTGGACACTGTTTAAAAAAATAAAACAAAAACGGCATTCAATCACATCCTATTATGTTTAGCTAAAGTATTAGTTGAATCACCTAAATTGAAATCTCTTTTATCTTCGTAGATTCAGTTTTTAGTTAATCTAGAGGTTTCAATAATAAAGATTTATTACAAGGGATCCTGCCTAGTCGGCAGGGGCTATAGAATACACCGACTGCATCTTTGCAGAGGGGTAAGATCTCCCTGCCATAGAGTGTTCTGGTTATGAATTAAAAATGCCTTTGATGGAGAATGTGGAGTAAACCTTCATGACCATTACTGTCAAGTCCACTCTGATCCGGAGTGGTCGTACGTTAGGGTTCCATCTATGGGTCAATGAGAACTGTTTAATCATTTTCCATACTTAAAGCTATTTAACTCTGTGCAAACAATAAAGGTGCCCGTGGTGTAATGGTTATCGTCGCAGGATATGGACACGGCGACACGAGTTCAAATCCTGGACCTGACTGATTGCATTTCACATAGCACTAATACCCTTGGGAAATGTATGAATCCAAATATTCTCCGTCCAGCTATGGGTAAATAGTAGGGCAGACTAGGCTCTTCAGCCTTGGTGAGGCAACTAGTCTAGGAGAAAGAAAACTCTGAATTCAAACCTGTTAAACTCCGCTTAAAAAATTGACCTTGTGTCATATCCTGCCCATGCGGAGGGGTTGGTAATTATGATAAATTGCAATATTTGAAATAATTTAAATGTGCGCCAACACATTAGCTCTGACTCGTTTAAAAATGTTACCTTTAAACTATTCATTTGCAAATTATATATATATATATATATATATATATATATATATATATATATATATCCAAACAGGATTTGCCATTAATAGCACCAAGGGTTGATATGCCATGAAACATATTTAATCTCTTGTACAAGCTAATATCTTACCATTTTCTTTTCCAAGACACGATCATGGATTGGACCGGTGCATACCGTACGTTTGCAGGAGATTTTTTTAAATTTGCAAATTTGTACACAGAAAGCTTATTTCATTTTAGATCGGAATAATGCCACCCGGAGAGAATTTTCAACCCATACCAGTATCGATTTTCTATCCGGAACATCATCATTTTGACTTAACAAGGATGGCTTGATGTTGAAACTCATATATTTGAGTTAACAGATAAAGAAGAAAAACACGTCTAGTAGTTTGATAAGAAAATAGGTTTTACTTCACAAGATATAGTGAACGAACAATCAGAACTTGACAGGTGGGCATTCACAAGTCTCCTTTCTTTCTCCTGTTCGAGGGCTGGTTATTCATCGGAAACTGTCGATTCCATTATCTTGCCTTTAAGTAGTAAATAACCCACGAAAATAGAAATGCTATTAAGCAAAGAAACCAAGTCAAACCATCAATCATAACCAAACCTTTACAACTGAATTAAATTCAGGCATTAAATACCTCTTCAAGAATTGATATGCCGTTAAACATATTAACCAAACCAAATAAAAGCATCACACACACACACATATATATATATATATATATATATGGACTCGATGAACGATTGATAGCAAGATGTATGTAAATTTGTATATAGTTAGTTTCTCTTGCAATCGAGGCTTACCTATATTGAGCGGATTTTAACTGTCTGATTAAAAGTATTTAATTCGTGCTCCTGTCAAGATTGAACTTGAAGAATATTTGTGGACGACATTGTAGACATCTATTAGATGAGAAAGCTGATAAGTTCTAAATTGAAAAATCCTCTGTCCACTTACCGACTGCCACCCCACCAACACCAATGGCGTCTTTGGCTTTTCATGGCTTTTTCTCTCTTACTTCCGCCTTTTGCGCAGTTGTCAATTCATCGGATCAAGAATTCTTTGAATGCTTCTCTGATATTATCGTGACTAATCGATGATGTAACAGTCAAACAAGTTATTTATATCTTTATCACAATTTCCATATATATATATATATATAGTCATCCACAGACAGATCTATCAGAACTCATCGGTGTGGTTAGATAGTAGCTGCCCGTAGCTGGGATCGAAACCCGGTTGACTCAGACGCCAAACCAAAGCCTCTAACCATTCAGCCACGAAGAGCCATTAGCTGCGAAGTAAATTTTAACGGTTATGAATCACAATTGCAATTGTTTACATACATCCGTTCAACGGCTACCGGGACCTCAATTCATATACGAAGAGGCTTGCAATGAACGCTAATGGCAACACGATTACTTCTTCGCCAGAGAACTCAACCATACGGGGATAGGGGAGTATATATCTCTATAGTCATATATATATATATATATATATATATATATATATGTGTGTGTGTGTGTGTGTGTGTGTGTGTATGCGTGTGTGTGTATGTATAAGGCGAGTCAAAGGTTTTGCAGTAGTTTGATATGTGCTAGTTTGCGGCGCGTATATCACGTGGCCAGAGCAGTTCAAGCCATGCTAGGTAGTATCGTGATAGTTGATGCGTTGACACGTTGTACATTACTTCATTCCATATGTGATTTAAAAGCCTCACAGATGAATGTGCAACTTGGGAACATGGGCTTAACGAGTTCGGATGCTAGGTAGTATCGTGGTAGTTGAGGCGTTGACACGTTGTACATTACTTCATTCTATATGTAATTTAAAAGCCTCACAAATGAATGTGCAACTTGGGAACATGGACTTAACGAGTTCGAATGCTAGGTAGTATCGTGGTAGTTGATGCGTTGACACGTTGTACATTACTTCATTCCATATGTGATTTAAAAGCCTCACAGATGAATGTGCCACTTGGGAACATGGACTTAACGAGTTCGAATGCTAGGTAGTATCGTGGTAGTTGATGCGTTGACACGTTGTACATTACTTCATTCCATATGTAATTTAAAAGCCTCACAGATGAATGTGCCACTTGCGAACATGGACTTAACGAGTTCGAATTTGGACGTAACTCCAAGGAAACAACTAAAATCATTTGTTGTGTGAAAAGTGAAGGTAAAGTCGATCTCAATATAGTAATCAGACAGTTCAAGAAAAATCCCATGGCGTGCAATGTCACGTAGGCCGTAAACCGAGGATTTCAAAAATGGGCCGCCAGCCATAGAGGCAAAACCAGGCAAGTAGAAATACAGTGAGTATCAGGCGACTCGACATCTCACATTCCAATGTAGTTTCTCTCGTTCCCGACCACGAAAAAAGCATTAGAAGATGCCGTATTGTGCTTCATGTTACCAAAATATTGCCAAACATTTGACCCACCTTAGTATATGTATATATATAAGTTGGCCGACCGGAGTCGAGAGTTGCCTAGTCGGCTGGGGCTATAGAATACACCGACTGCACCACTTCAGAGAGGTAAAACCCCCACCAACGATTGTCCAAGATATGTCACTAAACAATCTGATGGTGAAGTTCCAGTGATGCTGGGGCTTTGGGGAATGCGGAGCAACCCTTGATTGCCATTACTCCCAGGTCTACTCTGACCCGGAATGGTAGCATCTGATAGGACCCTATGTCTGGGTTAAATAGAACTAATTGCATACTTATGCTAAACTGAATTGTTTAATTAGAACTGTTTGACTAAACTGATTTGCTTGAAATAGAAATGTTTTTGACCAATAAACTGTATAATTACATTTAAATTGCGTGCTTATGCTAAAGTGAATTATTTGAAATGGAACTGTTTTTGACATTGAAACTCTACTTACACTAAACTGAATTGTTTAATTTAGAACTGTTTTGACATTTACTGTGTGTAAACAAAATATGTATTTATACTAAACTGAATTAGCTGAATTAGAACTGTTTTAATAAACTAAATAGCTTGAAATAGAAACGTTTTTAACAATTAAACTGTTTACTCATGCTAAACTGAATTGTTTGAAATATAACTGATTATTTGCATAAAAATGGATTTGACATTAAATAACCTACAAAATTTGATATGCCATAAACTCCAACCAACCACTAACCAACCAACCAGAGTCGAGGGCAATCTGAAGGTTACCTTTTCAAAAGCTACTACACCGAAGTGTAGAGGAGGATGATACCACTTTTCCTGGATTGCTCCGCTTACCCTTGATCCATACCTTATAATGCTGAGTTTTAAAGAAGGAGGCATCGCGTACCATTTTTTGAGTCTTTGGTATGGTTCGACATATCTATCTATCTACCTATAAGATAAATTAAGTCTCTTAATAGTCTTCAAAGGAACAATACATATACAATATTTATAATTAATATATTTGAATAGAGAGCTCAAATCACGGCTATTAATATACAGAAATATATAAATATATATAAATATACAAAAGAAAAAATAGAAAAATCTAGAATTAAAAGAATAAAAAATTTAAAGTGTGAAGTTTCCTTATAAATAAAGAAGTCTGAGACAACCCCGGAAATTAACGGATAAATATCAAATTCATTATCTATTGTATGAATATATTCGGTTAGAACTATAAATTCCTTTTTTATTTTTTAAAATTTTGATTTTGATTTTTAGAATATATATCGAATTATAATTACATAAATGTCTAACGTAATATAAAATATACGCCCGGTCTAGCGGTGAAAGCTCCAATAGAATCTTATTTTCCATCTGAAGACACAGTCTTGCGAAAAGACTGTTGAAATAAATTTATAATGGAGCTCTAGAAAAGCTGATCACCTCAGCTAGTATATATATATATATATATATATATATATATATATGTGTGTGTGTGTGTGTGTGCATACTAGATAAGGTATACAGCATTTCTAGAATGTAAAAACAAGTAACTATTAATAAGATAACAATTAAAAAGTTCAAATATGATTAAAAAAAAGAAAAATATTTTTTCAAGTAGGTGTCCAGCGGGTAAACTTTCGGTTGTATCAAAAATGGTTGTCACTTGATCCCGATGTTGAAAAAGAAGTATCGGTGTACTATAGAAAGCGTTTATTTTCGGATGTTACATTCTCTCTTCCGCAAAAAGAAATTACTTCCTTGGTTAGACCCAAAACTCTTCAGTACCCTACCTATATATATATATATATATATATATATATATATATATATATATAAATACGAGGTGCATACGATAACCCTACAAATGGATGTGCCAATCTTGGTCGACTAACAAGATCATACGAGGATCATTAAATACGTTTTCAGACATTTTTCGTATGGGCACTTTTATTGATAGTAAACACATGAAACTATAGTCCCCTTCGGAGTAATCTCCTACGGCTGCAATTCACTTGTTGTACCGTTCCAACAACTTCTTCAAGGCCCCATGGAAGTCCTCTTGTGTGACAAAGATGCCGTTGTGGACTGGTGTATTGTCCTGGTAGAAATGCCACTGAGCCGATTTGAAGAGTGATGGCCTCTTCCGACGGAATCTCTTGCTGAACTCCCTTAAAACCTCCACATAGTAACCCTAACCCTAACCCTTTGGCCAATCAACTCTGGTGTATTGACTTGCTTACTCCTCCCACACCTCTCATCATCCCTCACAGACTCCCTGCCTTCTTTGAATCTCTTATGCCACTCAAAAACTGATGCTCGATTCATGCAAGATGGTCTAAAACCAGTCTGTTCCTTTGAACCTGAAATCATAAAAATTGGCCAGTCCTCTCATAAGATGTATTGCAATAACATACTGAATTTTCAAGAGTCTACAACAATTTTAGATGCCTGCACAAAAAATCAGGCAACTTATTGATGGCACCACGTATATTAAATATATAAGGTTTGGTTTGATTTGGTTTTATGGCATATCAACCATTGTAGGTTATTTAATGCCAAATGACTTTTATAGATATATTTCAAATAAATAATTTCTAAACTCTTTTTGAAGATATAAATATTAAACAAGCCTGAGTTCATTTTTTCACACAGTTAAAGGTTTTCAAGTATTTCTATCTAATATTAATCACTTGTTTGCACACAGTTTAATGCTTTCAAGTATTGCTATGTATCACTAACAATTTGATTAAAATCTCATTTATTTACAAACAATTAAAACATCAAACAGTTCTATTTCTAATGATTAAGTTTCACATAAGTACAACTTTTTGTTTACTCACATTTAAGTGTAAAACAATTTTATTTGACCCCTAGATAGGACCATATCAGGTGCTTCCACTCTGGGACAGAGTGAACCCAGGAGCGATGGCAATGAAGGATTACTCCGTATTTCCCATAGCTCCAGCATTACTAAAACCTCACCATCAAATTGTTTTGTATCATATCCAGGACTCTCGTTGGTGAAGTCTTACGCCCCAGCAGAGATACAGTCGGTGTATTCTACAGTCACAGCTATCTGGGCCATCATAGAAATGTGTTCTGGATAGTGAACACTTGTAGTAGTAATAAAAAGACAAACCACGATATGTGAGGAAATAATTATATTTACAGGAAAGAGTATTTACAAGAGAGAGAGAGAGAGAGAGAGAGAGAGAGAGAGAGAGAGAGAGAGAGAGAGAGAGAGAGAGAGAGAGAGTGTGTGTGTGTGTGTGTGTGTTAGTAACAAGAACAAAGGATTAGTGGATAGGATAGGACCTGACGATAGTAACGTTAGCAGAAATTTTAAAATGTTTTAGGTGAGTTCAACGCAGGATCCTTTGAAAAAAGATATTGCAATCAAAGAAGTAGTTTCGCATAGGAGGCACATAGACATAGAACTAGTTTATCTATTTACCCGTGAGAAATTAAGCAAAATCGAGGTACAGATCCCATATTAAAATGGGAGATAGTAAAAAAAAGTCAAAATTTTTGGAAGAGAAACTTGCCTTAGCTTACTATAATAATACCAACGAATCAAAGGTTGGAAATACTTCGTGTTTGTAGGCACCAAAAAAGTTGTCTTCTGGGGAGATAATCACACTTTACGTTTCATTTTCAATCATTAATTCACTTAGTTATATATATATATAGAGAGAGAGAGTTATTTATTTAGTTATGTATTTGTCTGAATTTTTGAGACGAAGTTTGATAATTTTTATCATTCAGGGTTTTCAGAATATTGTTTACATCTTTATTGTTATATTTACAACGTTTCGGCCGATATGTCCTGCAGGACACATAGCGTAACGGTTATCAGCGTTGATTCCCTGAGCGTCTAAAGACACAATCTCCTTTGAGGTTGCAGGTTCAATCCTAAATACAGGCGAGTAATAATACAGGAATACTTAACACTTGTACCCACACTAGTAATGGTTTGCAAGCGACCCCCGTGGATTTAATAAATGTCATGGTTGGAAGTTCCGTGTAGGCTCCCGAGTTCGACAAGAAACACCTTAAGAAGGCGGGAGGACACATCGGCCGAAACGTTGAGAATATAACGATAAAAGAAAATGTTACTTATTTATCTAATTCTTTTTTATGCTAATTCTATTCTTCTAAGCGGTTTTTTTAATCAATAAAAAGGTAGTTTGGCCCAACAGTCCTTTAGTCGGAAATGACCTGATGATCTGTCTTGGTGAAACCTAGGTAGACATTTTTTCTGACTCTGCTGGAATTCATATATATGTATGTATATATATATAGAGAGAGAGAGAGAAAGAAAGAGAGAGAGAGAGTGATTGATTGATTGATTGATTGTTTTGGTTGAATTCATCTTCCAATCATCCAACTCATCGAAGAAAAGAGAATAAATATATAAATAAATAAATAGAATTATTCAGTTATAATAATTGAACAGTTCGTTGGAGTGTGTGGTACAATCTGACAGCTGTTGATTTCCTTCAGCTTTTCCAACCCGAAAAGCAAATCTTAATCCTACCTTGCACACAATAACGATCATCTGATAGATTGATGAACAAATCTGTTTTTATTTATCTATTCATTTTTTGAGGGCAGGGCAGACTCTTTTCTTATTTCTATTTTCTCTTATATATATATATATATATATATATATATATATATATATATATATATATATATACAACTTCCGTTTGATATTTTTGTGATTTTTTTTCTCCTCACTGTGTGAATTGAAGGTTACATTGAGTATTTTTTATTATGTTCTATGAGACAATCATACAGAAAAAAAATAAAACAAAAACAATGACAGCGAAATAAGAATGTGATATGCAAGACAAAATCTATGACGGTGAATTTCTGTGTTCATGTATGTATAAATATGAATCAAATGACGTTGTATGCTTCTGTATGAGTGAATATATATATATATATATATATATATATATATATATATATATATATATATATGAATTTTTTCATATGTGTGTGTATGTGTGTGTGATAAAATGCGGTATTCTCGATGAATAAGTATATTTTACTTTAAATGTAGTAAGACTTCAAGTTTTAATCTATCTATCTATCTATCTATCGTATATGTCCGTCTTCAGGAGTTCATCAATAAATTCCGTTTGTATCTTTCTATCTGTATGTGAATGAATATTTATCTTTAGGAATTTATTCACACACACACACACACACACACACACACACACACACACACACACACACACACACACACAGACAGAGTCATATATATATATATATATATATATATATATATATATATATATATATATATATATATACGTACAGACAATCATTAGGAGAAGCAGTGCGAAAAACAAACGTTGTCAATAAAAATAAGGGTGCCTGGATGCTCACGAGCAGAACACTATAAAAACTAAAAACAAAATTATTCACATTCTTATTCCTGTTACTGTAAGTTTTATGAGATAAATGGGGTCGCCTATTCAATTCCCTCATAACAATTTCTTACGAAGCTAAAAGATGATTATTTGTTCAAAGAATAGTTATTCGAGGCTACAATTGTTCCTCATAGTTGATTATTTGTTACTTGAAATCATTTAAGGACTTGAAATCCTTGAATCCATATAACTGTGTTATAGATGTTAAATGTTTATTATTTCATTGGAATAGTTACTTTTAATCATATAAATGTGTATAAATCATTTATATTAAGGGTTGTTTCTTGAAGTGGTAATTGTTTATTATGAGGAGTTGCTTGATATCACATAAGTTGGCGACCATAGTCGAGGGCGACACGAAAGCTCCATGACTCGACATAGGATTGAACCCCGGTATCCCGGACCATTGGTGAACACTTTATCCACAAGGTCAATGGGCCGGTTTTGTGGTCGAGGTTGACACGAAGGCTTCTTTTTCATTAGCTACTACACCAAGGTGTAGGGTAGGGCGCTACTCCTTTCCCTGGATTGCTCCACTTTACCCTTGATCCGAACCTTATAATACTGAGTGTTAAGCAAGGAGATATCAAATACCATTTTTTGAGTCTTTGGTATGACTCGACCTAGAATTGAACCCTGGTATCCCGGATCATTGGTGAACACTAGGCCAAAGACTGGTTTGGTTTGGTTTGGTTTTTAGTAGTATATCAACCTTTATGGGTAATTTATTGCCAAAGCCTTTAAAAGGACAGTAATGTTAATATTTAAACCATAGTTGGATAGATAAGGGGGTCATACCTTTCCGAAGGTTATTAGTCCAAAAGTGAATGTTATAGAGTTATTGGGGTTCCAACTCACTATGATATCCCTGTCCCACACGTTAACCACTACGTCACCGGGATTTCTTGTCTGCTTAATTACCAATACATCAAATAAGATGTCTACTTTATAAATTAAACGTTGAACAAAATAGACGTCCATGCTTCAGGAGTGTCTCTAGTATGTTGTCACACGTCAAAGTGAATACCCTAAACCTCCCCATTGTCCTCTCAGTCGCCAGGGGTTCGGCTACACTGACTGTCACAGTCCAGCACGTTAACCATTACACTTAGGTGACTGTGTCCCCACCATCGCCCAACACCGTAAAAAAGATTGTCTTTGGCCCTAAATAAATTAACAAGTTTTGATATTCTGTAGAACCAAGCAACCAAACCGAAACGTCATAATTGTCCATAGAAAAACATTAATTTTGCAATCATTATCATCATCATTAAGTTGCACTGATGGCACAGATATCCCCTGATTCTCTCTCTCTCCATCCGTCCCTATCATCTATCCCTTCCAGTTGGTCTCCAAAACTACACCCTGTATCTGCACAGAACTAATATAATTACGTGGCGCCTTCAATAAGTTTCCAGACCTTTTTTTTTTGTACAGGTATTTAAAATTGTCGTAGACTCTTGAAAATTCACTATGTTATTACTATACCTCTTATAAGATAACTGACAATTTTTTATTATTTCAGATTCAAATAAACAGCTACAGCAGGAATTGGAATATACCCTACTAAAGCCTGATTGTCGCAGCTGGTGAATTTCAAAAGTGCAATCTGGACGTGAGGACACTTTAGAAGAACGATATGCAATAAAATTCTGTTTTAAACTTGGAAAAAATGCCACAGAAACGTATGGAATGCTTCAGACTGCTTTTCGACCATCTTGCATGAATCGAGCATCAGTTTTTGAGTGGCATAAGAGATTCAAAGAAGGCAGGGAGTCTGTAAGGGATAATGAGAGGTGTGGGAGGAGTAAGGAAGTCAATACACCAGAGTTGATTGGCCAAAGGGTTAGGGTTAGGGTTAGTATGATAGGGTTTAAAGAAAGTTCAGGAAGAGATTCCGTCGGAAGAGGCCAGCAATCTTTAAATCGGGTCAGTGGCATTTCCACCAGGATAATGAACCAGTCCACAACGACATCCTTGCCACAGACTATTTGACCAAGATGGGCATCAAGACAGTTCGTCACCGTCCCTATAGTCCAGACCTAGCTCCCTGTGACTTTTTGTTATTCCTTAAGCTCAGAGGCTGTCATTATGAGACAATTGAGTAGATAAAAGAGGCTGTGACGAAGGTCATTGACACGCTCACACAAGTGGTCTTCCACGGGGCCTTTGAGAAGTTGTTGGAACGGTACAACAAATGTATTTCAGCTGGAGGAGATTACTTCGAAGGGGACAAGTGTTTCATGTGTGTACTTTCAATAAAAGTGCCCATTTGAAAAAAGTCTGAAAACGTATTTAATGATCCTCGTATGATCTTGTTAGTCGACCAAGATTGGCACATCCATTTGTAGGGTTATATTGAAGAACGTCACTCATGAGTTCGTCCTTGCTTCTCAAGCAGCGTGTATTGTTCAAACTTTGATGCTTTTTGAGATGGGGGAGGGGGTAAGTGGCCTTACAACTGTTTGATGGGTAGTTGCTTTCAGGAATTGTTCAAGATAGCTCGTATCATTCTTGTGTAGTTCTCATCTAGCTTTTTCTCCATGTGTTTCGTCTGGATTTTTAAAAAAATGTATATGCCTCGGAAAATCCTAAAATACGAATAAAATAAGGCCCAGACTTATAGGATTTGAACTTCGTCGAAAAGAAGGAATGATTTGAAATCTTTCGATGAACGAACGGAACGTAGATTCTGCACAATGTTTCTAATAGGTCCGGTGACGTAGTTTAAAGCAACAAACGTTGATTCATTGATCAAACGGCTACATTTTCTTGTCATAAACAGCCAACTTTTTCTTGTTATACAAATTTTCAAAAGATCTTATATATTTTTACACTTTTTACACATCCATCGTTAACTTAACATCACTAATATAACCCCTTATAGTCCTGATGAAGGTTCAACAGAACCGAAACGCTATAGTGTCGACTATGTTTCTCAATAAATCTCTCCTTCTATTTTGATTACCTTGTTATATATATATATATATATATATATATATATATATATATATATATATTGGCATAATGGTTAGAGTTCGCAGATGGTTTCGGAGACCGGGATACAATCTCAGGTCGAGTCATACCACATACCTTATCCATACACATCTGTATACATGTCATCTTCACCATCATGACAAGCTATCAGCACAGATGTCCCTGACCCTCTCTCACCATCCATCCCGATCGCCCATTGATTCCGGTAGGTCTTCAGGGCTATATCCCGTATCGACACAGAGCTGCTGTATGTTGGTTCGAGCTGGTCGTCCTGCCTGTGCTCGTCCATGTGAAGGGATCCACGGGTGTATATCACTTATGAGCTCGTCCCAACTTCTCCAGCAGTGTCCTGCATGTCTGGTTCGTCTAATTTTGATAGTTTTCGTGATGGGTGGTTGGTGGCCGTACATCTTCTGCTTTGTGGGGTTCTGCCTCTAGGACTTGTTCAGTATTGCCCGCAGCATTTTTGTATAGTTGCCATCAAGCTTTTTCTCGATACGCTTAGTTAGCGTCCATGAAGTGCATCCATATAGCAGTATCGACACTACCGCTGCTTGGATGAATATGTGCTTCATTTTATCGGTCAGGTCTGACTTCCATATGAACAATAGACTATCGATAGCTGTCCATGCTTTTGCTGATCGCATGTCGATTGGTTGACAAGTTCACCCACCTAGGAAGCAGTATATATATATATATATATATATATATATATATATATATATATATATATGTATGTATGTATGTATGTATGCATATGATTCTTTAAGTAGACCATGCATTGTGAGTTCTAAAAAATAACTTTTTTCTTCGGTCACGTATCTTCAGAGAAACACCCTGACAACTAGCAGTAGCGTGGAATACGTAAAAGTAGTTGACGACGAAGTAAGTGAGGGCGAGAAAAAAACAACATCTACCTGGAAGGATTGATACGGTCTTCTTTTGTTTTTCCTTCGATTAAGTTTGGCTTCGTTGTCGTACAATCAGTGGGATTGAATAAAAGAAGATTGTAAAATTCTTTTTGCTTGCAGAACAAAGGCTGGTGTTTAGTGATATAACGAAATGTTAGTTGTAATTCATAACTTCAAGAATTATAGATTTGTTGGTGTTACAAGTCTTGTCTAACCCTAACATGTTTACCAACCTGTTAAAAAACTAAACTTGTGTCAATTCTTCTTTGTTCATACGGTTTGGATAAATAAATTTTTGTTCAAATATTTATTTGCTGCACTCTACATATCACAGTAATATGTATGTGTACATGGGGGTATTTGTGTGTTTGGTTTATCTGGGAGACTGGGGTTCTAGTCCTGGTCGAGTCATACAAAAGTTTCAAAAAGATAGTACTTGATATCTCCATGCTTAACAGTCAGCATTATAAGGTACGTATCAAGGGTACAGTGGAGCAATCCAGGGAAAAGAGAAGTGCCCTTCCCTACACCTGGTGTTGTAGCTATTGAAAAGGGAGCCTTCGGGTCGCTCTCGACTACGGTCACAAAGTTTACCTCTATATCTATCTATCTATCTCTCTCTCTCTATATATATATATATATATATATATATACCTGCAGAGTCAGAAAAAATCAACCGTGGTTTCACCTAAACTGATCAAGAGGACATTTCTGATTAAAAGAGGGTTGGGTCAAACAACATTTATATTGATTAAAAAAAACCTCTAAAAGAATGAAATTAGCATTATATATATATATATATATATATATATATATATTCAACTTTGTTGACTTATGTTTAAAAATCCTATATATATATATATATATATATATGATTTCTAAACATATGTCAACAAAGTTAAATGTTTACAAGTATTTCTACGAATCACTAGAAAATCAATTAAACATCAGTCATTTGTGTATACACAGTTAAATGATCAAACGGTTCTATTTACAATAATTCAATTTAGCACAAGGCATTTTTTGCACTCTGTTTAAATGTCCAATAGTTCTATTTGACCCATAGATAGGACCCTATCAAGTGCTACCACGGGAGTGATGGCAATGAAAGGGTACTTTGCATTCCCCAAAGCTCCAGTATTACAAGAGCCTCGGCCTCAGATTGATTAGTGTCCTATCCGCGACACTTTTTGGCGGGGTGGGGTTACCCTTCTGCAGAGATTCTGTCGGTATATGCAACTTCACCGGCCGACTGGGCTGGTATATGTGTGTGTCGAGTAACCAAATTCAATTCATGAACATTTTATTTTGATGTATTCGGGAAAAATGAGAAAATTGTACTACGAATAGTTCAAGGGAAAAGGAATTCCCCCCACAAAAAAAACCAGCATTCGATGTCTTTTCTATGTGTATGTATGTTCGTATGTGACAGAAAGTGGCGCATGAACAATTTGGATAAAAGCTGTTTTGAATTTAGAGTTTTTTTCTTCTCTTAGATTGGTTGCTAACGAATCCAATCTGCTCAAAGAAAGAAAGGGGTTCATGCCTTTCCGAAGGGAATAAAAGTCGAGCTTTAACAATATTTTGTTTCAATGAATAGAATTAAAATTTGTTTGTAAAACATACACACGCACATACATATATATATAAATATATATATATATATATATATATATATATATATATATATATATATATATATATATATATATACGTATATATGTCAAGTGAGAGAGAGAGAGAGAAAGAGAGAGAAAGAGAATAAGAAAATTTTCAGTAATTAAAACGCTATCATCCTTTAGTTTTGATATATTCAACGAAAAATTATTAAAAATGCAATTAATTAGTTACAATTCATTTTCTTTCTTTCTTTCTTTCTTACATCAGTTATTTAGTTCTTTTAAAAGTCTATTTTTAAGATATTTTTTGTTTATATTAAAAAAATTAAAAATTCAAAACAAAGCAAACCAAAAAAGAACACTTGAGAAGTAGTTTCACAAAATGTCAATGTAAAATGAACGTGATTCCCACACCTATAGGCATAAAATAAACCTAGATGGGTTGACCGTTAGAACCAATCAATCAATGACTTTATTTATCATTGGTTATTACTTGTTTACAATACAATACGCAAAAAAGTCCCCCAAAATCCAAACCTTTTTTGAAACAACTAAACAGAAAATGTTAATAAAAATGTACAATGAACGTGATTCTCTCACCTCAAGGACTGAAATAAACTTAAATGGGTTAACATGCCATTTAAATCAATCAATTACTTTATTCATCATTTGGTAGATTTTCTTTTTAATTTTGAGTGAGTGTTGACAAGTTCTCAACAAAACTAAAACAGAGAATGACTGTTTTTTTTAAATTGAATTTTTTGGAAGGCTAACGACCGGTTGTCGTTACTAAGCCTTTTATTTACCCACAGTTGGAGTGATGTAGGAAATTGATGGATTCATGCCTTTCCTGAGGGTATTAACGCAAAGAGAAACGCAAACAGCTTTTCAGGATTTGAGCTCAAGCCACTGTGTCCTTTTCCTAAGTCGATAACCGTTAAGCCACACGTCTCAGAAAAGTAGCAAAAAAAAAAAAAAAATCAATTCCATCAATTCGACTAATACGGTAGAGACTTTTATTTACCTCTTCCCCTGAAAAAAATCTTTGAAACTTGTGACCAATTTTCAATGGGTTAAGATAAGTTTTGTACATTTGACTCTCTGTACAAAGGTAGACGGTCATCACCTCGTACATTACAGCTTAATGGATAAATTTCTCTCAGTCCAATTTGTTACTCGAAAAAGAACCCTGAATTTAAAAAGTTTGTCATAAAAGTCGATTGAAAGGTTTTTATGCATTCTCTATTGATATGTCAACATGCTCCTCAAATAACACTTCTCGGGTCATAAGGTTTTTGTAAAATCGGAAGTTTTCTTCTCCGATGAAAATCGGTACATCCTCAACTTTTCTATAGAAATATAAAATCTATTATATATATATATATATATATATATATATATATATATATATATATATATATATATATATATGTGTGTGTGTGTGTGTGTGTGTGTGTGTGTGTGATTCCTTATCCACGCTTTCAATTACGTAGAGTCGAGTCCAGGAATAAAGAATTTATTAACTTAAACTTCACCGTCATTTGGGTTATGTCTGGTAAGCTGATGTCACAAACTGTCAACAGTGAGTGGAGAGTTCAATTCTCGTTGAGTGGCTCAGATTTATCATTTTGCCAAACTAAACTAAACTGTCAAAAACTATCTATCTATCTACTTATCTGTGTGCAAGTTTTATAATAAAATGCGATGGCATAAAAAAATGAAGAAATAAAATATTCAATGAATATGTTTCACTGTAAGAATATTTTTAAAAGACACACACACACACACACACACACACACACACACACATATATATATATATATATATATATATATATATATATATATATATATATCAATGAGTGTATGTGTGTTTTTAATGAAATTAAATAGTATTCTATTCTCTCATTCTTTGGCAGATCATGTCGAAAAATTTCGCATGTTTTGAAAACGAAAAAGCAAAAAAACAATTCTCAATCATAGGGTCTTTCCAGAGCAAAATTAACTTCACAATATATATATATATATTGTCATTCACAGACAGACTGTTTCGTTGCATCACGACTCTTCAGTGTGGCTAGATAAGTAGGACGCTCGGAGCTGAGATCGAAAACCCGCCCAACTTTGCGTTAGACTTAGTATTATACCACTCAGCCAACAAGCGTACCACGTCAGCTCTGGAATTATTAGAAATTAGCTATTAGCGTTCGTTTGTTTACATTGTATACCTTACCGGATATCAGAGTGCTCAATTCGTTTGAAGAGCTTTGCATTATGCGAGCGGCAGCCGAAAATTCAACCCTCATGGGGGAGCGTATATATTGTCATCCCTAGACAGACTGTTTCGTTGTATCACAACTCTTCAGTGTGGCTAGACACGTAAGACGCTTGAAGCTGAGATCGAAACCCGCCCCACTTTACGTTGGACTTATTATCATACCGGTGTGTGTGTGTGTGTGTGTGTGTGAGGAATTCGTGACTAGTGAAAGCTTGAACAGATATCGATAGACTCTCAGTTATATGGAAGTTTCACCAATCAGATAAAATTAAGCGCATTTTTTCCAAGCAGCGGTCGTGTCAATATCGCTGTATGGATGCACCACATGGACGCTAATTAAGTGTATGGAAAGAAAGTTTGACGGGAATTGCACAAGAATGCTGTATTGAAAAAGTGCTGGAGGCAGTATCCCACAAAGCAGCGGCTGTACGGGCACCTACTACCCATCTCAAAAACTAAACAAATTAGACGAGCAAGACACGCGGGACACTGCTGGAGAAGTAAGGGTGAATCCATTAGCGATGTACTCCTGTGTATCCCTTTACACGGACGAGCAAAGGTAGGACGACCAGCTAGAACCTATCAACAACAGCTTTGTACTAATACAGGATATAGCATGGAAAACTTACCGAGAACGATGAATCATTAAGACGAGTGGCGGGAGAGGGTCAGGGAAATCTGTGCTTCTGGCACGCCATGATGATGATGATGATGAGGAATCTGTCACATTCTTAAAAACAATTTAGGAATATTAAAAATTCGTACATATAAGTTATTTCAAAAGAAAATAGACAACAAAACTAATTAAAAACTGGAGGAGTCTGCGTAGTGTTTTGTTTAACGTGCTAGACTACGGAATCGTAGTAAGCAGGTTCGAACTCTAGTCGCGCGATTACGTCCACTTTCGGACAAATACCTTAGAGAAAGGTATGAATCCTCTTATCTCACAACTGTGGGTTAGATAGAACCATTATTCTTCTTATACAAGGATAACTTTGGCATTGAATAATCCATGATGTTTGATATATCATTAAGCAAAGGAACCAAATCAAACCTAACCAAACTAGACTACATTTTAAAGCAATCGGCCGAATAAAATAGGATTTCTGAAGAGAAAAACCAATTTAAAAAAGCACTAAAAGTCAGACTTAAGATTGCCCAATCGGCTGGGTCTGTAGAATACACTGACTGCACCTTAAACCCCCCCCCCTAACGAGTGTCCTGGATATGACACTAAACAATCTGATGGTGAGGTTCCAGCAATGCTGGAGCTTTGGGGAATGCGGAGTACCTCTTTATTGCCATTACTCCTAGGTCCATTCTGGCCCGGAGTGGTAGCACCTAATAGGGCCCTATCTCTGGGTTAAATAGAACTAAGAGCATACTTATGCTAAACTGAATTGTTTGAGTAAACTGAATAGCTTGAAATAGAAATTTTTTTGACAATTAAACCGTACTTACATTTAAACTGCGTGCTCATGCTTAACTGAATTATTTGAAATAGAGCTGTTTTTCGACATTAAAACTTTATTTACACTTAACTTAATTGTTACATATAACTGCTTGAATAGTTTGAAATGGAAATATTTTTGACTTTTAAACTGTGTACTTATGCTAAACTGAATTGTTTTAAATAGAACAGATTGTTTACATAAAAATAGATTTGGCGTTGAATAACCTAAAAAGTTGATATGCCATAAAACCCAACAAACCAAAACAAACCAGACTTAAGAAAATGAAGTTAAGGTACTATTTACCCAACCCCTCCGCTCGGGCAGGATATGACACAAGGTCAATTTTTAAGCGGAGTTTAACAGGTTTCAATTCAGAGTTTTCCTTCTCCTAGACTAGTTGCCTCAACAAGGCTGAAGAACCTACTCTGTCCTACTATTTACCCATAGCTGGAGGGAGAATAAGGGGGTTCATACCTTTCCCAAGGGTATTTGCCCGAAAGTGAACATAATAGCGCGACTGGAGTACGAACTCGCGTACTACGATTCCGCAGTTCATCGCTTTAACCATTACACCACGAGGTGATCTAAAAAGAAACAATCCCCGCGTGTGTACAATTGGATAAAAGTACCATTCAGTGATTAATCTTTGGCTAAGATGATGATCCTGGTGCAGATCAAATGAAACATATTAAGATGACTGCCTGAAAAAAAAAAAAAAGAAATTTCCTAAGTCATTCTTGAAATGGGGTTGCTTCTCATTAAAGGACCAAGGGCGATGGCAACAGCCAATGCATATGTATACATTGAAGAAAGGAGATTAAAGCTTTTTTTCTGGAAAAGGCATATAAAACCAATGACATAACCAGCAAACGGCTCCTTTCTAAATCTAATGAAAATTTACGATAGAAATTTAAAAGACTCCATCGACCTCCCCCAAAAGATCTATTAACGGCAATTCGGGAAAGTTGGAACGACT
>OY757925.1:67256422-67346422 GCA_963585895.1 Sepioteuthis lessoniana | reverse complement strand
GAGTGAAAGAATTCAAACCAGCTTTTTTCAGCTTAAAATTGACCTTGTGTCACACTCTGTTGGTAGTGGAGAGATTGAGTCAATACACGAACACACAAAAGAAAGAGAGAAAGAAAGAAAGAAGGTAGTAAGAAAACAATGTATATACTTGAAAACTCACACGCAAAAGTGCATACGATTGCATATGTGTGCGTCTTTGTAATGTCATAAAAAGTAATTTAATAAAAAAAACTTATTATAATTATTATAATAAATTTAAAACCTCCAACTGAGTCATTAAAATAATTCCTCTCTCTCGATTGGAGTTTTACAAAAAAAAAAAACAACGTTATATATCAATAAAGAGAAAGAATAACCATGATTATATATATATATATATATATATATATATATATATATATATATATATATATATATATATATATATATAATTTGATATATAAAAATGTATATTACGTAATATAATATATTATAAAGTTTATGATGTAACATGACATAATATATAATAAAATATATCATATTATATGAAATATAATGTGTTATAATATATATAACATAATTTATAATATAGTGTATAATAAAATGTAAAGTATGATATATATTCTAATATATTATAAAATATACAATATAATATATTATATGATATATTATGTATATAACATTGTATATAATACATCTTTTAATATTTTAAAATATATTATATATCACAAATCATAAAATATATAATACATAATACATTTTCAAAAATAGTGTGTAATGTATTATATAGTACATAATATAATATATCATGAAATATATAATATGATATATAACACATATGTAATACATAATATATATAATATATAATAAAATATATAATATATAATGAAGTATATATCATAGTTTAAAATACGTTATAAGATATACGAGGTGCATACTATAATTTTCTAGATTTTTTTATATAGGCACTTTTATTGATAGTATACACATGAAACTCTAGTCCCCTTCGAAGTAATCTTCTCTGGCTGCAATGCACTTGTTGTACCGTTCCAACTACTTCTGGAATGCCCCATGGAAGTCCTCTTGTATGAGCGTGTCAATGACCTTCGTCACAGCCTCTTTCGTTTCCTCAGTTGTCTCATAACGACAGCCTCTGAGCTTAGGGAATAACCAAATATCGTTCTTCTAAAGTGTCAGATTGCATTTTTGAAATTCACCAGCTGTGACAATCAGGCTTTAGAAGGGTGTATTCCAATTGCTGCTGTAGCTGTTCCCTTGAACCTAAAATCATAAAAATTGGTCAGTCATCTCATAAGATGTATAGCAATAAGATACTGAATTTTCAAGTGCCTACGACAATTTTAAATGTCCATACGAAAAAAGTCTGGAAACTTATCGTATGCCCCTCGTATAACGTGATATATGAATAATTATATGCGTATGAGAAATTTCACCCATATTTCAAACTGTCACCCGTATGGTGTTTATGAACTTAAGGAAGTGGTAAGGGTAACTCTGTCTAGCCTACATCTTATCATATGATAAGATTAATTACGATCATATATTGAGTCGGTACAGCCAGTCTTTTTACTGCCGAAACTTTAAATGGCTAGTGAATCTGCCTTTTTTACACAAAAAACTTTTCGTGTTTATTTCAATCTTAACCCGGATGGTTGCTGTTCCTGATAGAATTTTCAACCCATATCAGTGTCGATTTTCCATTGCCTAACTTCTAAACAAAAAATAAAATGAAATAAATTAAAATCTAATAAAAATAAGATAAAACAAAAAAATCAAAAAAAGGAAAAATAAATTTTTATTTTCGTAGAAATTGACTATTTTAAATTCTATACTCATCTTTTTTCGGTTGATTGCTTAATTTTAACTGCGTGTCAACCTGTCTGGGGTTATTCTATGCAAAGATGTTTGTGAATAGCTTACGTTTATATCTATACCTTTTAAGAGTCCATGGTCACTGTTATATATTATACAGGTATCAAGTACAAATAATTTGTAAATAGATTTATTTGGCCAGCACTGAACATGTACAATCACTTGTTTCAGAGTGGACCTGGGAGTAATGGAAACAAAGGGGTTCTCCACACTCCCTAGATCTCTTGAAGTGGAACCTTAACACCAGATGCAGTTTATTGTCCTACTCAGATAACTTTTTTTAAATTCTTAAACCCACCGAAAATACATGTCACGATTATTGTCGTTGGAAATGGAATTTTACATAATCCTTTGGAAAGGCATGAGTCAAACTATTTCCTCTTCGGCAACGGTCAAATTGTAGAGTAGACTGTGTTCTCTCACCTCGGCCAGGCAATCGATTTAGGAAATGGAAAACTCAAAATCAAAATTAGTTCTACCGCGCTTAAAAATTGGCTTTGTGTCGCACCCAGTTTGTTGCGGAGAGTTTGGGTAGATATATACAAATCTTTAAACTTATAAACACATAAACGACATTCTCCTATGAACACCGGCATACCAGTGTTTACCGACCAGCAAAAACTTAAATTCTTCAGTTCTGTGCGGACACTGAATGCTGTGAAGAGGAGTTACTTGGACTGATAGCCAATAGGGGCAGATGGAGAGAAAGAGAGAGTTCGAAAGAGAGTTCCGAGAATCCGTGCTGCTGATGAAGTAGTTTCATAGTGGAGTATGAAATCAAATAAACTTGACTGAATACAGTTTAATGGATGACCCTAACGATTCTTGAAAGTTTATCTAAAATCGACAAAATGTTACAGAGACCTTGTAGTACATACAGGCGGACGGACATTTGATGAAATATAAGGTTTTATAATTGTTTGATTTAAGGTTTTATAAAAAGTTTTTTTTTTTCATATTGTTGAAACAACGTTACTGTACGTGCATTACTGATGTGTCAGTTTCGACTTTCGGTGTTTTTCCAGGGTGACAAGCGAAGAAGCTACCATTTTTGACGATCATTTATTTGACATGCCTTTAAGCTAAGAAGTGGTCTGTTTGAATCCCTGACATCTAAGATTCGGAAGTTTGGGGGTCTGCCTTGAAAGAAATAGCGTCAAGCGAATAGTGATGGAGGAAGGGTGAGAGGGAAATAAGTAAAATATTTCTGGAAAAATGTTTTTCTGACCGGACAGAAAGCTTAGCAATAAAGAACCAGAGAGAGAGAGAGAGAGAGAGAGAAGAAGAAGAAGAAGAAGAAGAAGAAGAAGAAGCAACTAACCAAAACAAGACGCAAAAATATATATGTGTGCGTCTATATTGAATAATTTATTTAGCTTAGATATGGCGCAAGGTCGTACAATGGGGCATCCAATGAAACTCGAACTCCCTCGCATAGGTTTGCTTGACTAGCTTCCTAACCATTACACCACCCGAGGCATATAGAAAGTTAGTAAGTTGACTGCTGTCAAGGGCGACCAGAAGGCTCTCTTTTCCATAGCTATTTCACCGAAGTGTTGGGGAAGGTGCTACTCTTTTCCCTGGATTGCTCCAATTAACCTTGATCCATATCTAATAATGGTGAGTTTCAAGCAAGGAAGGAAAATTTTTTGAGTCTTTGGTATAACTTGACCTTCGATTGAACTCTGGTCTCCCGAACTATTGTCGAATACTCGAACCAATGGGCCGATATGTGCACACACACACACACACACACACACACTTGTATATACAACCGGCTCATTGGTCCAGTGGGTAGAGTGTTTGCCAATGATCCGGGAGACCGGGGTTCAATCCGAGGTCGAGTCATACCAAAGACTTAAAAAAATGGTACTTGATACCTCCTTGCTTAACACTCAGCATTATAAGGTAAGGATCAAGGGTAAAGTAGAGCAATCCAGGGAAAGGAGTAGCGCCTCCCTTACACCTTGGTGTAGTAGCTATTGAAAAGAGAGCCTTTGGGTCGCCCTCGACTGCAGTTGCCAACTTTACATTACTTATATATATATATAATCTACCTTGCTTTCACTTTCCGGATCATCAGGTTAATTCTGATTCTGAATTATCCTGATGATCCAGAAAGTGAAACCTTGGTAGATAACTTCTGGCTCTTGAGGTATTTGAATTTTGCACAACTTAGTGTATTAGACACCCTCAAGTTTCGGCTTAGTTAATTCTGTCGGTGTTTTTTTGTTTTTTTTTTTTACTTTTGACTAAGCATTGTTGTATTGGTTGATTATTTTCCAGCAGTTTTTAGTCTATCCTTATTTTATGGAATTTTTTTCTCCCAGATATCAGATTGTATAATATTTTCTTTATTAACGAATTGTATCATCTGTGTTTTTTCACACCGTCAGAATTATAATTGTTTTTACGGGGTACCTTCTGCTTCTTTTCTTTGTCAGCTGGAAAGCATTTTCTCTGATTTTGTCGATCAAAGTTCTAAGCACGTAGTCTAGACAGATGATAAAGAGGTATGGGGCTAGCGTGTCTCCTTGTAGTACTCCTGCAATAATGTCGAAGTATTCTGTGTCTCCATCTGGTGAACGTACTTTCACTTTGATATATATACATATATATGCGTATGTATATATTGTCATCCATAGACAGACTGTTTTGTCGTATTACAACTCTTCAGTGTAGGAAGACACGCAGGACGCTTGAAGCTGGGATCGAAACCCGCCTAACTTTACCGCTCTGCCATTTCGACGACATACGTCAGCTGGGGAATTATAGCGCATATGTTGTGGCTTTCGCATGTTTACATTTTGTGTTATCGGTTAGCAGAGTGCTCAGTTTGTTTGAAAAACTTTTGCATTACGCGGGTGGCTGCTGTTAATTCCTTCGCTAAAGTGCTCAACCCCCGGGAAGGGAGTATATATATATATATATATATATATACGTGTGTGTGTGTGTGAGCAAATTCATATAGATATATATGAGAAACTGATATGAAAAGATTGTTGAAATGAACAAACTGAGATAGATATGAACACACACACACACACACACACACACACACACACACACACACACACACACACACACAGAGGCACATAGACTGATATATAGATAGATGCAAAGAAAGAGAAAATAGATAGATAGATATGACAAGACTGACGTAGGTGGGTATAAAGAAATGGACATATATAGAAAGAAAGAAAGAAACTGGTTGGGATAGATTGATAGATAGACTGATAAAATGTTTTGTACTTAGGGAGAAAGAATAGAGCCAACTGAAGTCTTAACGGGTGTTGGGATAGGAAAGTGTATCCATAGATATGGAATTGATTGCAACTAAAGACAATCAAAGGCGAAAGTCAAAGAAAAAAATGATAAAAGAAAAATGACAGCTATATTCAAAGAAACAAATATACGAAGAGACGTACAGTCTGAAGAGTAATAAAACTTATTGAAATTTGTGTAACTGTAAGTGCGCACATGTTAGAGTGTATGTATGCTTGCGTATGAGAGTGTATATGTGTGAGAGTGAGAGAGAGAGAGAGAGAGAGAGAGAGAGAGAGTGAGCGAGAGAGAGAGAGAGAGAGAGACGAAGGTGACAGAATATTGTATTGAACAGAGCCAATACAAGAACCCTTACCAAAAAAAAAAAAAAAAGCTAAAAACAAACAAAAAACCTGAAAAAAAAAAACAAAAAAAAAACAAACAAACAAAAAACACTAGAATCATTTGTAAGAAGTCAAAAAAAAAAAAAAAGGAAAAAAAAAAAGCTACCAAAGCGAAAGCAATATAAGAACATGTTTAAGAATAAGCAAAGCAAATCTGTTTGCATTGTCCACTCGTCCCCATTGTATATCGGAAGATGGCTGATATGATGTGATAGGATGAGACGGGCAGTAAAGAAAGCAAGACAAAAGAGAGGGATCCCGCCGAAGCAGAAGTTATCCAAGCGTTTAATGGAAGTAAGACTTTCGTAGGTAATGTCCGCCTTTTTAAGACTTTGCCTTCTCTAACGGCAGAGAGAGGCATTTCAGCCCGGCACGAACGCCTAACACACACACACACACACACACACACACACTAATATATATAAGTACTTGTATATCATATATATATGAAGTCTATGAGTGTGTGACTGTGTGTGTGTTTGTGTGTGTGTTTATATTTCTGTATGAATATATCGCAGTTGACATACAGTGGTGTGGCTCCGTATAGTTGTCCATGTATAAAAAGTAAGTAATTTCATTCCGTAAAATATACGAAGATTGTTTATGACTATCGTTTTTCTCTATGCAACTTTGGTCATGTGTCGGCAAGAAATACCTATCAAAACGGATATGTTTTCTTTTCTCTATAAAAATATGCATGAGAAGGTTTGTATGACCTTAAAAGCGTTTAAACCCGAGTAAACGGACAGAGAGGTACATACAGACACACACGCACACACACACACACACTCACACACATATATGTATAAATATATATCTGGAAAAAAAGAAAGACAAAACAAAAAATTAAATTCTTGTTTCGATGTTTGGTCAGCTGCATCAGAAACGAAATTTTATTTCTCAAAAACAAACTCTTCATGTGATCAGTAAACAAGAAGAATGTCACTCTTATTTTTATTTCAATTATTATTATTATTATTATTTTTACTCATTAGAGTTTTTCACATCAGCGTAAGCTGATGGTCTTTCACTGGAGATTGAGTGACAGCAAGTCTCCTCAAGTCTCCAGGACTCTTCTCAGTATTCTGTCCGTTTTCAATAATGCTGTTGTTTGGATGGTCTCCACTCAGCCACCAACTTCCAAATCCTCCAGGCCCTTTAATAATCTTTTAGTTACCGTGCCAAAAGCACCAATCACGATTGGTATAATTGTCACCTTCATGTTTCATAGTTTTTTTCAGTTCTCTAGCAAAGTCAAGGTACTTAACTCTCTTTTCACATTCTTTCAGTTTTATTCTGTGGTCAGCCAGGACAGCAGATATTCTTTTTTTTTTTTTTGATTATTATAAGGACTGGTCTTCTGGCCGAGATTAGGTGATCCGTTTGTATATCAAAGTCCCATTTTCTAGGACAGGTGCTGGGTTGTGCATATACCATTTGTTGCCATGGTCAAATTCAATTTTCTTGCACGTTTCCCAGTTGATCACCTTGCCCACCCAGTCATGTGTAGCCTTGTACTCCTTCAGTGCTATTATTATAATAATTATTATTATTATAGCTATTTTTTATGCGTCAAGCTTTGGAAGCAGAAGCATCCAAAACAGCTGTTGTACGGACACTTATCAGCCAAAAAAGACAGTCAAGAAATACTGGATACAGCAAGAAAAGCAAAGACGATATTATAAGCGACGTCCTCGGATGGACTCCTACTTATGGATACACCAGTGTGAGGTGACTTGCAAAAAATTACCATCATAAGCTATGGGTTGCTGTTTAGAGGACTTACTAAATTCGTTAGACGAAAAGAGGAGAGAGAGAGAGAGAGAGAGAGAGAGAGAGAGAGAGAGAGAGAGAGAGAGATGATATATGGTGTGAATAATGAGAGCAGAACTAGAACCAGCTTTACCCCGCTTAGATATAGACTTTATATCACCTCCTGCCCGTCGTTGGAGAGATGAATAAATTCACACTTTCACATAGATAGATAGATAAATTTAGACAGACATCGAGAGAGAGAAAGGTATGAACCCACTCATTCCTCTCCCTATCTATGAGTTAAATAGTATCACTGCTGTTCTTCTTCAGGAATAACTTTGGCATTAGGGAACCCTAGAAGGTTGATACGCCATTAAAAAGGAAAGAAAGATAAAACCAGATTATGACATATATATATATATATATATATATATATATATATATATATATATATATATATTATTCTGTCTAGTTAAATAATTCCGTCAGGACATAAAACCATTCAACTATGAACATTTAAATTTTCCGGGGGAAGAGCTCAATGTAACTGACATCACAGAGAATTAATTTCTTTAAGAAAAACAAAAACCGGTCACATTAGGATTATAAATTTATTTCCATCCTGTCATTGGTATTGATATGAATCAATAACACCTAAAATAACAGGACTTCTTCTGATCTAATGGATAAAATGGTTTTTGTTTTTCTTAAAGAAAAGAGAATATATATATATATATATATATATATATATATATGAAAGAGAAAAGTAAAAATCGACCACCGGATGTAAGTAAGATGGCGACCTTAGTGGAAGGCTCCCTTTTTAACAGCTACTACACCAAAGTGTAGGGGAGGGCGGTACTCTTTTCCCTGGATTGCTCCACTTCACTCTTGATCTGTACCTTATTATGCTGACTGTTAAGCAAGGCGGTATCAAGTACCGTTATTTTCAGTCGTTGATATGATTCGACTTGAGAGTGAACCCCGCTCTCCCAGACCATTACCCAACATTCTACCTAATCGGCCAATGAACTGATACACGTAAACGAATGTGTATGTACACGTACACACAAAGTATCTACTGGCTGAAATAGATTAATAAATAAATAAATTTAAATTTAAAAGAATGACAACCCGATACCCCCCACCCACAAAAAACAAAACAAAGCAAAAAAAAAAAAACAGACAACAAACAAAACACTTTATTAATCTCTTGAAAAAAAGCACGACCTCCTAAACACGAATTACAAGATAATAAAAAATGCATTATAAAGTAATAATAAAACCCTAAAATATCGCATAGAAATTAATCTGTTGATCCATTTATTCTAAAATATTTACTTTTCTCTAATCGAACTAACAAAAGAATATCCCCAAAAACCTAGAGGGGCGTGTCCTCGTGGTGTAATGGTTAAAACGATGGACTGCGGAATCGTAGTACGCGAGTTTGTACTCCAGTCGCGCTATAACGTTCACTTTCGGGCAAATACCCTTGGGAAAGGTACGAACCCCCTTATCCTCGCAGCTATGGGTTAAATAGTACCACAACTGTTCTTCTAGGAGAATGGCTTTGGCATTAAATATCCTAAGAAGAGTTGATATGCCATTAAACAAAAAAACCAAACCAAAAACTAGATTTATTTATAGTTATCCACAGACAGACTGTTTAGTTGAATCACAACTCCTCAGTGTGGCTTGACACGTGAGACGCCCCAATGCGGGATCGAAAACCAGATATCTTTTATGCCAGACCTAAGCCAACGTCAGCTCGGGAATCAACACATATGTATCAAATTTCGTTTGTTTGCATTTTGCGCTATCGGATATCGAAGTGCTCAATTCGTTTGAAAAGCTTTGCATTACGCGAGTGACAACCGTTATATTCCTTCGCCAGGATGCTCAACCCGTGGGAAAGTGACTGACACTGACATTTATATATATATATGTATATATATATATATATATATATATACAGGGTGGAACGATAAAATTGTCGTCTAAAAGATAACAACACTACAGCTTTATTTTTAAACTTTTATCGAAAAAATCATTTTGAGGGTGCTGGCAATGTTCCTGTTCTCATAACGTAGATCGGTAGAGAGAATGAGTTGTACAGCGGTGCATCTCCGATCTCGCTCGTTGAACATTGTGTCACTTTCAGACATGATATAGAAGGCTCCTATCGCTCTTGGGATTTGTACACAACTGGCCAACTAGTAAATGGTCTGCAACAAAAAAAGAAAACCGGTTTTCATTTTACGGAAATGGAATCATGTCGTCTTTTCTTGGGCGACAATTTTATCGTTCCACCATATATATATATATATATATATATATATATATATGTATATATATATATATCGATAGATAGATTGATAGATAGATACTTGACTGATAGTAACAGATTTAGATTAGCAGATACTCATGAACATAGAGACATAGAAAGAGGTTGGAAGAAGGGTTAATTTTACAGCATGTCAACTCATTCTTGGTTATTTAATGCCAAAATCAGTCGATTAATTAGCAAGGTATTATATAGTTCTAAATAATTTTGAATAATTATCATTTGTAAGCAAATATTGCTTCATTTGACTATTTATAATACAAAAAAAAAAGGAACACATTTATATGACTCAAGTATCACTATCTAATACTGATAGTAATAATGCTGTTTTTTCGATTGTATATATATATCATCTCACCTCATCGGCTTTTTGGTAGGTCTTCTGTTCATGGAATGAATGAGGCATTATGATGACTGTTTGTGCGTTAGGTGACGAAAGAATGGACTTATTGTCAAGAGCGAATGAAGATGATTGGAATTCGATAGGGCTCCCTAGAAAGACTATTGAATAGCACAGTTTTCTTCACCCTCTCCTGCCCCTCCCCTCAAAACCTTTCAGGCCTTGTGCCCTCTTTTTAAAAAATGTATGTATTTTTTTAAATTGAAATAAAATCGCTCTCTAATATTGATAATTTTCAAAATAGATATATTTGATCCAGAGGTCGAGATCCAAACAGGTACTACCACTCCATGTCTGAGTGGACCTGGGAGTCATGGCAACTAATGAGTGACTCTACACTGCATTGTACTTCGGCGCCGGATGCAGTTCACAATCTTACCCAAGATTATATGATAGATAGATTGATGTAAATGTATATACACATATATCAGGTGGCATACTTAGCGGAATGGTTATCCTTGTTGGAAATGAAATCGACGAGCTGGGTTAAATCCTGTACAAAAAATGTTCTTTAGAAGATTAGGTAAAAATATTTGTGGAAACTTGAGGTCGACACGAGTTGAATTAACCTTGAGGGAAATCAAAAAGCTTGATGATAAATGGCAAGAGCTAATTGAAAATCATGGCGAATATACAATTGATTGAAATTGATTTATTGTTAAATTTTTTTATGAATAAATATTTAACTTAAACAGAAAGGATTTATGACTCAATCTAATACACATATATATATATATATGTGTGTGTGTGTGTGTGTGTGTATGTGTGTGTTACTGACATTATCTTTTGCCGTAATTTGCGAAATTTAACAATTCACATGTTCTAACGAAGTTTTAATGTTTTTTATATTCTAAAACTGAAATGCTTAACGTTGGCAAATATTTCGATTTCATCTGTGGAGAAGACTGAGACCCTCGCCAACGATTTCCTGATATAACACAAAATTGCATCTCTAGTCCAGGAGTTTTCGGGGATGTTGAGTACCATTTCATTACCATTACTCCCCGGTCCACTCTGACCCGGAATGGTAGTACCTGTTAGGGTTCTATCTATGGATGAAATAGAACTTTCAAATCATTTATTAAGGATTATCATTAGTTTTTGAAACTACAGGGCTGTGTGCAATTATTTTTGAAACACATATGGCTGTGTGTAATTATTTTTGAAACCCATAGGGCTGTGTGTAATTATTTTTGAAACTCATAGGGCTGTGTGAAATTACTTTTGAAACCATAGGGTTGGGAATAATTAATCTTAAATCCATAGGGTTGTGTACAATTATTTTTGAAACCATAGGGCTGTGAGTAATTATTTTAGAAACCATTGGGTTGTGAGCAATTATTTTTGGAACCATAGGGTTGTGAGTAATTAATGTTGAAAATTATTTTTGAAACCATAGGGCTGTTTGCAATTATTTTATTACGTAGAAATACTTGATAAATTTAATTACTAATGTTAAATTGTAATACACGCAACGAATTGTTAATATGGAATAGAATTATAATTGTTAGATAGTAATACTTGTAACTATTTAACTGAGTGCAAACAAATGATTATAATCAAATAGGATTATTAGAGTTAGATAAGAATACTTGAAACCATTTAACTGTGGGCAAGCAAATAAGTTTTAACTACTCGTCTAAATATAAAATTACCTATGGGTTTGGTTTGGTTTTATGGCTTATCAACCATTGTAGGTTATTTAATGCCAAATCCATTGTTATAAATATAAACAGTTCTATTTCAAACTATTCAGTTTAGCATAAGTACAGTTTTTTGTTTACACACAGTTGAATGTCCAAACAGTTCTATTTCAAACAGTTCAGTTTAGCATAAATACACAATTTAGTTCTATTTGTCCTATAGACAAGATCCTACAAGGTGCTTCCACTCCGGGCCTGAGTGGAAATGGGAGCGATGACAATAAAAGGGTACTTTGCATTCCTCAAAGCTCTAGCATTATAGGAGCCTCACCATCAGATTTTTTCGTGTCGTATCCAAGACACTCCTTGGGGAAGTCTTACCCCTCTGCAGAGATGCAATTGGTGTATTCTACAGCCCCAGACGACTGGGCTAAATGTTACCAATAAACTATTCACTTTCAAATCAAACATATAAACAGCATTTTGCGTTAAATTATCCACAGGTGTTGATATGCCATAAACTACCAACCTACAAACAGTCCAGCTGAAACTGAGTTTTGTCTCATTGAGAACGATAAAATTGTCGTCCTAAAGAAAACAACACTACAGCTTTATTTTAAAACTTTTATTGAAAAAATCAATTCAGGTAACTTGATTATGTAATAGAGCTGACATCTATTCAATGTAGCCGCCTTCAGCTTCAATCACCACCTCGATGCGGATCCGGAACTGGCAGCATGCCTTTTCCACAAGTGCCGGCGGTAGCTCGGCGAATACTCGGTGGATGGCGGCGATTAGGATGGCTTTAGTGTTGAGGGGGTCATGTTGGTTATGTTCTCGACGTATGACCAAAGGAAGTAGTCCAGCGGGTTCAGGTCGGGGGAGGAGGGGCCAGTGAGAGAAGGGGTACAAAATCGTAGCACTCCTTCTGAAGCCTGGGTCTCTTTGGACTTGTTGGCCGGCGCCGAGTCCTGCTGCCACACCCAGGGTCTGCCATCGGCCACCTGATTGCATCTGGGGATCACCACACTCTTCAGCACATCCAGGTACACTTTGGTGTTGACTTTCAAGCCGACTTCAAAGATGTGAGGTGGCATGATGTGGCCCTCACTTGAAACCACAACAAATACCATAACCGTAGCCGGAAACTTTGTTTTCATCCCCTTGTGCACGTCCCTGTTATTCGTGGCAATCCAGATTTGCATTTTGGGGGTGCTGGCAATGGTCCTGTTGTCATAACTTGGATCGGTAGAGAGCGTGAGTTTTACAGCGGCGCATCTCCGATCTCGCTCGTTAAACATTGTGTCACTTTCAGACATGATAGAAGGCTCCTATCGCTCTTGGGATTTATACACAACTGGTGAACTAGTAGATGGTCTGCAAAAAAAAAAAAAAAAGAAAAAAAAAAAAGAAAACCGGTTTTCATTAGACAAAAACGGAATCATGTCTTTTCTAGGGCGACAATTTATAGTTCCACCCTGTACATGAAAATATATTCAACAATTTTGCAATTCTTTCATTTTTTATGGCTTTCTCATGAAAGCTATACACAAAATGTCGAAAAAGAAAAATCAGAGAATATTATTTAATTTTCAAAAATTCTTTTTCTCCTGATTTGTTTTTATTTTAGCAATCCAACATTAATGTACTGCTTACTTGTTTGAGTAATGATTTGATATCGGAAGAGTGAAATACAAGTGAGATAATTGTATTGGTGTCTGTGATATCAGAAAATTTTCCAAGTCGGAATCCCGGGAAGAACTTTTAATTCAACTACTGGGAGCCGAATCAAAACTAATATTACATTGATCGTTGGGCAAATCTAAGGGGTATCTTATCACTGAAAAGTTTATACTAAAATGTTCTGCTTTCCTAATAATTCAGTCATAAACGAACAGACTCATATCTAATATCACACACACAGACAGACATATATATATATATATATATATATATATATATATATATATATATTTCTTTGAGAAAAAAAAACACAAAACCGGTCATATTAGAATTATAAATTTATCTCCATCCAAAATCAAAATTGATATAAATCAAAAACATGAAAAAAATTAACAGGACTTTAGAATAAAAAAAAGTTGATTTACTATAATTCCAATCGGCAATGAAATAAAAAAAACCCGGAAGTGGGCCAAATGAGGAGAAAACACTTCACCCCTCTTCTATCCCCCCCCACCCTTCTTTTCTGTGTCTATTCTGAATTATTTTATCCATAAGATCAGAAGAAGTCCTGTTAATCTTTATTGTGTTTTTGATTTATATCAAAGACACATAACAGGCTGGAAATAGATTTATAATCCTAATGTGACCGGTTTTGTGTTTTGTTCTTAAAGAAAGTATTGCTCTGTAATGTCAGTTACATTGAGCTCTTTACCAGGAAAACTTAAATGTTCACTGTTGAATTTTTTTTTGTCCTGATGGGATTACTCCCAATTCCGGTTTAACTGGACCGAATAATATCTTTATATATATATATATATATATATATATATATATATATAGTAATGTTAATAAGCAGGTTTGGTTTGGTATGATTTTATGACATGTCAGCCATTGCAGTTTATTTAATACCAAATGCTGTTTATATATAAAATATATATGATCTGTAAATATTTTGTTCATAAAACTTTTAAACGAGTCTGGGCTCATTTTCTGCTCAGTTAAATGGTTTTAAGTATCAATATCTAATACGAATAATTCTATTTACAATTGATCATTTGTTTGCACACATTTAAATTGATATACATGATATGTAAGATTTGAGTTTGTCGGTAATTTCATTTTTAAACAGATTAGTACAGATTTTCTTCACATTAGTATTGCTATTGTTTCTACATAGTTAAATAGTTTCAATTATAGCTATCTAACACATAATTCTATTCAATATTTATCATTTGTTTGCACACAGTGAAGCGGTTACAAGTATTGCTATTTAACACTAGTAGTTCTATTAAACATTACTTGTTCGTTTGCATACAGTTAGATTGTTTCAAGTATTGCTATGTATCTCTAACAATTCAATTAAATATCTGTGATTTGTTTACACACAGTTAAATGATCAAACTGTTCTATTTCTGACAATTCAGTTTAGCATGTCATTTGTTTGCACTCAGCTTAAATGTCAAACAGTTCTAGTTGAACCATTGATTGGACTCTATCAGGTGCTACCACTTCGAGCCAGAGTGGACTTGGGAATGATGGCGATGAAGGTGTAATCTGCATTCCCCAAAGCTCCAGTATTACTGGAGCATCATCATCAGGTCGTTTAGTATCATGTCCAGGACACTCGTTGGAGTGGGGTTTTTACCCCTCTGCAGAGATGCAGTCAGTATATTCTACATTCCAATCCGACTTGGCATGTATTAAAAAGCATTTGAATTTACAATTTATTTGTATTTACACGGTTTTGAGATATCAAAACAGGAACATTGCGCAAGAAGAAACACATTTATTGCAATCGTCATTACGCGGCTCGAGCACAGTGATTCTTGATGTTAAATTTTTGAGCTTTGAAAAATAGATAAATTGAACATTTTCAAATATATTTTTTCCAAGCACCAAACCCGTTCTTAACACTTTTGAATGATGAACGCTATGTGCCCGTTTGTTTCTTTTCGTTGTATACTTTGGTTCTAGTTATTTCAGCAAGCATCCATCGCTATGTGAACTATTCTGATATCCAAGTCCTGATGATGGTTACTGAAACCGAAACGTTCAACGTCGACTTTGCATCATAATAAATTCATCTATTTGGATTATGTTTTTCTGCTATCTTAATAAATTGAAATTTCTAAAGAAAACTGAGTTACTAAATCCTAGAAAATTCTAGAAAAACCTTTAATTCTTTTTATCTATCTTGTTAAGAATCAATCAAGAGATATCGATGAATAGATCACCAGAACGTTATGATGATAACGTAATGTTGATATCATTCTGTTGATAACACTATGTTCATAACTACAAGATAATTGTACGAAATATTATGTAGAATATTAAAAAAATTTCATCCCAGAGATCCTGGTAATCGAAGAATAGCTAGAATCAAACGTTGTGTTAAGATTGAGACAGTTGTTTGAAATAATATATGGAATAACGAAACATTTAATCACAGAAAAATGGAGAATAGATTGATCCAAACTTTGAGTTAAAATTGACACAATAGTTCGAAATGATATATGGAATAATGAAAGGAGTTAATTTCTGAGTGTAAGATCATAAGAAAATTAATTGCTCAAAACGTTATGTTAAAAACAGCTAAGATAAAGATTATGGAATAAAGAAATCGTTTCGAAAACTATACTCTACGAATGTCTATAGATCTATTAAAAGAAAATGGTTTCACATTTAAAAAGGCAAGAAACAAACGATATCCCGCAGAAACTATGACAAATGCACACTACACAGATGACCTAGTGCTTCTGGCAAATACACCAACAGAAGCAGAATCCCTACTGCGTAGCATAAAGCAAGCAGAAGGAGGAATTGGTCTCTCTGTGACTGCAAATAAAACAGAGTACATATTTTTTAAACAAAAAGGAGCCATCTCCACTCTAAGAGGCAAGCCTCTAAAATTAGTGGTCTTGTTCAAATACTTCGGCGGCAATATCTCATCTACTGAAAGTGATGTCAACATACGCCTAGCGAAGGCGGGGAATGCTACTGATAGGTTATCGATCATATAGCATTTTAATCTTCTCGATAAAATAAAACGGGATTTCTTCCAAGGTATAGCTGTATTCATACTCCTATATGGATGCACCAAATGTGCAAAATGTACCGAGAAAAACCTACATGGGGACTCCATAAGAATTCTATGCGATGTCTTGAACAAATCCTGGAAGCAACAACTCACAAAACAGCAGTTGTGAGGCCACTTACCTCTCATCTCTCAAACTATTCCAGTAAGACGAACAAGACATTCAGGACACTCTTTGAAGAAGCAAGGGCAAACTCATAAGCGATGTTGTCTGATGGACGTGACAGCGTTGGCCGATCAGTTATGTATGGACACTGGGTACTCTCTAAATAACCTACCAAGAAAATTGGCATAAAGAAATGGATGGAAAGAAAGACATAAGGAAATTCATGCTATCAGCGTAACTTGATTATTATTTTACTCCTTGAGAGTTTTTCACATCAGCATTAGTTGATGGTTTTCTCCAGGAGTTTGAGTGACAGCAAATCTACTCAAATCTCCAGGACTCTTCTCAGTATTTTTGTCGATCTCAACAATGCTGTAGTTTGGACAGTCTCCACCCGTCCCGTTATTCCAAAGTCGTCTGGTGACCATACCAAGACCACCAATTACAATTGGTATAATCGTCACTTTCATGTTCCATAGTTCTATCCATTTCCAAGCAAAATCCAGGAACTTATCCCTCTTTTTGCATTCTTTCGACTCTACTCTATGGCTTTTGTTATCATTATTATTTGAAAGTTTTTTCACACTAGCATTAGCTGATAGTTTACTACTAAAGTCTGAATGACAGCAAGTCTCCTCAAATCTCCAGGACTCTTCTTAGTATTCTGGCCTATCTCAACAATACTATAGTTTGGATGCTTACCACTTGTCCTCTAGTTTCCAAGTCCTCCACTCCCTGTACCAATCCTTTGGTGACTATACCTAGCGCGCCAATAACAACTGGTATCACCGTCACTTTCCATAGTTTTTTACAGTTCTCCAGCATGGCCTAGGTACTTATTTCTCTTTGCGCTTTCTTTCAGTTTTACCCTGGGGTCAGCTGGAACGGCAAAGTTCACTATTCGGCAGGTTCTCTTTTTTATTGTTGACTGTCACCAGGTCTGGTCTTCTGGCCGAGATTAGATGATCCGTCTTTATCTCAAAATCCTAAAGAATTTTGTGCGACTCATTTTCTTGGACAGATTCTTGGTTATGCACGTACCATTTGTTCGTAGGGTCAAATCATTTCTATTATTGTTATTATTATTATTATTATTATTTACTTGAAAGCATATAATTCCTTGCAAATTATCGAATCAGAATACTTGAAACTATACGACACTGTGCAAGGAAATTATTCTATTTAATAGTTACATCAAGATGCAGCCTAGAAGACCTACCAGGAACGATGGATGATAGGGATGGATGTCGAGAGAGAGAGTTAAGGAATATCGTGCTGTCAGTATGACTTGATGATGATGATGAGGATGATAAAATGTTTTATTCTTTATCGTGAGAGAGTTCTTTGAACTTTCAGGTAAGAAACATCGTTGTTATTAAAAAAAAAAAAAAAAAAAGTGTATACCTCTTTTTTTTTGCGGGTAGAAGGGTATTTGCTCTGTGTCTATATAGGATGATATAATGTATGTCCGTAAGTTACTGCGCACTGGGCTGGTCATTCGGGCGGAAGAGAGAGACAAGATATGGCTTATGGCTCAGTGATTCGGAGGGTGACTTTTTCTTGGCATGTTTCTTTTCCTTTGTGGTTTTTCTGTTTTCAACCTCTTCTTTCGCTTCCTCCTCATTCAGCCGACCTTTACATATCCCACCTCACCCTTCAAGCCATGCATTTCTGGACCCAGTCCAACCCCCACCAACTTCCCCTCCTTCTCACGAACCATCCGACTGTCACTCTGTGTCATGGTCTTCAGCCTCAAAGAAGGCGCAGCAGCGTTCACTCCTCAAGACGACGACGACCACCACTACCACCAAACGCCGCTAATATGACCACCACCTTCATCACGATGCAAAAATCTCGCCTTCCAGCCGCCATCGCTACTACTGCCATGATGATGATCGTGATCATCATCATCATCAACAACCATAACAGCATGATTTAAAAGAGTTACGTGGACAAAGAAACAGTTTCGTCCTTCGTCTCCTACCTTCAAAAGTCAAGGCAAAAAGCAATCTCTTATCCCCCACCCTTCTTTTTTTTTTTTTTTTGGTTTTTCTACTCTCCTCAAACATTTGACATTTCTTGCTACAAATACACCGATCTTTCTTTCTTTCTTTCTTTCGTGGTTTTTAAATTTTCTTACTTTCTTTCTTTCGCAATTTTTTAATTCTTTGTTTCTTTTGCGAATTTTTCTTTCTTTCTTTCTTTCTTTCTTTCTTTCTTTCTTTCTTTTACATTTTCTGTTTTTTTTTTTTGGTCTTGATTTTTTTCTCCCTTCTTTTTGTGTATGGCTTTTTTTCGCCTTTTATCTTTCTTTCATTCAAAAAATTAATTGATCTTCTTCTTCTTCTTCTTCTTCTTCTTCTTTTTTCCAACGTCTTTATCTTCAGTTAATCTTTATCTTTTTCCTCTCATTCCATTCAATTTCTCTCTCTCTCTCTCTCTCTCTCTCTCTCTCTCTCTCTATTCTTTTTTCTCTCTTTCTTAAACCGACCTAATTTTCCACTCATTATTAAAATCAACATTTTCTTTCCTTCGTAGATATCTATTAATCCCACTTTCCTAATAATTTCAATTATAAACGAAGAAAGAAAAAAAGAAGAAGAAGAAAACGCGAATGTGAAGAGATAGGAATAGATAAAGTCGATTGATTATAAGAAAAACTGAAAGAAGTTGAAAGAAGGGGAAACTGTTCCTTAAAAGAACTAGTCGTTGTCAAGGGTCAGTTTTCTTTATAGGCACCATGTCACACTGGCATTCTCGACTGGCCGAAATTGACAGCTGTCTATACGATATAGGGTCGGTTCGGGCCAATGCCGGACTGCAATCTTCATAAAAGGTTGCACAGTCAGTCGCAATTTCGATCAGAATTCTACCTACGTCAGGGTTTGGTCGTCCGGGAAGGTGTTGGCGAGGAGATGGGAATTCGGAAGACAGTAGAACTGGACAAAAAAAAATCCAAACGGGGTTTTTGGCCTTACGATCAAAAGCTCTGTCAAGACATGGAGTTGTCTTCCCAATACATCGGCTGAAGTTTGATTCGTCATCAACTTTGGCGTTTGTCATCAAAGTATTTCTGACTAGAGATAATGTTTTTTTTCTTCTTCTTCTTGTCTTTCCTACGTTTTTGACTTTTCTTTCTTTTCCCTCGATTTGTCTTGAGCCAAAGAAGCGGGCTTCTTATTTCCTTCTTCCACCCTAGACTCTCTTTGTTGGTATCTTGACACAATATTTTTCTCTTCCAGCCGTCCACTAATTCGGTCTCTCTCTCTCCTCGCCCCTCTCTCTCTCTTTCATTCGATTTTTTCTCTCTATCTTTTAAACTGTTTTTTTTTCAGATGATATGCTTAATATATATATATATATGTGTGTGTGCATATATAATTATGCATTTGCTCTTTTTATTATATATATATATATATATATGTGTGTGTATATATATACTAAAATTTCTCGCATCAATCTATCTATCTATCTAGAGAGATAGATAGATGGATAGATAGATAAATGGATTGATGCCAAAAATTGTAGCATATATATATATCTATCTATATATATATATATATGTGTGTGTGTGTGTATGTCCGCATCTAAATCCCTGTGATTCTATCTATCTATCTATCTATTTTGTGTCCACGCTTCCTCTCCAATTCTTTCTTTTCTTCGCTCTTCTTCATTCTCATTTTCTCTGGTTTCTCTCTTTCTTCTTATCTGTTCAATTCTCTTACAATGATCCTCTATAATTCTATCCATTAAACTTTCTCTGCCTTTTTTCTACTTTCACTTTCATATTATGGCATTATTTACCTATCCATGATGTTTTCTTGGTAAAGTCATATACCTCTATACCTACGTATGTATAAGCAATCTGTCAATATCTATGTAGACAATATTAGAAAGCAACTATGTGTCCGGCTCAACTTATATCTCGGCGAATCAGTAGAGTCACATACTTATAAATGTGCAGTAAGATATCCATATATATATATATATATATGGAGAATGCGTATTTATGCGTACGGAGATTCGTATGTATGGGCAGGGTGTGATGGTACTTACTAAAAGTTCACCCTTCACATCCATTCATAAGACTAATCCGGATAAAACGGATTATCTTCGTCATAAGTCCGGATTAAATTCCGGTGTCAGATTGAAGGGGAAGTCTTGTGTCTGTCTTTTGCCTTCGTGTTCTACCAAAATGATGCCGACCTTTCGGTTTGTTCGACAAACAAAAGTGGAAAGTATATATATATTTTAAGATGGGTATTTCATAAAATTCAATCTCTCTTTCTATCTCATTTTCTAACTCTCTCTCTCTCTATATATATATATAGAGAGAGAGAGAGAAAGAGAGAGGGAATACGATTGAATTTTATGAAGAAACCATCTTAATAGAGTGTCATAAATGTAAACATACTGAGCTAGCAAGAAAGTTGAATACATATATATATATATATATATATATATATATATATATATATTGAAGTGATTTTTGAAAAAAGCAATATAACATTTTTTAAGAATTTTCCTATACATGTAAACTCTAGATTGTTTGGAATTGGTTTATAGCTAAAATTGTTTCAATTTCGCAAAAATATTAGTTTTGAGGCTATTCAAATAGTGGCAAATCAAATAGTGTGCTCCGAGTTTGAACAGAGGTCTGTCATCAAATTTTCGCTAGCTGAGAAGTGCAAACCATGTGAAATTTACAGAAAAATGTGTGATGTGTACGTAGAAACTTGATTTAGTCAAAAAATGATTACAAATATGCTAAAAATGGGTTTGACTCGATAAGCTTGATTTGATTAGACAATCCGTAGAGTGGAAACCCATCGACCCTTTGATAAAGAAAAAAATTACAGATGCAGCAGTTAGTAAAGAAGGTCATGCTGACAGTATTCTATCACAATTGATTTCCTTTAAAAAAAAGTGCAACTATAGACTGCGCTTCCTATTGCCGATCACTGCGAAAAAAATCGCCTTACTTTCTGAATAATCCTTACACACAGACAGACACACACACACACACACACACACACATATATATATATATATATATATATATATAATCAACCCATTAGCTATAGTGAGAGACTCCGTGACAAGTAGTTATCATACTGGACAGCGATATCGGAGTAATAAACAAGCTCAATCCACTCACATCTCTATCAATTTATGTATGGTGTGGTTATTTGGGTTTTATGCCTTTGTTAGTTATGTACCTTTGTTAGTTATTTAAATGTAAAATCCATTTTTATACAAATAATCTATTCTATTTCGAACAATTAAGTTAAAGCAATGCGTACACAGTTTAATTGTTAAAAACATTTCTATTTCAAGCTATTCAGTTTAATCAAACAGTTCTAATTCAAACAATTCAGTTTAGTAAAAGTATAGTTTTTGTCCACACACAGTTAAATGTCAAAATAATTCTACTTCAAACAGTTCAGTGTAGCGTAAGTAGAGTTTCAATATCAAAAACAGTTCTATTTCAAACAATTCAGTTTTGCATAAGTAGGCAATTTAAATATGAAAATATTTCTATTTCATATTATTCAATTTAGTACAAGTACGGAGTTTAGATCTATTTAACCCATAGGACGGGTCAGAGTGGACCTGGGAGCGATAGCAATGAAAGGGTGCTCCTCATTTCCCGAAGCACCAGTATTACATTACTATCTATCTATCTATCTATCTCAGTGGAATCGCATCTTCCTCAAATCTATCTAAATAGTCTCAATATCTATGTAACCTCTTTTATATCTATCTGGATGGGTCCAGTGTGACCCATCGAAACAGAAATATATTTTCTGTTAAGTTGCGGAATGCCCCCGAAGAATTCAGGACAACCTATCTGAAGTCTTCTAGTTTGGATTTTACGTTTCTTCAGAATTCTTCTGTGGCTCACCGTTTCTTTCCTTTTATTTTTGATCAGATCTCTATATCAAGTAACATTGCCTGCTGGTAAACAGTGAAAGGTTTTAGAAATATGAAAGCAAGCAACAGCAGGACACATGGCGTAACGGTTATTATATTTACCAACCCCTCCGCTCGGGCAGGATATGAGACAAGGTCAACTTTTAAGCGGGGTTTAACAGGTTTGAACTCTGAGTTTTCCTTCTCCTAGACTTGTTCCCTCATCAAGGCTGAAGAACACAGGCTGCCCTACTATTTTCCCATAGCTGGAGGGAGAATAATTGGATTCATACCTTTCCCAAGGGTATTAGTGCTATGTGAAATGTAATTAGTCTGGTCCAGGATTTGAACTCGTGTCGCCGTGTCCATTTCCTACGACGATAACCATTACGCCACGGGCCCCTCCAAACACCACGGGCTCCATGGCGTAACGGTTATAGGCGTTGGTTCCCTAAGCTTCTAAGGAGACAATCATCTGGAGGTTGCAGATTCAATCCTGACTACAGCCGAGTAACAATACAGGAATACTTAACACTTGTACCCGGTTATGGCTAACGGAATCAGAACAGACCACCCCCGTGGATTCAATAAAGGACGTAGTTCGAAGTTGCGTGAAGGTTCCTGAGTTCGACAAACACCTGAAGAAGACAGGAGGACATATCGAAAACCCTTAATGATAAAAATCATTTTAATGTTGTTCTCGAGTCCCTCTTGTGTTGACGTATCAACGTAATTCTCAATGCTAACAAATCTTTTCTTTCTTCTCTTCTTCTTGACACGTGAATTCTATCTGTCATCTCTCGAGCAGAAAGCCTTATGCATAGTCACCAACATTTTTGTCCTCTGATCCATTTGTCTGAGTTCCTTCCTTATCCGTTTTAAGAATGATCACTAGTATCTTAGATGGGGGACTGCTCAGGTGTTTATTCCTTTGGTAAGATTTCTGCTATAGGGCTTGCTTTAGAGAAACTTTCTCGTTATTCTGAGGTACTTTTTCTAATTTTTTTCATCTCCGATTGTTTGAGGGTGTCTGCATCCAATATATTTCGGTACTTGTGATTTTCCTTTTCTCAACACGTTCGGGTTTTATCCTGATTTAGTAGTTCTATTCCTTTGACATTTTCTTTTTTCCGATTATTCATTATCAGTATGACCCATTTTCAGTGCCAAATTCCATTCCTATATCCTGGCTGTATATTCTTATTGTTTTTATCAGGGTCTTTCGTTCATTTTCATTTTTTTTTGGTCAATACTTTTATATCATCTATATTCATATTCTTTTTTTTTATAATTTCATAAGTACATAGCTGAGTAGCTTCTTTGTTGTATCGAATTGTAGAGGTAAAAACGAGTTTCACAGGACGATGCCTCTTTAGGTTTTGCCCCAGCTAGGGTTTGTCCCCTGTTGGCATTCTTGATGAAGTTTAAACTTTTGTCAGATATTTTGTACAAACCCTCTATTCATATTTACCAATCCCTCCGCTCGGGCTGGATATGACACAAGGTCAATTTTTAAGCGGAGTTTAACAGGTTTGAATTCAGAGTTTTCCTTCTCCTAGACTAGTTGCCTCACCAAGGCTAAAGAACCTAGTCTGCCCTACTATTTACCCATAGCTGGAGGGAGAATAATTGGATTCATACCTTTCCCAAGGGTATTAGTGCTATGTGAAATGCAATCAGTCCCGTCCAGGATTTGAACTCGTGTCGCCGTGTCCATTTCGTACGACGATAACCATTACACCACGGGCACCTCCTTCAGACACTCTATTATAAAGGTTTGTGTGACCCTATTGTTCGCCCTTTTGTTGTCAATTCATGTCATGGCAACATTTTTCCACCTCGTCTTGTGCTTCTTCGAAGTTGCGCTAGTCTATATATATAGTAGGTTATGTTCTATTTGTTCCCCGGCAGCATCATTTTTGTTCCCCAAGAAAAACTTCGTGGTATATGAGCGTGTAATAGATTTCTTATCTTATTTTCTGCAGTCAGGATTTTCCTCATAATAGGTAAACAAGCCATCGATCTATACTTGCTGGGGATGGTCCCTTTTTAGGGATTTTTCTGTATCAGTGTGGTTTGACTTTACGTGATCCATTTCGTTAAACGTACTTATTGTAAGCACTTAATCAGTTACTAGGCCATTCTGCCATGGATAGACGTGAATTATTAATATTACTCCTTTGAGAGTTTTTCACATCAGCGTTAGCTGGTGGTTTTCTACTGGAGTTTGAGTGATTGCCAGTCTCCTAAAGGATTCTTCTTAATATTCTGGTCAATCTTGATAATGCTGTAGTTTGGATGGTATCCACATCACACAAACTAGATCATTCATCTCATAATGCCCTACAAACTAGGTAGCTCTTCTCATCATGCTTCACACAACAGTATCTAAAGGTAAACCTATTGGGCGAGAAGCTCTTAATCTGATTATGAGTCACAGAGCGCTGTCTACGATATTCAAACTTTCATCTATCTATCTATCTATCAGCCAAGTCGGCTTGGGCTGTAGAATACTCCGACTGCATCTCTGCAAAAGGGTAAGACCCCGTCTCAGCCTAATGAGTGTCCTGTATATGACACTAAGCAATCTGATGGTGAGGCTCCAGTAATGCTAGAGCTTTGGGGAATACGGAGTACCCCATCATTGCCATCGCTCCCAGGTCCACTCTGACTCGGAGTGGTGGCACCTGAAAGGGTCCTACAATTGGTCAAACAGAACTGTTTGACATTTAAACCGAGTACAAGCAAGAGACTTATGCTAAATTGAATTGTTTAAAAAACTGCTTGATCAATTAACTTTGTGTAAACAAATGACTGATGTTTAATTGAATTATTCGTGATACAGAGCAACACTTGGAACTAACTCTATCTGATATATATGTATAAACCGCATTTGAAATTAAATAACCTACAATGCTTGATATTCCATGAAACCAAACCAAACCATAAATTATTTCTTAGCTCATTCATATGAATCTATCTCACATAAATCTATATATCTATCAATCTATCAATAAATTAAATTACATATGAACCGGAAGGTTTTTAATTAAGATTGTTAGTGACAACATTTAATTTTGTTCGTCCTATGACTATAGTTTAAACAACTTTTGGCACAGAAACTCTGAGCCAAATGACCGCAGCAGCTGTTAAACATGATACATATTTCTCTTATGAAATGATAATATTAACCAAGTAAACCATTGTAAAATTTGTATGAGAGAAGCATTTATTTTGCGATGGTTTGGTCAATTGTTATACGGCTAAACCAACTACTCATGGGTTATTTAAAGCCGAAATTTGATTCATTTGTAAATGTTTGATTGTAATCATGATTAAATTTTCATTGTTCTACTGCACTTTTGAAATATGTCAATAATCATTTGTTTGAGCACATGTATATGATATGATATCAACTATTCCTATATGTAAAGAGCCACTTTTATTCAGTGTCAGAGTGCAGTTTGTACGTTTGATTATATACATTACTTTTTTTAAAATTACGGCTTAAATTTCTGTTTATTATGAATGTTGTTTTTGGGTTTTCGAAGGTATACAATTTTCCTTCTAAGATTATATTAGGAAGTCCACGTCTTTTATTATTGGATTTTGAGACTCAATACGTTGTGTGTTCTCGAAGTTTAGACGAGGTTAGTGAGTTTTAAAGTTTTTTGGTTGTTGTTTGCTTTTAATTTTTTTTTGTTGAGTCTCGCATGTTTTTAATTCTATAATTATTTTAATTATTTGTATTACAAATAATCTGTACGGTTATATGGTTTCAAGTATTCCTATCTTTAAAGCTGTAAAGCTGGCGACCGTAGTCGAGGGCAACCAGAAGGCTCCTTTTCAATAGCTACTACACCGAGGTGTAGGGGAGGGCTCTACCCCTTTTCCTGGATTGGTCCACTTTACCCTTGATACGTACCTTATATTGCTGAGTTTTAAGCAAAGAGGTATCAAGTACCATTTTAAAAGTCTTTGGTATGACGCGACCTGGGATTGAACCTAGTTCTCCCGGGTCATTGGCGAACATTCTACCCACTCGGTCAATTCCTATCAAATAATGAAAATTTAAGTAAGTATATGGTATCAACCACGGCCAATTATCAAATAATGCCCTGCATGTTACATTACATCAATTTTTAGATTTTCTAGTTATTTGATGTTGCTTTTATGTAAAGTGACACTTTTATTCAGTGTCAGAGTGCAGTTTGTACGTTTGATTATATACATTACTTTTTTTAAAATTACGGCTTAAATTTCTGTTTATTATGAATGTTGTTTTTGGGTTTTCGAAGGTATACAATTTTCCTTCTATGATTATATTAGATAGTCCACGTCTTTTATTACTTCTCCAGCAGTGTCCTGCATGTCTGGTTCGTCTAGCTTGGATAGTTTTCGTGATGGGAGGCAGGTGGCCGTATAGTTGGTGCCTTGTGGGGTCCGAAAGTGAACGTTAATACCGCGACTAGAGTTCAAACTCGCTTTCTACGATTCCACAGTCTAGCGCTTCACCACGAGGACCCCCCACTATTGAGGTAGATATATATGAGCAGATTGAAACAGATAAATAGATAGATAGATTGATAGATATGAATAGACTGAAACAAATAGAAAGAAAATGAGATATTAACTGACTGAAAACGATATGAACCTATTGATTTAGATTGGTTGGATAGTTTCTTTGTTTAATGGCGTATCAACTTTTGTGGGTTTTTAAATCCCAAAGTTATCCTTGTTGAAGAATATTAGTAGTGTCATTATACTCACAGCTGGGGAGATAAGGGTGTTCATAGTTTTCCGAAGGGTATTAATCTTAAAGTGAACGTAATAGCGCGACTTGAGTTCGAACTTGTTTAATACGATATCGCAGTCAAGTGCTTTAGCTGTTATACCACGAGGACTTCTCTACATACTGAGATAGGTAGATATTGGCAGGCAGAAATAGTTATATATATGAACTTATTGATAAAGATATCAATAGAGAGAAATTGTTACGAACCTATTAAGATAGATAGGTAGATATTGGCAGGCAGAAATAGTTATATATATGAACTTATTGATAAAGATATCAATAGAGAGAAATTGATACGAACCTATTAAGATAGATAGATAGATAGATATTGGCAGGCAGAAATAGTTATATATATGAACTTATTGATAACGATATCAATAGAGAGAAATTGATACGAACCTATTAAGATAGATAGATAGATAGATAGATATTGGCAGGCAGAAATAGTTATATATATGAACTTATTGATAAAGATATCAATAGAGAGAAATTGATACGAACCTATTAAGATAGATAGATAGATAGATAGAAACAACAAAAAGATAAATATGAGAGATTGGCATTGATACACACATAAGAACTGATATATATATATATATATATATATATATATATATATATATATATATATATATATATATATATATGCAGGCAGAAATAGTTATGCATATGAACTGATAGATAGATAGATAGATAGAAACAGACAGACAGAAATAATAATTAGTATGAACTTATTGATAAAGATATTAATTGACAGAAGTAAATATGAACGTACGTGTCATATCTGCCCGAGCGTAGGAGTTGGTAGAAAAAAAAAATGGAGGTGCCCGTGGTGTAATGGTTATCGTCGTACGAAATGGCCACGGCGACATGAGTTCAAATCCTGGACCAGACTTATTGCATTTCACATAGCACAAATACTTTTGGGAAAGGTATGAATCCAATTATTCTCTCTCCAGCTATGGGTAAATAGTAGGGCAGACTGGGTTCTTCAGCCTTGGTGAGGCAACTTGTCTAGGAGAAGGAAAACTGTTAAACTCCGCTTAAAAACTGACCTTGTGTCATATCCTACCCGAGCGGAGGGGTTGGTAAATATGGATATGAACGTATTAAGATAGATAGATGGATAGATATTTACAGACAGAAATAGTAATTTGTATGAACTTATTGATAAAGATATTAATTGAGAGAAATAGATATGAACGTATTAAGATAGATAGATTGATAGATATTTAGAGACAGAAATAGTTATGTATATGAACTGATACATAGATAGATAGATAGATAATGCCCCAAAAGTCATTTTCGAATTTATAGATTAAAAATTAAATCTATAACTAACGAACAGATGGCGCCCTAACATATCCTCAGTCTGGATCACAGTGGACCTGGGAGTAATGGCAAATAAAGGACACTCTAAACTTCCCAGAGATCCAGAACTCTAGCTTCACTACCGGATGCAGTTTAATATCATACACAGGACACCCCTTTTTTGGGTGGGGATGTCTCAATCCTCTGTTGGGGACGAAGTCGGTGTATTCAAGGCCTCACACACAAGGAAGGCGGAGGGAGGAAGAAACTTTTACTATTCCATTGGCCGACTCTAGATAACATCCGTCGGCACTTGTCAGTTGAAATCGAGGAGGAACCAAAAGGACAAAGTAAAATTTGATTTCACTTAACATTTGGGGGTTTGACGGGTGGCTGGTGTCGACTGGGGGTGGTGGTTGGCAGATTACGAGCATCTGCGGCGCTAACCGTGAGGGAACTCTTTGCAGCTGTCATTTCCACCCTTTCTGCCGTCATAATTGAAAATCATCGTTCAGTCTGTGCCATTTAACACGACGGAGGATTTGAACTAGAAAATTAAAGGTGGAAAGAGGGAGTGAAGAGTAGAGGGGAGATAAAGGATGCGTTGAAAGAAAGAAAGAAAGAAAGAAAGAAAGAAAGAAAGAAAGAAAGAAGGGTATAGAGTGAAAATAAAAAAAGAAAGAAAAGGGAAAGAGAAGATAAAAGTGGCGGCATAAAAAAAATTGGAAGAGAGAGAGAGAGAGAGACAGAGACAGAGTGAGTAGAAAGAAAAAAAGAAAAAAAAAGAGAGAGCAAGTGCATGGATTGAAAGTTAAAGAGGTAGAATGAAGGAAGAATAAAAGAAAGAATGAACAAATGAAGATAAAAGTTGACAAAAAAGTGAAGGAAAAGAAATAAAGAAAAAGTAAAGGAAAAGAAATAAAGAAAAAGTAAAGGAAAAGAAATAAAGAAAAAAAGTAAAGGAAAAGAAATAAAGAAAAAAAAAAGAACGAATGAAAGAAAGAACCAAAAAAAAGGGAGGAAGTAAGAATGAATAAATGAATGAAAGAGATAAACAGAAAAGAAAAAGATTGGGAAAAAGGACGAAACAAAGAAAGGAAAAATGAATGAATGAAAGAAAGAGATAAAAGGAACAAAAGAAAGATAGAAAAAAAGGGAAAAAAAGAAGTATGAATGAATGAGATAAAAAGAAAGAAAGGCAGAAAAAAGGAAAGCAAAAAAAAAAAAAAAAGAAAGGAAAATCAATGAATGAATGAATGAATGAGATAAAAGAAGGAAAGAAAGACAGAAAAAAGGAGAACAAAAAAAGCAATAATAAATGAAAGAAAGAAAGAAAGAAATAAAGAAAGACAGAAGGAGGAGAGAGAAGAAAGAAAGAAAGAAAAAAAGAAAGAAAAAAAGAAAGAAAGACAGAAGGAGGAGAGAGAAATAGGGGAAAACGAGAGAATTGAAAACGAAAATGATTGCCGGAAAAAGAAAAAAATGCAACCGAAGAAAAACATAAAAAGAGAGAGAGAGGTGGGGTTAGTCAGAGAAAGACAGAATATAACGAAGGGGAAATATAAAAAAAAAAAGAATGATGGAGAGATATAAAGAATATAAAATAAGGAAAAGTTGACCTTGGAAAAAATCCAATTGAAAGGAAGACAGGAATATATGTATAAAGACAAAACGTACAAAATTCACTTTCTTGGGATTATTATAAATTTATTTCAGGCTCTCATAAGTTCTTATAAGTTTAACTTATAAGTTTTTTTTTTTTTTATAAAAACCTTCTTCAGATGAGATAATCAAAACTTTAATTAGACGTTTTCATATTGCTTCCTGCGAGAACGGAATTTGAAAAAATTCTTTAATTTTTTTTTTAATTTAAAATAAATTATTTTATTCATTTATTAGACAAGAAAAATTTCATTAAAGTTGAAGATATTATATCTCTTATTATTTTTCTTATATATTCTAAAAAAATACCGTTACCCCTGATATACATACTACAGAGGATTTAAAATGAAAAAAAAAACCCAAACAAACTAAGCCCCACAAAGTAATTCGTGGTATATATATATATATATATATATATATATATATATATAGAGAGAGAGAGAGAGAGAGAGAGATTTATGTGTAGACATAACATCTGATGTTCGAGCACAGCACATGAAACATCACCGAACAGTCTTCTTGCTTTCATAATTATATCTTTAATGTTTTTATACCGGCTCTTCTGTAAATATAACATCAAGCACTTTTTTTTAAAAATCCAAACACATTTCTTATTTGAACGCCTCTTTATCATTTAATCTTTTGAGGGATTTTCACACCAGCGTTAGTTGATGGTTTCTCATTGGAGTTTGCGAGACGGCAAGTAACCTCAAGTCTCTAGGACTCTTCTCTGTATCCTGGCCGATCTCAATAATGCTGTAGTTTGAATGATCTCTACTTGTCCTCTATTTTCCAAGTCTTCCAGTCCCTTTACCGATTCTTTGAGGATTATCCCAAGTGTACCAACCACAATTGGTATCACCACCACTTTCATGTATCATAGTTTACTCCATTCGAGATTATCACATCAGCATTAGCTGTTGGATTTACACTGATGTTTTAATGACAAGTCTCCCCATGTTTCCAGGACTCTTCTCAGTATTCATGCCGATCTTAGCAATGCTGCAGTCTCGGTGGTTTCGATCCTTTCTCTGGTCTCCACTTCCTCCGGTCCCTTCTCCCAGACTTTCAGAACCGTTCTAAGCGCACCAATTGGTATCGCTGCCAACGTCCTTTGCTTCAGCTTTTTCAGCTTTCTAGCAAGATCTAGTAAAAGAAAAAAAAGTTGGCGACCGTAGTCGAGGGTGACCCGAAGGCTCCCTTTTCAATAACTTCTACACCAAGGTGTAGTGGAGGGCGCTACTCAATTCCCTGGATTTCTCCACCTTACCCTTGATCCATACCTTATGATGCTGAGTGTTAAGCAAGGAGGCATCAAGTACCATTTAGTGATTTTTTGGTATGACTCGACCTATGATTGAACCCAGGTCTCCTGGTCCATTGACGAACACTCTAACCATTATGCCAAATTTTGGGTTAATTTTTTCGCTTTATTTCATCTTCCCTCTGTAGTCTGCTGGAACGGTAAAATCTACTTCTTGATAATTATCAGATGGCCTGGTGGTCTGGCCGGGATTAGGTGATCCGTTTGTATCTCAAAATTCCAGAGAATTTTATGCGTCTAATTTTCTAGGACGGATTCTGGTTTGTTCATATACCATTTGTTCGTAGACTGATTGCATTTCACATAGCACTAATACCCTTGGGAAAGGTATGAATCCAATTATTCTCCCTCCAGCTATGGGTAAATAGTAGGGCAGACTAGGTTCTTTAGCCTTGGTGAGGCAACTAGTCTAGAAGAAGGAAAACTCTGTATTCAAACCTGTTAAGCTCTGCTTAAAAATTGACCTTGTGTCATATCCTACCCGAGCGGGGGGTTGGGTAAATATGATATACCATTTGTTCGTATGGTTAGATTTAAATCTCTTGCACGATTCCCAGTGGATCACCTTTCCCACCCAGTCATGCCTAGTTCTGTTCTCCTTTTGTTTTTGCTGATTTCGCTTTATATGTAATTAATCGTTTCAACTCTGTCTTTACACAACCTACACTTACTCTTTTGTTGCGTATAATCAATTTTTGCTTTAATATAATTTTTCCTAATTGTTTTAATTGCCATTAAAAGAGATCACTTTATTATATAATTATTTTGCTCATGGGAGTTTTTCATTGAAGCATTAGCTGATGGTTTCTCACTGGAGTTTCAGTGACTGTAAATCTCAAGTCTCAAAGACTCTTTTCAGTATTCTAGCAGATCATAATAATAGAGTAGTCTGGATGGTTCCCAATGGTTCTATCATTTCCAAATCTTGTAGTTCCTTTACTAATCCTTTAGGGATTATTCCAAGTGCACCAACCACAATTGGTATCACCGTCACCTTCATGTTACATAGTTTCATTTTAGGTCTCTTGCAAGGTCTGGATATTTATCTCTTTTTTCGTTTCTTTTAATCTTCGTCTGTGGTTGGCCTGGACAGCAAAGTCCACTATTCGGCAGGTTCTCTTCTTTTTGTTGATTATCGCTAGGTCCGGTCATCTGGCCGAGATTAAGCGATCTGTTTGTATCTAAAAATCCCAGAGAAGTTTGTGCACCTCATTGTTCGGGACGGATTCTGGGTTGTGCATATACCAATTGTTGGGATGGCCAAATTTCAATTTCTTGCACATCTCGCAGTGGATCACCTTGCCCATCCAGCTGTGTCTAGTCTTATACTCTTTTAGGGAAAATTTGCTGCATTCGCTTATCATGTGATTGGTCGTTTCGTCTCTATCATCACATAACCCACATTTGCTATTTTTTGCGTCTTATCTATTTTTGCTTAAATATGATTGGTACTTATGGTGTTATTTTGAGTTGCTATAAGAAGATATTCTGTTTCTCTCTTAATGTTTCCTTTTCTTAGCCATGTCCACGTCTTCTCGTGCAAGATTTCGCTTGTTTGTCGCTTGAAATATCCATACAGTTGTTTTTCTTCCCATTTTGTTTTCTATTTATTGTTGCTCTGTGGATCCTAGTGTTGTTTGTGTTGTTTCTAGTCGCTATTGTTATTATTATTGCAACTTATTATTAAAGAAATTATTAAACGTAGTAAACGTATTATCATTAATTCACGTTATTATTTAACACATTATTAAACATAGTAAATCCATTATTATTATTATTACAGGTTATTATTAAACAGATTTTAAAATCTCGTAAACGTAAAATTATTATTATTATTATCATTATTATTACTGTGTGCCTCACATGATGTAATAATTTGTAAGCAAGAAAACCATTACATCACAGGGGAGTGTCCTCGTAGTGTAATGGTAAAAACGTTGGTCTGCGGAATCGTCGTGAGCGAGTTCGAACTCCAGTCGCTCTATTACATTCACTTTCGGAAAAATACCCTTGGGGAGGATATTTCACCTTCAAATGAACAGCTACAGCAGCAATTGGAATACACCCTACTAAAGCCTGATTGTCACAGCTGGTGAATTTCAAAAATGCAATCTGACCCTTTAGAAGAACGATAAGCAATAAAATTCAGTTTTAAACTTGGAAAATATGCCACAGAAACGTATGTAATGCTTCAGACTGTTTTTGGAGCATCTTGCATGGATCGAGCATCAGTTTTTGAGTGACATAAGAGATTCAAGGAAGGCAGGCAGTGTGTGAGGGATGATTAGAGGTGTGGGAGAAGTAAAGAAGTCAATACACCAGAGTTGATTGGCCAAAGGGTTAGGGTTAGGGTTACTATGTTGAGGTTTTAAGGGAGTTCTGGAAGAGATTCCAAGGGAAGAGGCCAGCACTCTTCAAATCGGCTCAGTGGCATTTCCACCAGGACAATACACCAGTCCACAACTCCATCCTTGTCACAGACTATTTGACTAAGATGGGCATCAAGGCAGTTCCTCACCGTCCCTATAGTCCAGTCTTGGCTCCCTGTAACTTTTGGTAATTCCCTAAGCTCAGATGGTGTCATTATGAGACAATTGAGTAGATAAAAGAGGCTGTGACGAAGGTGATTGACACGCTCATACAAGTGGACATCCATGGGGCCTTGAAGAAGTTGTTGGAACGGGACAAGTGCATTGCAGCCGGAGGAGATTACTTTGAAGGGGACTTGAGTTTCATGTGGGTACTATCAATAAAAATGCCCATACGAAAAAAGTTTGGAAACTTATAGTATGCACCCCGTATATGTCACTATCTCACTTGGTGGGTTTGTGGCAGAAATTTTGTATTATTTGGATAGTGCTCAATAACTGTGACAGAGCTATATATATATATATATATATATATATTAGTCTTTATATATATCTATTTGATATAATATAAGAATCCATGCTGTTAAATATATATAATAACTAATATACATATTTACCAACCCCTCCGCTCGGGCAGGATATGACACGAGGTCAATTTTTAAGCGGAGTTAAACAGGTTAGAATTCAGAATTTTCCTTCTCCTAGACTTGTTGGCTCACAAAGGCTGAAGAACCCATTGCTGGAGGGAGAATAATTGGATTCATACCTTTCCCAAGAGTATTAGTGCTATGTGAAATGCAATCAGTCTCGCCTAGAATTTAAACTCGTTTCGCCGTGTCCATTTCCTACGACGATAACCATTACACCACGGGCATCTCCATTTTTTTTAGGTACGTCCCACCAACTGAACGAGTGTGGCAAAAGGCCCTTTTCAGGTGGGTCCCGGTGCTGTTTTATATATATAGCAGCAATATATAAATATAAACTATATATATATATATATATATATATATATAATATATATATTGTGACGGCAAATTGACTAAAATCCCAAAACGGGACTTTATTTTCGCACGTGTGGAGACGGGGCAGGTTGGCACTTGATCCCCTATGGAATAAGTCCTCGTTCAGAGTTTTTCTCTTAGGCATATAAGAACTGGCATATTACGTGAGGGATCAATTTAGGACCAGACTGACCGCCGCTGGCAAGGGGTTCCAAATTTCACACTATCACACACCCACCAGGCCGCTAAACTTCCTTCCCCTCGACAATGGAAGATAATGAGCCTATAGGTTTTAGTCGTAATAATATTATATTGTAGTAGTCGGCAACTCCGGTTTCCCGCGTGATATTTTTAAGGAATTAATAGGACAATTCTAAGCAAGATAACATAAGGCGAATAGAAGCTAAAAAGGAAATGTGACAACAACAAATTCGTAGTAGAACGGCAAAGAACAACATAGACCACATGGTAACATAAAAATATATGATTCCTTTACTACAGTTATATACACTTTCAAAGTGTCAAAACATATAATAATTGGACAGTCCACGAATATAAATGTCTTTTCTTGACTTTTGCCTTTCTTCAAATTGAGAGAGAGAGAGAGTGGTATACAAAGTTTGGGTATAAAGGAAAATGGCCCCAAAGTTACTTATCTTATTTTTCGACGGGGTTCCACTGGAGAATCTTTCTTCTTTCACGGGCTAATAGACTTTGTTCTATTTTTTTACACTGGCTTGAAGAACCTGGGGTCCTTCGTGTCTCAGTAATTCTTTTGTCTTCCAACCGTAGTAAAATGGCTATGGTTCGTCTGCCCGCTACGGACCCTGCTCAAAAACTGCTTTCTTATCATTTACTTCCGCTGAGGGGAGGGGAGCCCCACTTCCGTTTTGGGGTCCCAGCCAATCATTTGGCTTCTCTCTCTTTCCCCTTCCGGTGTCCGGCGACCTGAGGTTACTAAGTACCAACACCTGTTGTTACCCCTCTGTGACCCACATTCCTCCTTAACGGACACTTTTTTTTTGACGGCTAGGTACTGTTAATTTCAACGGGAGGATAGTAATTTTATCTCCCTCCTCCCACTGGGATATCGCGTGACAATATGTATATATATATATATATATATGAAAAATAAGGTATTCAGTAGATGGGTTTATTTAATGTTGAATTACTTGCTCTCGTTGAAAATATCTGTTTTTGCATAAATTATCATCAAAGCAGTTCATGATTGACGTATTTTCTAAATTGTGTTTGGTTCTATTTTTAAATGAAACGAAAACAATGAGAAATATTTTAACATTCTATTTCCGTTTGTAGCATTCTGTTTCAAAACTATGGGGCATTATTCATATTCGAAATTTCTTTTAAGTGTTACTATATATATATATATATATATATATATATATATATATATATATATATATATTTGGTCCAGTTAAACCGGAGTTGGGAGTAATTCCATCAGGACATTCGTGTTTTTGGAAACAAAATTTTTCTATAACAACATAGAGCTAATTTTGAGAATAAATAAAATAAATTGTTAGATAGAAAACTGTAAAAAAGAATATAATACATACGTACTACGCATAAAAAGTGGAACGAATTAATGCTTTCTAAATAATTTTGAAATGTTAAAATATAGTAAAGAAAGTAAATATTTGCTTTAATTTTAATATATCTAATACTGTACCTTTACTTGAATTTTTTATTTAAAGTTTAAATCTTAGTCAATAAAAAACCTGTAATTTAGGTCTAAATATAAATTTTAAAAAACCTTTTAAAAAAACAATATTTACTACACTGCTAACCGAAAGTTAAATTTAAAACGGAAGTGGGCTTAATAAAGAGGTAACTCCTCACCCCTCTAAGACTCCCTCCCAACTCTTCGACTCCCTCATACTATCCCCTCCCACTACCATGTGTCTATTCAATTTTTTTATCCAAAATGATCTGAAGAAGTCCTGTTACTTTTTTCGTGTTTTTGGAAATTTCAAAAATGCGTAACAGGATTGAAATAAATTTATAATCCTATGTGACCGGTTTCGTTGTTTTTCTTAAAGTATATACATATATATATATATATACATATATATCACTTTCTGCTATGGGCAGTAGATTACACCGACTACTCCTCTGCAGAAGGGTAAGACTCCCTCAACAAGTGTCCTGTAGATGACTCTAAATAATCTTATGATGAGGTTCCAGTGATGCTGGGGCTTTGGGGAAAGCGGAGCACCCCTTCATTACCATTGCTCCTAGGTCCACTCTGGGCCGGCGTGGTAGCACCTGATAGGGTCCTACCTATGGGTCAATCAGAACTAAACTGTGTGCTTATGTTAAACTGAATTGTTTGAAATAGAACTGTTTTGACATTTAACTGTGTGTAAATAAATGACAAATAAATGTTTAATTGAATCCATAGTGATACATAGGGATACTTGGAACTATTTAACTTTGTGGATTAAACTGAATAGCTTGAAATAGAAATGCTTTTGACATTTAAACTGTGTACTTATGCTAAACTGAATTGTTTACAATAGAACTGTTTATATGTATGAAAATGGATTTGGCATTAAATAACCCACAATGGTTGATGTGCCATTAGATGAAACCAAACCAAACCAAACTTTCGAAAATAACTTTCTTGATTTCCTCTTTCTTTTCTTTCACTTTTATCTTTTTTCTTTTTTATTGTGTAGCGGTTTGTAATTTTCGAAGAATTTTGTTTAGAAGTGTGATTGAAAAACATTAAAAGTACCGTGTTTGACGACATATAAGACGCCCGTGTGTATAAGACGCTCCCCAATTTCAACAGGGCAAATCAAGGGAAGTTTTTAGTGAAACAAAATATTAATATCAGTTGTGATGAAATTAATATAATGAATGTTATTAATGATAAGATTTTAATCTGTATAATGGCTTTTTAAATAATTTCAATGTGTATATGAAAGTATCTCTAAAGTCTAAGCTAATAAGAGTGGCCAGGTAGGTAATTTTGGCTAAAGATCGCGAAATTTAAACCTAAATATGGCATATAAGACACAGGGTTATTTTAAAAGATATTTTTAGTAAAAGAAAGTGGGCCTTATATGCCGTCAAATACGGCAAGTAAAAAAAGAAAAAAAACATACATGAAAACTAAAACTAGATCTTTTTACGCTGATTTGGCAAAATATGAAGATAAGTTGATACTTATATATATATATATATATAGTCATCCACAGACAGACTGTTTCGTTGTACCACAACTCTTCAGTGTGGCTAGACACGTGGGACGCTTAAAGCGAAACCCGCCCAACTTTGCGTTAGACTTAGTATCAGACCGCTCGGCCAGCAAGCGTACCACGCCAGCTAGGGAATTATAAAGTATTAAGCAGCAGCAGCAGCAGCAGCGTTCGTTTGTTTACATCTTATACCTCATCGGATATATATATATATATATATATATATATTTGTGTGAGTGTGTGTGTATTTACTAGCACATATGCATAGGCAGGATGTGACACGAGGTCAATTTTTAAGCGGAGTTGAACTGGTTAGAATACAGAATTTTCTATCTCCTAAACTGGTTGCTTCAACAAGGATAAAGAACCAAATCAGGCTTGCTATTTTCTCATAGCTGGTGGGAAACTAATTGAATTCATATCTTACCAAGGGTTATGGCTAAATGAAATCGACCTCGTCTAGGATTTGAACTCATGTTGACGTGTCCATTTCCAACGACGATAACCATTATACCACGGGCACCTCCATATTCCGTAGAAGAATAAAAAAAATCAAGCGGTAGTATATTCAGTAGGACTAAAAATATAGAACAAATACTACAGTAATAAAAAAATAAAATGTAAAAACTCTGGTAGATAGTTGTTCAATCGGCTGGGGCAGTATAATACACCGACTGCTTCTCTGCAGAGGGGTGAGACCCCGCCACCCCAACGAGTGTCCTGATATGACACTAAACAATCTGCTGCTGAGCCTCCAGAAATGCTGGAGCTTCCAGAAATGCTGAGTATCCCTTTATTGACATCGCTCCCAGGTACACTCTGGCCCGGAGTGGTAACACCTGATAGGGTCCTACCTATGGGTCAAAAAGAACTAAACTGTGTACTTATGCTAAACTTAATTGTTCGAAATGGAACTGTTTTTGACATTAAAACAACGTACTTATGCTAAACTGAATTGTTTGAAATAGAACTGTTTTTGACATTTTAGCTGTGTACTTGTGTAAAACTGCATTGTTTGAAATGGAACTTTTTGACATTTAAACTATACTTATACTAAACGGAATTGTTTGAAATTTAATTCAGTGTTAAATGACTCAGAAAGGGTTGATACCCCATAAAATAAAACAACCCACCAACCAACCAACCAAGATTGATTGATAATATATGAATAGATTTGAAGTAGATTTAAATAGCCTGGTTCGATTGCTAGATGTATAAATGGATATAAACGAGCTTACATCGATATATGAAACTTCTAAGATTTGAATTTTATAAATCGACTGAGATAGATAGATAGATAGATAGATATGAACATATTGAGATGGATAGATACCTACACACATACACATTCGTACAGACACTCATACACCCACACACACACTCATTCACACACTCACTCATACACACAACATACACACACACACACACACACACACACACTGAGATGAGATGAGGAGCCTTCTTCAGAGACCTCAAGTGGAATATGAACCTGAGCATCAACTGGGGAATTTGATTCGAAATCTTTGTCTCAGGGAATATGAGATCAAGGCTAATCTCACCAGATATCGGAAAACTCACAATATTAAAAAAGGAAACTCAGGATCAACAAATGTCCAAGACCAATTCATCTCCCAGCGGCGTAATCCATCTTTTAAAAGCCTTTCTGGATTTAAGAATCATTGGTGGCTCCACTAGTGGACAGTCAGCAATAGCAAATAAGTAGTTTTAGGTCACCGATGATTATCTTCGTAATCATATACACAACTCATTTTTCATCTATCTATCTATCTATCTATCTATCTATCTATCTATCTATCTATCTATGTGTGTGTGAGTGTGTGGGTGGGTGTATTCGTGTATATTTATGTATCTATCTACGTAGATATATATAGAGAGAAAGTGACAGAGATTGACAGAGAAGGAGGAGAGTAAAAGAGATAGAGAAAGGGAGTGAATAAGAGGGAGAAGAGAAAGCGGGATACGGAGAGAAAGAAGAGAGAGAGGAGACAGAATGAAAGAGAGAGAGAGGGAGAAAGAGAGAGAGAGAGAGAGAGAGAGAGAGAGAGAAAGAAAGAGGGGACCGAATGTTAGAAACTAAAATCATGGCAGAACGAATAAATTACCAAAGAAAAAAAAATTGAAAAGAGAAATGATTAAAAACAGAGCAGCGAAAAAATTGGATAACAAAGGAAGTGAGAGAGAAGAGAGAGAGGAAGAGAGAGATGAAGAGAGAGAGAGGGGGGAGCAAGAAGCAAGAAATTGATAGAGAATACATAGACAGAATGACGGAAGTGTTCAGGAAGAAGAAGAAGAAGAAGAAGAAGAAGAAGAAGAAGAAGAAGAAGAAGAAGAAGAAGAAGAAGAAGAAGAAGAAGAAGAAGAAAATAGATAGATAGATAGATAGATTGATAGATAAAAGTGCAGAATGAGAAAGTAAAGAAAAGAAAGAGAAGTTAACTGTCAGTAAGTGGAATTACCCCCAACACACGAGCAAAAAATAGGTCGTACAAGAAAACACACACACACACACACACACACACACACACACACACACACACACACACACACACTGTGTTAGTTTCCCACCAAACGCTCAAATCTTCAAAATTTTCTCTTTTTTTTTTTGCAGCGGCGGCGGTAAAGAAGAACCACCGCTGACGGCCATTCTTTGCGTATCGTCAAAATGTGACGGAAGTGATGGCGGGAATTGTCAGCAGCTAAGAAGAGAACTGCGGCGATAATAACTTGTAACAATTGCACTTGAGCTCTTCGCAGAAGAAATATTGTGAACATCACCTCGCCCCCGTCTTCATGCCGACAGCTAATATTCTCACAATGGTTAACATATTGTTGTGGCACTTGTATTTAGGGTCCCTTAAGCTTCCGCTGGACAGTTTCCCTCATAAGGGCCGTCTTTTCCAAGCTGTTCGCGCGTACAGTCCTGTTAAAGCCGTCAAAAATCAATTATGTCGGATGGAAATTGAGAGATTACATGTCGATAGATATAGTGGTTCTGTTTATGAAAATAATTCACCCGATTGCTGGAGGTAGAACATATATATATATATATATATATATATATATATATATATATATGTGTGTGTGTGTGTGTGTGTGTGTGTGTACAATGACAAACTAAAGAATACACACTGAAATAAGAATCAAGTTTTGTAGCTAAGTTTCACGCTTTCACGATCATCAGGAATTATATACACATATGAACACACGTACAAAGACACCTGCATATATAAAGATATATGTATTGCCTGTTGATCAAGAAAAAGTGAATCACACCCACACACACTTGCCCAGTCGGCTGGGGCTAAGGAATACACCGACTGCACCTCCCAATGAGTGTCCTTGATATGACACTAAATATCCTGATGGTGAGGTTCCAGTGATGCTGGGGCTTTGGGGAATGCGGAGTACCCCTTCATTGCTATTGCTCCCGGGTCCACTTTGGCACAGCGTGGTAGCACCTGGGGGCCCTATCTATGGGTTAAATAGAACTAACGGCATACTTATGCTAAACTGAATTGTTTGACTAAACTGAATAGCTTGAAATAGAAATGTTTTTGAAAGTTAAACCATACTTACATTTAAACTGCAAAACTGAATTATTTGAAATGGAACAGTACTTACATTAAACTGAATTGTTTGATATAGAACTGTTTTGACATTTAACTGTGTGTAAACAAAATCTGTTCTTATACTAAACCAAACTAGCTGAATTAGAACAGCTAGACTAAACTGAATAGCTCGAAATAGAAATGTTTTTCACAATTAAACAGCGTACTTATCCTAAACTGAATTGTTTGAAATAGAACTATTTTCATAAACTGTACTTACATTTAAACAGCGTGCTTATGCTAAACTGAATTGTTTGAAATTAAACTGTTTTTTTTTACATTGAAACTGTACTTAAACTAAACTGAATAATCTAATATAGAACTGTTTTGACATTTAACTGTGTAAACAAAATCTGTACTTATACTAAACTTAATTAGCGGAATTAGAACTGTTTAATAAAGCTAAATAGCGTGAAATAGAAATGTTTTGGACAAATAAACTGTGTACTAATGCTAAAATGAATTGTTAGAAATAGAACTATTTGCATAAAAATGGATTTGGCATTAAATATCCTACAAAGGATGATATGCCATAAAACCCAACCCCCCACACATATATACATATATATATATATATATATATATATATTTAATGATCACATATGCAGTTCAGAGTATATATATACTGAAATAAACCAGGAAACAACACCCCACAAAAGAACAGCTGTATGGCCACTCTTACATCTGATCTTTAAAACCATCCTAGTAAGACAAGGGAACAAGGGGAACTCTTAAGTGATGTTCTTCAATGGACCCCTTCACATGGGCGGGTTAAAGTTAACCGACCAGTAAGAACTTATCTACAAGAGTTCTGTGCGGACACAGGATGCTGTTTGGAAGACTTGCCGGAAGCGATGGATGATAGAGACGGAGAGAGAGAGAGAGAGAGAGAGAGAGAGAGAGAGAGAGAGAATCAAGGAAATCCGTGCAAGCAGCGCAACATGATGGTGAAAATGAAAATATATATATATATATATATATATACTATGTAAAATCTATTTCCTGATCAGTATCAGGTCATCCTACGTCGATACGTAACGCAAGCTTGGGAAGACGTGACCCTGGAGGTGACCGTGTCGTTTGTAGGGATCAAAACGTACCTTCAAGACATGTCAGGTTAAGTGGTTGCGCATTTACCATGACAAGTTAATTTGGCATCGCTTGAGTGCGATGTGAACCGGTGGCTCAGTGGTAGAGTCTCAACTCAGCTTTCTGTAGTAGTTGGTTCGATCTCCGGAGACCACGGTATGCACTGCTGATGAGACTTAATAAGGTCGAAACAGCTGTTCTATATGCCGCATGGAAGTGTTTGCCGAATTTTCTAGTCATGGTAATTCAATTAATGTAATACAATTCCAATATATATTCGTGGTGTCTTCAATAAGTTTCCAGACTTTTTTTTATAGGCATTTAAAATTGACGTAGACTCTTGAAAATTCACTATGTTATTGCTATACGTCTTATGAGATGACTGAAAATATTTTTTTGATTTCAGCTTCAAATGTACAGCTACAGAAGCAATTGGAATACACCCTACTAAAGCCTGATTATCACAGCTAGTGAATTTCAAAAATGCAATCTGAACGTGAGGACACTCTAGAAGAACAATATGCAATAAAATTCTGTTTCAAACTTGGAAAAAATCCCACAGAAACGTATTGAATGTTTCAGACTGCTTTTCGACCATCTTGTATGAATCGAGTATCAGTTTTTGACTGGCATAAGAGATTCGAGGAAGGCAGGGAGTCTGTGAGGGATGATGAGAGGTGTGGGAGGAGTAAGGAAGTCAGAATATCAGAGTTGATTGGCCAAAGGGTTAGGGTTAGGGTTACTATGTTGAGGTTTTATGAGAGTTCAGGAAGAGATTCCGTCGGAAGAGACCAGCACTCTTCAAATCGAGTCAGTGGCATTTCTACCAGGACAATACACCAGTCCATAACTCCATCTTTGTCACAGACTATTTGACCAAGATGGGCATCAAGACAGTTCGTCACCGTCCCTATAGTCTAGACCTTGCTCCCTGTGACTTTTGGTAATTACCTAAGCTCAGATGGTGTCATTATGAGACAATTGAGTAGATAAAAGAGGCTGTGACGAAGGTGATTGACACACTCCCACCAGAGGACTTCCATGGGGCCTTGAAGAAGTTGTTGGAACGGTACAACAAGTGCATTGCAGCCGGAGGAGATTACTTCGAAGGGTATTATAGTTTCATGTGTGTACTCTCAATAAATGTGCCCATACGAAAAAAGTCTGGAAACATTTAATGATCATCGTATATATACACTGTGTCTCATATATCAGATTTATTTACCAGCGGAAAATGGAGTTCAGTTGTCAAGATACAAAATGATGTACATTTTCATCATGTCTTCTAACCGATAAAACAAACAAAAAATAGTATCGTGTCTATGACAATTTACAGAGGTATGGTACCTCGGGTTGTGTAATGGTTAGCAGGCTAGACTAGCAAACCAACACGAGTGAGTTCCAATCTCATTGGATGCCCCCTTCGTACGGCCTTGTGTCTCCTCTAAGCAAAAACTGCTTTGTAAATTAATATTTGCATAGATAGGGCTCCAGTTCTGGAACTTTGGAGACTGAAGAGTATACAGGTCCACTCTGACCAGGAGTGGCAGTAACGTTGGGGTCCCATCTATGAATCAAATAGATCCGTTTGGGAAAATGTTTAAAATGATTTTGAAGTACGTTAATTTAGTGGCTCTTAAAACATTGACATTTCATCTAAAATTATTATATAACATATGACATGAATTTCGGTTCGTTTCTAGTGACCACATGGTCTTTGATAAGCTGTCACGTTGTGATGAGTAAATAAGACAGCACATCAGGGCACTCTGCTACAACAAGTGTGTAATCGGAAGGAGACACGTGATGAGAACCACGCGGTCAGTTTTAGACAGAGGCAGAGAATCACAATCGAGCGAAAGACACGCAGCCGAGCAAAGGCATATCGGCTTGCAAGAGGGTGCAAGCGTTGGTACCCCCTGGCACCCACAAAAAGGTATGGGACAGGAAGAAGTCCCCTCTCTGAGTATATGTCTCTCCATCTCTCTCTCAACTAACAACAAGCAGTGGGCTCCTTTCGAGAATAAAATGAGAGATATATTTTTATAAATGTTGTATAGCCATGCCTATTGACCAACTATACAAACGCATATGCATGCATAAAGAATCATAACAACACAATAAAGACGAGCGACACAGTTCTTAGAAAAATATACCTCTCACTTTATTTGAAAGGGTTGTGTGTGAGAGGGAGTTGGAGACCGAACAGAACTGCAACATACTGACCCCCACTCTTATGGCCATCAGCGTTTCTTTCCCGTTCTCCAGGGTAGCTCAACCGGAGGCCCGGGGGCCCAGCTCTCTGCTTGGTGCTGGTTTTCTCTACAGCATCATTTCTCCAACTCTTCTGATTCCCAAAACCCCTTGAATTTCATGTGCACTGAGTTATATAATAGTTCAACGTCTACTCAATATTTCCCCATGACTGGCCATCGGAATATGCGCTTCCGCCGTCTTTGGAACAGCATGTTTGATCGTCTTCGAGCGGAAATAACTGTCATGCAGTTCCCAGGTGCTTCAGTTTGTGACTGTACCGTGGGATTTTAACCCTGTCCCATATTATCAGCCAAGCTCGCCCACGCCAATGGAATATGCACTTCCGCCGTCTTTGGGATAGCATGTTTGGCCGGGTCGGAGGTCAATATACTACATAAAGAAAAATGTGTTTCTTTCGTTCATTGAACTGCATACATCGTGGGTATACAACAAAACATGAAGAGTTTGGTTGTTAAAAACGATTGTAAATTTTAATAAATTGGCTCTTAAAACATAAATTGCAACTCAGTAGGAAGCGTTTACCATTTCAAAATGATAACGAAGTTTATTAATACGTTGACGCTCAAAACGTAGATCCTGAAATTAAAGTATGAAGTATTGATGGGTTTAAACCATTGTGAACAACATGGCTACATTGAATCCGAAGACATTGATATTGCAACTAAATTATGAAGACATTTCTGTATAAAATTATAGCGAATTTATATTTTTTTGTTTGGTAGAAAGTAAAACAATTTAACTGTTTTTGACCTAAAAAGAAAAGAACACAACAAAGGGATTGACATTTCGAAAAAATCAACAAACTAAGTCTATCTATCTATCTATCTATCTAAGCTGAAAACGGAGTATTTATTTATGTATGTATGTATGTATGTATGTATGTATGTATGTATCTCTCTCTCTCTTTCTCTCTCTCTCTCTCTATATATATATATATATCCATGTCTGCTCATTGCTAAGTATGTATGTATGTATCTCTCTCTCTCCCTTCTCTCTCTCTCTCTAGATATATATATATCCATGTCTGCTCCTAAGTATGTATGTATGTATGTATGTATGCATCTATCTATCTATCTCCATATCAACTCATAACTAAGTATGTATGTATCTATGTATCTCTCTCTCTCTCTCTATATATATATATATATATGTATATATTCATGTCGAGCTCAAAACTATGTTTGTATGTATGTATGTATGTATGTATGTATGTATGTATCAATCTATCCCCCCCTCCTCCGTCTCTCTGTCTCGCTATATACATATATCTCCATTTCTCTTCATATCTATCTATCTATCTATCTATCCTGATACGTTAGTACGTATGTACTTATGTATCTGTCTATTTATCTATCTCTTTCTACCCTATCTGCTCATAACTATGTACGTATGTATGTATCTATCTATCTATCTATCTATCTATGCGCATTTGTGTATGTATGTGACAGGGAAACAACTTCATCTGGATTTTAATTTGACAGGCAGATTCCGTTTTTCTTGGCGAGTATAGCTCCCGAGTCGTCAGGTTTTATTGTGTTACATGGTATTGGTAACCGGGAAAAATCGATAACCAATAAGTCATATAAATAGGAAGGTTAAATTGTATTCGGACGAAGTTACACTTGCCAGGAATTCAAGTATTTTTGTAAAATATCTTAATTATGAGATACAGAAATATTTCTAAACCACTCTGGTGAATCGGTAAAAGAGGAATCACAGGACATTAGTTGGATTGCAAGAAAAATGTGTCAATCAGCAGTTTTCACCACCGTTGAACAGGACTGTCTTCCTTTTGTCGCCAATGACGCAACGAGGCCACTTTCTAACTAATGACATTTACGACGAGGAGTCAGTAATGCTGAACCATCACACGTCGTCAAAGATCCATTAAATCCACATTAAAATGGTGGCTCGACTCAACTGTACGCCATTGAGGCGAGAATTGACAGTTAAAAGCGGGAAAAGATGGATGATGGCCACTTGATTTGCTGGGTAAATCTTAGGTTACAGTCGGAAATGCATGGTAGAAAAGGTCCCCACAGGAGCGGACCTTGTTGTCTGGTTTTCAGTACGCCCTTTGTCATTTTGTAAGATGAAAAGCACACTATGATTCTTTCTTTCTTTCTTTCGTTTTCTTCCTCTGTTCTTTGTTTTTTTCTTTCATTCATTGTTTCTATCTTTCTTTCTCTCTCTCTCTCTCTCTCTCTCTCTCTTTTCTGTATGTCTGTCAATATATATATATATATATATATATATATATATATTTCTTTCTTTCTTTCTTTCTTTCTTTTTCCTATTCTGTTTTTTGTTTTTTCTTTCATTCATTGTTTCTATCTTTCTCTCTCTCTCTCTCTCTCTTTTTCTCTCTATCTCTCAATATATATATATATATATATATATATATATATATATTTCTTTCTTTCTTTCTTTCTTTCTTTCTTTTGTTTTCCTCCTCTGATCTTTGCTTTTTTTCCTTTCTTTCATTCATTCTATTTTTCTCTTTCTTTCGCTCTTTCACTTCCTGTGTTTTTCCGTCTCTCAATATATATATATATATATATATTCATTTATTGGAAAATGATGTAAATAAATTCGATTGCATATAAATATAAAATATTAAAAAGAACATATTTAGAAAATGTATTCCCAATAGGAAATTTGCCATATTTCGGTCTATGTGACCATCTTTAGTTTAGTATTATTATTCTTTAACGTTCATCTGAAAAAGTAAATTTCATTCGAAAATTATGTCTACTCACATCTTTATGTTTTTATTCTGTCCGTCTGTCCGTCTGTCTGTCTTTCTGTCTGTCTGTCGGTATCTATCTCTTACTGTGTCTCTGTCTCTCTGTATTTGTCTCTGTCAGTCTGTCTGTCTGTCTATATTGCAATAAAAGGAAATGAATTGTAGGAAATGTCTACATGAGTCGATCTTGTCTGATTTTGAGAAAGTCCTGCGACATTTTGTAAGATGAAATTACCATAATTCTTTCTTTCTTTCTTTCTTTCTGTTTTTGTGGATGTATATATATATATATATATGGCTACTCACTTCTTCATATCTATCTATCTATCTAGACTTAGCATTACATCAATAAATTTAAATGTCTCTTGACACCTTTCTTTTTTCAAGTGTCGATAACTGTGTAAATGACAACGAAAACTACTTGATCACGGCTACTTCGAGATATTAGCATTGAATTAACTTCCTTTATTCTGATATTCTTGAGAACACACACACACACACACACACACACACACACACACACACACACACACACACACACACACACAGGAACACACACGCACACACACGCATACACATGTGGGTGCGTGTTAAAAGAAAAAAAATAACAGCGGTTTTCAAGAATGATAGATGTCTACTCAAAGTAAACTAGTTTTTATCGTACAGATGAGACAAGTCTTGTTAAAAGAAGAATAAAAAATGTTACATTTTATAATTGGAATGAAATGAGAAAAGAGGTAAGTTATATAAAAAAGAAGGGAAAAAAAGAAAAAAATGGAAAGCAAAAAACAAAAACTAACATGAAATAATACCCCCCCCAAAAAAAAAACCAACCTTAAAAGGTCAATTTATCCCTGTCGCTACATTGAATAACTGCTATTTTCTCCTCTCGCTTGGATTCTATTTAGAGCTTCATCATGGAATATGACGCGTCAAACGCCTGCTGGTTCGTTGTATGCCCAAGGAAAAGCCCCAATTACCAGAGTTGCACCGATTTTCTATTTAACGAAGGGACGAAATGAGATCTTTGGTTTTGGCGGGAAATTACACTGCAGGGTAATGTCACAGAAAAATGGTATCCTTAACTAAATAACCCTTAACTTTTCGTGTTCCTTCCCTCATTAGTTTTTAAGAAGGTGATGATTTTAGTTATGGTAAGAGCTGACTAATCCTTCTTTTCGATTCTATTGGAGACGAGAAACACACAATTAGGAATTGTCGTCTGTACGTCACCAAAACGTTGAGAACTCGTGTAACAGTTATCCAATCCTATATTTTTTGCTTTTTGAAGGACTTTTTGTCCCATAAAAGTATAGTGCATGAGTAACCAATCTCAGAATTGTGCTAGATGGACAGGTTTTCTTCAGTGGTCTGTTTAACTTACCATAAATACATGGTTTCGAATTGTAAAATGAGAAAACGTAGATATCATTGATATATATATATATATATATATATATATATATATATATATATGTATATATATATATATATATGTATATATATATGTATATATATATATGTATATATATATATATATTTATATATATATGTATATATATTATATATATATATATATATGTGTTCGCCTACAGCCTGAGAGACTGGGTTCAATCCCAGGTCGAATTATTCCAAGACTCGAAAAATAGCACTTAATTCCTCCTTAACACCCGGCATTGAAAGGTACGGATCAAGGGTAAGTTGATCAATCCAGGGAAAGGAGTATCACTCTCCCTTACACTTCAGTGTATTAGCTATTGAAAAGGGAGCCTTTGGGTCACCCTCGACTACGGTTGGTTAACTTTATATATATATATATATATATGCGCACATTATCCAGCTATCTCAAAGAATGTCTGCTTCTGACCGCTAGAGGGCGTTGCTAAAGCAACAAAGCTTTATATATATCATCTTCAGTAAACCGAATCGCATTGAAAACAACAAACAACACTACTCTTTTCACATCTATCTATCTATCTATCTATCTAAATCTGTTTCTATATATCTTTCTGTCTATCATAGTTGATTTCTATCCATCTATCTATCAGCGAGTCCGTCTGTTTTTGTTCATAGTAAACAATATTTGCTATATGTGACTTTCTCACGTTCCTTCCATAAATGTAAATATAGATGCACACTTAATCACGTTTTCATAAAACACTCACGTCTCTTCCAAAATTGAATGCAAACTCTCAGCGTTCATAATTATCTATCTACCTATTTATCTTTCTATCTATGTCACAATCTATCTATCTATTTATATAGAAAAACTGATAACAACGATCCAAGTGGAAGGAATGATTTATTAACGGGTCGACACTATAGCGTTTCGGTTCTACTGAACCATCATCAGGACCATGAGGGGTGATATTAATAATTTTAAATTAACGATGGATGATTTATCTATCTATCTATCTATCTATCTATCTATCTATCTAAGATCTTGTAATTTTCTAAGACAATCTCTGTTTGGCTCAATTTTTCTCTCTCTCTTTCTCTCTCTCTCTCTCTATCTATCTCCACACACACTCACACACACAAAGACACAAAGTTTGATAGGTAAATTATCACAATTTTAATTTTGCAAATGCACATTTTTTGGTTGAGGTTTGGTCAATTGTGCAGCAAACGAGGATAATTTCGCCACTGTCTGTGCGTAAAGCAGCACCATGATACAATTCACTCTGTCAGAAATTAGGAAACAGTATGTATCCCTCTTGACATTCACTGCGGAAGTTTAAATACGAAGATTTCACTGTGTTTCGTGCCAATCAGTGCAAGGAATTTGGAAATTGTTGAATGAGTCCAATGGCGATTACGAATGTACCCCAGTACAGAAATGTCCCTCTGTTTGTCCCTCTGTTTGTTTTGACTAGAAAATAACACGGATTTGTTGGGAAGATCCATAATTGAAAATGATCCCGACAAGTCAACCAGATCCATTGTCAGGGACAATCAGATAGTGCATAAAGACATTCGGTATTTCTCTTCAAGATGAGTAGGTTATGTTTGGTTTTGTTTGGTGTTATGGCACATCAACCATTGTACGTTATTAATCCCAAATCCATTTTTATACATATACACAGTTCTATTTCAAACAATTCAGTTTAGCATAAGTACACAGCTTCAATGTCAAAAACAATTCTTTTTGAAACAATTCAGTTTAGAATTAGTACACAGTTTAGTTCTATTGACTCATAGATAGGACCCTTTCAAGTGCTACCACTCCAGGCCAGAGTAGACCTGAGAACAATGGCAATGAAGGGGTACTCCGCATTCCCCAAAGCTCCAGCATTACGGAAACCTCAGTATCAGAATGTTTAGTATCATATCCTGGACACTCGTTGGGTGGGGTGGGGTGGTCTTACCCCTCTGCGGAGATGCAGTCTCTGTATTCTAGAGAAACATCTGGCTCGGCAAAAGATGAGAAGGGGACTGTTTTTATCGCAGGCCATGAAGGACTAGAGTAAAAAACTTAAGCATCGCCTCCAGCTGAAAATGCTTTGCTTTTTCTCAGATGAGAAAAATTCTGCCAGGATCCCATGGTGAACTCATGGAACAACCGTTGGGTTGCTCTGTTCCAACAAGACCTACCTATATTGATGAAAAGTAAACACCAAGTCAACATCATAACGTAGTTACAATCGATTGTGACATGATGCCTCCATTCATCTACCTACATAGCCTCAAACTCAACATGGAGGTCTGAATCAAGTGCCTGGAGCAGATTATGCAGCTCTGGATCAAGAGGCAAAATCTTACACCAGGCAACAGACGTCATGCCATAGAAGCAGGAGAACTATGTTGACTGTGATAACATTTCTGCAACCACATGACACCTAACATCTGACCGACTAACTCCACAGATTACAACCCCCTTAATTATTATGGGTGAGGCGAGGTTGATCGAGAGATCAACAAAACACTGTACATCACCAAAGATGAACTGAAGGCAAAGATAACTGCAGCAATTATAAAAGGGACCGTCAGAAAACATGATCAAGATTCCAAGATTATCTGTAATCCGTGTTTGTAACCAATGGTGATTTCTTTGAATAAATTTAATCCATAGCGTTTCAAAATGTTTTCATGTAATTTCAGTATACATATCTGATAAAGTGAGATATTAGTGTTTTTTTCAATGCTGCGTAATTTTGACGACAAATTACCAATCGCACCCTATATATATATACGAGGATCATTAAATAAATTTCCAGATTTTTTTCGTATGGGCACTTTTATTGAGAGTACACACATGAAACTCTAGTCCCCTTCGAAGTAATCTCCTCCGGCTGCAATGCACTTGTTGTACCGTTCCAACAACTTCTTCAAGGCCCCATGGAAGTCCTCTTGTGTGAGCGTGTCAATCACCTTCGTCACAGCTCCTTTTATTCACGCAATTGTCTCATAACGACAGCCTCTGAGCTTATGGAATTACCAAAAATCACTGGAGGCAAGGACTGGACTAAAGGGAGGGTGAGGAACTGCCTTGATGCCCATCTTGGTCAAATAGTCTGTGACAAGGATGGAATTGTGGACTGGTGTATTGTCCTGGTAGAAATGTCACTGAGCCGATTTGAAGAGTGTTGGCCTCTTCCGACGGAATCTCTTCCTGAACTCCGTTAAAACCTCAACATGATCACCCTAACCCTAACTCTAACCCTTTGGCCAATTAACTCTGGTCTATTGACTTACGTACTCCTGTCACACCACTCATTATCCCTCACAGACTCCCTGCCTTCCTTGAATATCTTATGCCACTCAAAAACTGATGCTCGAGTCATGCAAGATGGTCGAAAAGCAGTCTGAAGCATTCTATACGTTTCTGTGGCATATTTTCCAAGTTTAAAACAGAATTTTATTGTATATCGTTCTTTCTGTCGTCCAGATTGCCTCTTAGAAATTCACCAGCTGTGACAATCAGGCTTTAGTAGGGAGTATTCCAATTGCTGCTGTAGCTGTTCATTTGAAGGTGAATTCGTAAAAATTGGTCAGTCATCTCATAAGACGTATAGCAATAACATATTGAATTTTCAAGTGTCTACGACAATTTTAAATGCCTATTCAAAAAACGTCTGGAAGCTTATTGAATGCACCACTTATATATATATATATATATATATATATATATATATATATATATATATATAGTCCAATTAGATGGAAACTTAAACCTGGTTAAGTTGTCATTATAAATTAAAGGTTAATTAAAAGCACATGGTAGTTGCCGAAAAAGATTTTTACTTTTATTTTTATTTTTCTTGTTTTAAATTAATTTAAGTGGAATATCTAAAAGCACATCAGCTGAGATAATTAACATATGTATTCGGAGTAAATGAAGAATATATATGGGGATAGTTAATTAATCTACGAGCTTAGATTGTTAAGAAAATCCCATCTGCTATGGGATTCCTGACATGTGATCAAATTGGGAAGGTTTGACCTCTAGAGACGCCTTGCAGTTTCTTAATGTTTCTAACACCTATTGTTTTGAGCCCCTCTACCCTCGCTGGAGAATTTAATTTTTTTTTTCTTCATCGTATACTTATGAACTGTAATTCCATATTTGCTGTTCCGCAACTTCAAGTCTAACATGTAAAAAGGCATCTGATGAGATGGAGAGTATAATAATATTCTCCACCGAAATAAATTCATAATGACAACTTAACCAGGTTTTAGTTTCCTTCTAATTGCACTATGTACGCTTTGAATATGAAATTTGTTATATACTTGCAAGTGAATAAGTGATGTAACAATAGCCATACATTGAGCACTCACATAGATTTATATGATATTCCTCATATATTCTATACAAGAATAATCCACTCCCACTGTCTTCGTACGCTGACTGGATATTACACACACACACACACACACACACACACACACACACACACACATATATATATATATATATACCTTTAAGAAAAACAAAATCCAGTCTGATTAGGATTATAAATTTATTTCCATCTTGCTACGGGTATTGATATGAATCAATAACACCAAATTTAACAGGTATTCTTCAGATCCAATGGATATAGTTAATATAGCCAGAATTGACACTGGAGGGAAGGGTGGGAGGGGGTTGAAGTGAGGTGAAGCGTTTCCTCCCCATTTCACCCACTTCCTGTTTTGTTTTGTTACCGGTTGGAATTACAATAAAGTAACTAGACGTAGGTTCAATTCAATTTCTACAGTAAATTAACTTACATTTTAACTTACATTTTAACGTAGTACAGTAACACTTATCGTAAATTAAATTCAAACTTTTAAATTTTTAAATTTTGAATTCAAAATTTATCTTCGTGCCCATTTATTAAGTTACCTTTCCACTGAAACGTACATAGGTCCACCTCACATGGTGGGTTACCAATATATTTTATTCATTTCACCTTAAATCTCAATTTAATCCTATTTTTATAGTTAATTAAACTTTATCTAAACGATATTTGTATATAGTTTAAATTTATTCCTATGTCTACATCTAGCTATTAAATCACATCTCTTATTTAATAATTTTTCTGGGTGTGGGTATAGCATAATTTACATCTACTATCAAAGCATTTTTGAGGTGCCCGTGGTGTAATGGTTATCGTCGTAGGAAATGGACACGGTGACACGAGTTCAATTCCTGGACGAGGCTGATTGCGTTTCACATAGCACTAATACCCTTGGGAAAGGTATAAATCCAATTATTCTCCCTCCAGCTATGGGTAAATAGTAGGACAGACTTGGTTCTTCAGCCTTGGTGAGGCAACTAGTCTAGGAGAAGGAAAACTCTGAATTCAAACCTGTTAAACTCCGCTTAAAAATTGACCTTGTGTCATATCCAGCCCAATCGGAGGGGTTGATAAATAGGATGAAAGCATTTTGGAGTATTCCAACTTTATATATATATATATATATATATATATATATATATATATATATATATCACTATTCATATATCTATATATCTATCTTGCAATCTGTTCTTATCTTTCTATTTATCTCTTTCTCTCTTTTTCTTTCTTTCTCTCTGTCTGTCTTTCTATCAATCTATCTAAACTATATCATATTAAAAGTGAAAAGTGGAGACGAAATGTGATACCTGGTCCAACCCCCTTCATCAGTGGAGCAAATGCGGCACCCACTTGGTTTACATAAATTTTGACCCACGGAACACCCTCAGGAAACCCTTTCCTCTTCTTCCTCCTTCTCATCGTTACAGAATCAAACCTGCAAATCAAGAGTGTGTCAGTGTATATTTCTTCTTTCTCGATCCATGGTGACGTCACCATTTTTCTCAACAGTGGCGGCGGGAAAAGGAATTGTACTGTTTTATTTGTGGCGATATTTGAAAAGCTCATTAACGCTAGAGTCATGTGTTCGTCTAATATATCAAGGAAGGAAGGTCAGTGTCCATAACTCACCGGCTTGTCAGACTCTGACATCGCTCTAATAGTTCGTTGCTTCGCCTTGACTCTAACACATTGAGATGTTAACACAGATAGGCGAACATTGCAAGCAGTTCGCTCATCACTGCTTCAGTCTGTGGCTGACCTATTTGCGCCGGTCAGCATTAATCATCTACAAATACAGAAAGCCACGCATTTAGATTAAGAAACCTCCCTCTCTCTCTGTTTCTCTCTCTCTCTCTCTCTCTCTCTCTCGCTGTCTCTCTCTATATATACTCTGTGTGTGTGTACGAGAGAGAGAGAGAGAATTGTTTAACGTATTCTGATTTCTATCTATCTATCTATCTATCTATCTATCTATCTATCTATCTATCAAAAGCAACTTGCATTCAACGTAATGTTTTCGTACCTATCTTCGACTCAGTTACTATCTATCTATCTATCTATCTAAACCAGTTTCTATCTAATATAGCTATATTGTATGTTTGCATCTCTCTCCTTGTCTCTTTCTCACTTTATATACATATATAGGTATATGTATATCAAACAATTTTCCCCATTTGCTGAGTGTTCGCCAATGGCCCGGGAGACCTAGGTTCAATCCTAGACTTTAAAAATGGTACTTGATGCCTCCTTGCTTAACACTCAGCATTATTAGGTACGGATCATGGGTAAAGTGGAGAAATCCTGGGAAAGGAGTAGCGCCCTTCCCAACACCTTGGTGTAGTAGCTATCGAAAAGGGAACCTTCGGGTCACCCACGACAATGGTCGCCAACTTTACTTTTACTTATATATATATATATATATATATATATATATAATTTTCTCTCTATATCTGTCTGTCTGAATCTATCTATCTATCTATCATAGTTTATTCCTATGTGGAATAAGTCTATCCATGTAGGTTTGTACATATTTAATCTAATAATTTTCTATGTATGTATGTATGTATGTAGGTCTCTCTTTCTTTCACTCTCTCACTATCGATCTATCAATCTATCACCGTCTATTCCTATATATATATATGTGTGTGTGTGTGTGTGTGTGGACAGCATTTCTTCATAAATGCCTATTTCATCAAACAACATAGAGATATTTTGTCTACTTATTTTTTATGTCTTTTCGAGTTGCCGAATTGATTTTATGGTATCCGGCGGGAATCTTTAATGAAACTCCTATAATCATATTATACCCCAGTACTTTCTGCTTTATCTTGAGCCATCATCTGGGGTATGTATAATGCAAAAGCGATGTGATCTTTGCATGTACATTACTACTTTGTAAGTATCTATGTGATACCAGTTCAATATTACAACATCTGAAAAAAAAACAAATAAACATTCCGGCCCAAAAAGTGAATTTCGGAAAATTCTAACCGAAAACACAATATTAGCACAACAAAATAACAAACAAAAATTACAGATTCTCGAGGCGCTCCACATCAAAAAGAAACAACCTAAACTCAACAAAATCAATTTCAAATCCATTACTAATGTCTTTAACCATTTATTTACTTTTATATTTGTTTCTATAAGTAGCAGCTGTTGCTAAAGACATAGATCTATTGTAAGTCATCTCGACAACTACTGCTGCTACTTGTAGAAATGATTTTAAAAACAAACGCTACAACAACAGACCAGCGTAAATAATAAACACTTACAAAGTAGTAAAGTACCAGCAAAGGTCCCATCGCTTTTGCAATATACACACCCCTGATGATTGGCTAAAATCGGGCAGAAAGTATAAGGGTATCAAATAATTATGGGCATTTCATGAACCAATTCTCGTCGGAAGTTCGAGTTAGTTGGAGTCAGTTAATTGGAGATAAGATGCTGTAGAGAGAACCAGCTATGGGCCCTCCGGACCTCCGATTGAGCAGCCCAGCAGAACGAGAAAGGAGTGCTGCTAAGGAACTGGGGGTCAATGAGTTGCGGTTTGTTCAGTCTCCAACTCACCTCTCACACATGACCCTTTCGTAACCCTTTCGCAACCATTTCGAATAAAGTGTGAGAGGTATATTTTTCTAAAGAAGTATGTTCGTTCGTCATTATTGTTGATTTTGTTTCCCCATGTATATGTGTATAGTTGTATCACAGCTATGCAACAACAAAAAGTCTCCTCAAATTTCCAGGACTCTTCTCAGTATTCTGGCCGATCTCAATAATGTAGCAATTTAGATCGTCTCCACTCGCCCTCTTATTTCTAAGTCCTCTTGTCCCTTTAATAATCCTTTGGTGACTGTATCAAGAGCACCGATTACAGTTGGTATAAACGTCACTTTTATGTTCCTCAGTTTTTTCGATTCACTTGCAAAGTCTAGGTTTTTATCCTTGTTTTTGCTTTCTTTCAATTTTACTCTGTGGTCAGTTGGGACAGCAAATCCAAATTTCGGCAAATTCTATTTTTTATTGATTATTACAAGATCTGGTCATTATTATTATTATTATTTGCAAATTGTGGTCTTTTAATAGAGTTTGACTGACAGCAAGTCTCATCAGGTCTCCAAGACTCTTTTCCCTATTCCGGCAGATTCCAACAATGTTGTAGTCTGGATAGTGTCGATTCTTCCTCTGATTTCCAGGTCTTCCTGTCTTTTTACCAAGTCTTCGGTGATTGTTCCAAGTGTACGAACAACAATTGGCATCACCGTCAACCTTCATGCTCCACAGCTTTTTTTACGTTCTGCTTCCTGTTCCGAGTATTTGTTTATCTATTCACTTGTATTGATTTTCTCTCAGTGGTCCACTAGGACGGCCAATTCCACAAAATGCCGTATTCTGTCTGTCCGCCTGTCTGTCTTTTTCTTTTTTGTTAATTATCACTAGGCCTGGTCTTCCGACCGGATTAAACGATCCATTCGTATCTTCTTGTGAGAGTTTTTAACACCAGCGTTAGCTGATGGTCTCACCGTAGTGTTTGAGTGACAGCAAATCTTCTCATGTCTCCAGGACTTTTCTCAATATTCAGGCCTATTCTTGATAATGATGTAATCGGGATGGTCTCTCCCCGTTCGCTAATTTCTAAGTCTTTTAGTCCCGTTATCAATCCTTTGAGGACTGTTCCAAGTGCTCCAATTACAATTGGTAACACCGTCACCTTCATGTTCCATCTTTTTTTAGTTCTCTAGCAAGGTCTAAATATTTATCTCCCTTTTTATTTCTTTTTATTTTAGTCTGGGGTCTGCCGAGGGAGCAAAGTTCTCTATTCGGCAAATTCTTTTTTTTTTGTTAACTATCACTAGGTCCGGTCTTTTGACCAGGATTAGGTAATCTGCTTGAATTTCAAAATCCCAGAGAATTTTAGGCGTCTTATTTTCCAAGACAGATCCTGGTTTGTGCATTTTGTAGTTTTGTACAATTCCCAGTAGACCACCTTTCCCACCCAGTCGAGTGTAGTTTTATACTCTTTTTAAGCTATTTTGCTTCCGTCGCTTATGTGATTTTATTATTATTATTATTTTACTCCTTTGGGAGTTTTACACACCATCTTTAGCTGAGGGTTTTGTTTTTCACTGGAGTTTGAGTGACAGGGAGCCTCCTTAAGTCTCCAGGACTCTTCTTTATATTCTGGCCAATTATTATTATTGTTATTGTTTACTCCTTTAGAGTTTTTCACATTAGTATTAGCTGATGGTTTTTCACTGGAGTTTAAGTGACAGCAAGTCTCCTCAAGTCTCCAGGACTCTTCTTAGTATTCTGGCCGTTCTCAGTAATGTTGTCATTTGGATAGTCTCTTCCCGTCCGCCAACTTCCAAGTCCTCCATGCCTAGCAATGTCGAGGGAGTTATCCTTCTTTTCACATTCTTTTAGTTTTATTCTGTGGTCCGCCAGGACAGCAAAGTCAACGATTTTGCAAATTCTCTTTTTTGTTTTTTTTTGTTAATTCTTCTTCTTCTTCTTCTTCTTCTTCTTCTTCTTCTTCTTCTTCTTCTTATTATTATTATTATTATTATTATTATTATTATTATTATTATTTTACCCCTTTAGAGTTTTTCACATCAGTGTTATCTGATGTTTTTTCACTGGAGTTTGAATGACAGCAAGTCTCCTCAAGTCTCCGGGACTCGTCTCAGGATTCTGACCGTTCCTAGCAATGCTGTCATTTGGATAGTCACTACCCGTAGGCCAACTTCAAAGTCTTCCAGGCCTTTTAATAATCCTTTAGTTAGTGTGCCAAAAGCTCCTATTACAATTGGCACAATCGTTACTTTCATGTTCCAAAGCTTTTTCAATTCTCTAGTGAGGTCGAGGGACTTATCCTTCTTTTTACATTCTTTCAGTTTTATTCTGTGGTCTGCTGGGACAGCAAAGGCGACAACTTTGCAAATTCTCTTTTTTTTGTTGGTAATTATTATTATTATTATTATAGAGTTGTTACTTGTGTGTAAATTATCAACATTAGATAAAGATACTTGAAACCATATGAATCTGTGCAAATAAATTATTAATTTTAAATCAAAACATTTCCCTGAAACCATATAACTGCAAAAAAAAAAAAAAAAAAAAGATAAGAAAAATGACTGATCTTGGCATAAAGTAGACCAATAAGAGTCGAGGTGTCGTAAAACCAACCAACCAACCAACCAACACTTCAAGCTTGTAAATTACATATGCTAACCTACAAGTTACATTTTACCTTCTTATAAACAAATGTATGTATGTGTTTATGTATATGCATGTGTATGTGAGTGTGTGTGTGTGTGTGTGTGTTTGTACTTGTAGTTGGATCTTGTATGTGTTTAAGAGTGTGTGTAACTTGCTTTTGTATGCAGATGCACGCACGCATTCATGTGTGAATCTGCACATGCCTCTCCTTTACCGTCAGTGCACCTGCAAATACAAATAGAAAGAACAGATGTAAAAAACAAACTTCCTTTCAACTGTTTGTGAGATCAGCATCTCTATCACTATGTTGTACCAAGTGTTCACTGACGTAAGAAAATTAATCAGCTTTTCTTTCAGTTTCAACGTAAGGATATTGGAAAAAATACAAAAACAAAATAAATAAAACTTGAAAATCTTGCTTCCTTTACTTGGATTTCTACGTGGGTTCCAGCTTTCATCAACCATGAAGATAGAAGCCATATCCTCTAACCCTGTTTGATCTTTAGGACGCTGCCTATGTAACGCGTCTTGGAAACAAATGGCCCGTCGGAGGTCATTCATCTGCGGGTTTACAATTTGTTTGAATTCTGAATTTTCCTTCTCGTAGACTGGTTCCCATACCAAAGATAAAGAACATAGTCTTCCTTAGATGGAGGGAGAATAGTTGGATTCATACCTTTCGCAAAGGTATTAGCTAACACCTTCATTCAGGTTTTGATCTTGGTAGCCTAGCCCAATTCCTACGGCGATAAACCTTACCTCAAGAATGCCTTCAGTCACCAACGTCGTCTCCCAAATCCAAGTTGGGATTTTCTCCGGGAAGAGTTTTCTTTCTTCTGGGGATATCCTGCTAGTTTATGTTAAATATAACATAGCTTGCTCAGTAGGCTGGGGTTGAAGAATACACCGACTACTTCTCTGAAGAGAGGTAAGACTCTCTCCAACGAGAGTCCTGGATATGACACTAAAAATGCTGGAGCTTCGAGGAATGCGGTGCACTCCTTCATTGCCATCGCTCCCAGGTCTACTCTGCTCCGGAGAGGAAGCACCTGATAGGGTCCTATCTATGAGTCGAATAAAACTAAACTGTGTACTTATGATAAACTGAATTGATTGAAATAGAACTGCTTTGACATTAAAACTGCGTATTTATGCTAAACCGAATTGTTTCAAAGACAACTGTTTTTGACATTGAAACTAATTATGCTAAACTGAATTGTTTGAAATAGTAATGTTTATATTTATAAAAATGGATTTGGGATTAATAACGTACAATGGTTGATGTTCGATAAAACCAAACCAACCAAACCTATAACATAGCATAGCTTGGTTGACTCCTCGCGTAGCGTAATTGTTAGAAAACTGAGTGAGTTTGATTCTCATAAAGTGATCCATCCTTCTGGTCTTGAGATAAATGGACAAGCAAAGGTAGGACGACCAGCTAGAACCTATATACAACAGCTCTGAATCGATACAGGATGTAGCCTGGAAGACCTCCCGGTAGCGATGGACGATAGAGACGGGTGGCAAGAGAACTTTTTCATTACCGGAGTGTCATTGCATTTTTACTCTGTGGACTGTCTTTTTTGTTCAGGCTCATAGTGGCAAATTCCTACTTAGTTTATCTAAATACATTTTTGTCTAAAACATATTTCTTTGTTCATACCACACATTCTTCTTTTAATTTCACATGGTTTGCCCATTTCAGTCATCAAAAATTCGATGACAGACCTCTGCTCAAGCCTGGATTAGTCTGATTTGCCACCATTTTGAACAAATATTTTAGAAAGATTAGAATAATTTTTGCTATAAACCAAAATAATGCATAGTTTACATCTATGGAACAAAATATTAAGATAAAGAGTGTTTTGCTATTTTCAAAAACACCCCTTATTTATTGAATCCCTCCTGACTCACTCTCCTGTCTCTGTTCCTCTTTTTGCTTGTCTCTCTGTCTCTTAATCTCACGAGCAATGTTGCAAGTAAATTACCAACAAATTGAATCAACAATGTACAAAACACAGAAAATGAAAAACACGAACTGTTTGCACTGACTAGAAAAGGCACTCGGATAAGTCTATTTCCTGTGAGTCTCCCGTAACATTTGAACGATATTTGAGAGTCAGCAGTTTTTTTCTCCTATCGCTCTTTCCCATAACCTGAACCCCTTCCCTATAATCATTTAGAGACACCAACAAGGGATAATGGAGAAACCGAAGCGATCGCAATTTTTGTTACTGACAAATGAGGTTCTATCTATTGGTTCGTATGAATAAATTTACAAAGATATTCGAATCCATTTTTTTTCGTTAAGTTTGGCAAATACACTGGCAATTGGAGGTGCGTTGTTGAAAGTGGAATCGGTGACCCCAGTTCAAATCCACGCCTTGCTATTTGCGTTTTACTTCACACTATCTTAGGAGAGGCGTGAACCCATTCATTTCCCGGCTGTTAGTTAATAATAGAGCAGACTGGGTTCTTTAGACTTGGTTAAGGCAACCAGTCCAGAAAAGAAAAACTTTTTTTTTTAAATCAAACAAATTTGGCTTTATTTAAAAATTGACCTTGTATCATAACCTGCCTATAATTGAAGGGCCTTGGGCACCTCTGGTGGTGTAATGGTTAGCAAGCTAGACTAGCAGACCTACACAAGTGAGTTCGAGTCTCATTGGGCGCCCCATTTATTCGGCTGAGTGCCACATCAAAGCAAAGCGCTTTGTAAATTACATAATTAAAGGGTCTTTCATAGAAAATTCCAGAGCAAAGGACAAAACTTGGCAGCGTCCAACTTCTTTCTAAGAAGCAAAGGCTTGGTTGTTCTAAGAAAGATAGACGCATTTTTTCACTTAAAATGTTGATACTTAGTGAATATAAATAACATCTGTAACGAAAAGGGTATAAGGTTCGTCATTACTTTAACGGTTTGCAGAGCCATTCAGTGCAAATATGTCTCTGATTGAGAAGGACAAACAAAAGAAGGTCATAATGTGCATATGGGGAGGGATTTTGAAGCAAGGAGAGAGTGGTGAGAGAGAGTGGTGAGAGTTGGGGAGAAAAATGTCTCCCATTAAATACCTGTCAATCTCCCCACCAAAAATTTGAGAGAGAAGAAAACAAGTCATAAAATATTTTGGAACTCATAAAAAGATTCGTAGAGTTTCTTTTCTGACTTTCTTTCCCCAAAGATGATCACACCACAATAGAATTAGTTGGTTTGGTTTTATGGCATATCAACCCTTGAATGTTATTTTATCATATTTACCCAACCCCTCCGCTCGGGCAGGATATGACACAAGGTCAATTATTTAAGCGGAGTTTAACAGGTTTCAGTTCAGAGTTTTCCTTCTCCTAGACTAATTGCCTAACCAAGGCTGAAGAACCTAGTCTGCCCTACTATTTACCCATAGCTGGAGGGAGAATAATTGGATTCATACCTTTCCCAAGGGTATTAGTGCTATGTGAAATGCAATCAGTCAGGTCCAGGATTTGAACTCGTGTCGCCGTCTCCATATCCTGCGACGATAACCATTACACCACGGGCACCTCCAAATCAATGTTATTTTATGCCAAATCCAGCACATATATATATAATTTTTCTTTTTTGTTGGTCCAAAGAGAGAAAAAAGGAAATATTTTAAAATGAATAGGTTTATAAAGATATTTTTTATTATGTATTATGCTCTTACATGTATTTCTAATTTCTTGCTGTCTTCAGAAAGCCTTTAATGATTTTGGCTCTCTCTCTCTCTCCTTCTCTCTCTCTCTCTCCATATATATATATATATATAATATGTAATCGAAATAGTTTATAGGTAACATTATTTAAACTAGTCAGAGCCCATGTGTTTTCACACTGTTAATGGTTTCAAGTATTGCTATTTATTATCAATAATTCTATCTATGAAGTATTCCTATTTTATTCAATTGTGATAATTTGTTTGAAGGCAATTAAATTGTTTCAAGTATTGCTATTTAAAGCAAATAATTCTGTTCAGCATTTTTCATTCATTCGCACACAGTTAAATGGTTTCAATAGAGAAAGATTGAACATTGCTATTTGGCTCCTAGATAGGACCCCAACAGGCACTAGCACACCTAGTCAGATTAAACCACTGCTTTAGAAGAAGCCAGCAGTCCTTACAATGAGATGAACGTAGATTGTCTCGTCACAAAACAGCAATGTGTCCTGATAATCTCTCTCTCTCTCTCTCTCTCTCTCTAAGAAGAAGAAGAAGAAGAAGAAGTCTCAACCGTCTAAAGTTAAGTACACTAAGACGAAATGCATATCTCCCCACGAAGTCTACTCCCCACAAAATATACTCTTCACTCCTCTCTTCTGAAATGACTCTCTGTTTCAGCTATTGTGTCTCATCTTGCTCTTGGGGGAGAAGTCGGCTAAACAGTTACGGCAGAGTCTGTTGGGAATAATTGCCAAACTGACGTACAGGGAAAGGTGAATTCGTGCGTACCTCACGTGGTGTAATTGTACCTCACGCGGTGTAATTGTTAACCAGTTCGGTAAATAGTTTATTGTTAGTGAGTTTAAATCTCACAGAGCGCAATATTCTTCTGGCCTAGGGCAAAACCAAACTAAACTCAGATAACTACTTTCGCCGTCGTTTGAAACCTGTTCGATAATTTTAATCTTTTCTGTGCTGTCATTCCTTTGGCCAGTTCCGCTTTTCAGTGCTGTTAATAAACATCCTTCATTTAGACAACATTTCAGTGAAAAGAAAGAAAATTTCAAATAAATAACCTGATCTTAAAACTAAGGGCAGGTCTTTGGGGAGACAAAACGGAAAATCAGAAAGAGTCCAGTAATGATGTCTTTTCAAGAATAACAAATGCGTGAGAAGGGTTTGGGTTTGAGGACAGTTGGAAGTGAATAAACTTAGAAATTGATTTTTAGCGAAACATATTTATTTGTTTGTCGTTGTTGTCGTTATTGTCGTTATTGTTGTTGTTGTTGTTGTGTGATGTTGCCGATAAAACGAAGGCAAAAAAAAAAGAAAAAAAAAAGAGAAAACGCAAATTTACAGCGGCCTTTAATAAAATCAATTCATTTTCTCCCGAGAGAATAAACGAACTTCGAAGAGCTCGAAATTTTAGTCTGAGTGAAATTGAATTCGCTTTTTGGAAATATGAGGAGCTAAATGCTATGAAAAGCAACATAATGCGATATTTATTTGAAGATAAGATTGGATTTGGTTTCTTTGTTTAATGGTATACCAACTCCCGTGGGTTATTTAATGCTAACGCAATCCTTATAAAAAATCCAGTTATGGTATTATTTAACCCAATTCAGGGGAAAGAAGGGGGACTCATTTAATTCCCAAGGGTATTTAGTCTAAAAGTGATCTTAATTGCACGACTGGAGTTCGAACTCGTTCACAGACCAGTGGGGACTTCGGGTAGTGTAATGGTTTGCAAACTTGGCTAGCAAACATGCAAGAGTGAGTTTGAGTCTCATGAGGTGCCCCATTCAATCGGCCTTGTGCCATATCGAAGCTAAGAGCTTCGTAAATTACAACCAAACAGACCAGTACTTTAGCCATTACACCATAGAAGAGAGAATAAAATATAATCTTTTTCAGGTTCTATGTGTTATTTTGAAAGTTTTAATTTAGTTTAAGTTCACTCTTACTCTACTATGGAGTCAGACATTGCTTGGTTACCACTATGCCACATTTTTTCCCAAACGACCCTGATTTTAAAAGTCAGGTGTTATTGGGAAAATAACTAATTTTCAAACTGTTTCCAAAAGCTGATATGCCAAAAACAGATATGATTTCGAAATTTTAAAAATACTGTGATGGATTACTTGTAATTGCATGCATGAATCCCAGGATCCATGGTTAAGAAAAATGATGGATTGATTATACCAAGTATTAATGATATATTAACTATGGTCCGGAAATTGGAGAAAAGACTTATCAATAATATTGCCCAGTCGGTTGAGTCTGTAGAATACACCGACTGCTTCTCTGCAAAGAGGTAAGACCCCGCCCAATGAGTGTCCTAGATATGACACTAAAAATCTGATAGGAACCTTGGGAAATGCGGAGTTCTCCTTCATTGCCATCACTCTCAGTTCTACTCTGGCCCAGAGTGGTAGCATCTGATAGGGTCTTATTTATGGGTCAAATAGTACTAAACTGTGTACTTATGCTAAACTGAATTGCTTGAAATAGGAATATTTTGACATTACTACTGCGTACTTATGCTAAACTGAATTGTTTGTAAAAGAACTTTTTGATTAAACTGAAGAGCTTGAAATAGAAATGTTTTTGACAATTAAACTGTGTACTTATGCCAAGTGGAATTATTTGAAAGAGAACTGTTTATTTGTATAAAAATGGATTTGGCATTAAATAACCGTCAAAGGATGATATGCCATGAATCTTAAGAAACAATTTAAGCATATTAGCACTGGTTTCAAAATTAATTCTATTAAATTTGCGTTGTATATTCCTAATACGTAATGCGTCGGGAATCTGTAGTTTTTGCTCGTTATTTTGTTGTTCTAATATTATTGTGTTTTCGGTAAGAGTTTTCCGTAAATCTGTTGTTGGGCATGAATGTTTTTTTAAATGCTGTGCTATGAAACTTGTATCAGAAAAGTATATCGTAAGTCTTTTCAATAGGGTAGTTGATGTTAAACCGACATATACATATTGTTATTTTCAGAGATACAATCTCCTAAAGGACATTTAAATTGATATATAACGTTGGTTTTTTGCAAAACCCCAATCGAAGGAGAGGAATTATTTTTAATGACTACGTTGGAGGTTTTAAATTTATTATAGTATATGATAAATTTTATTTTTTATTAGGATCAGTGGGGGGAGTATGTTTTTTTGTATTAATGTTTTTAATATTTTTTCATCTGATTTATAATTGTAGTGAATTTGGTTGCGGTAAAAAATTTTGATAAATGTTGACTGGTGTGAGTGTTACAGTGTTTATTTTGTTGGTTAACATTTTTAATCATACGTTTAATTTGTTCATCAACAATATTGTTAGGAAACCCATCATTGATGAGATCCTGTTTTATGTTTTCTACCTCTTTATAAAATATTGTTTTGAAGGAGGATATCAGTTTGGCACGGGATATCAGGTTATTAATAATTGCTTTTTTTATATCTGAGGGGGCATTCATTTTTAAAGTTGGGGGTACAGGAGTTATTATTAGTGGGTTTTTTTGGTAGTGAAGTTATTATTATTGTTGGTATTAATGAGAACATCTAAAAAAGGAAATTTTATTCTTTTTGTTTCGTTCATGCGTAAAGTTGTTTTTGAATGTGTCTTGTAGTATGTTTATTTCGTTAATATTATTAGCAAGAATAAGTATATGGTCAACATATCTTGGAGGTTATTTAATGCTATTAAATATTTCATTTTTGAGGTCGGACATGTAGAAATTACGGAAGATCGGGCCCAGGAAAGATCCCATAGATAACCCATCTGTCTGAACGTAAATATTACCAAGAGGGTCATGAAATGGAACTTCAGTAGTAAATGTTAGGAGAAGTTTCCGAAGTATATTAGGGTTGATTTTAAGAGGATGGAGAGATGGGTTATTATGAATATTATTTATGACAATATCAATTGTTTCATTGACAGATACATTAGTGAATTGATTTTCTACATCCAAAGAGGCTAATATATCATCACAAGGGTTTAATCGTATGAAGAACTTGAATTGATTCATGTGTAGATTTTATGTTATATTTACTTGGTAAGTATGGTGAAATAAGTTGTTTTATTTTTTTGTGAGTTCATAAATCGGTATAGGTATTTATGATATAACTGGGCGCAGAAAATGATTAGGTTTAGGTATTTTTACGGTCCCGTAAAGATAGCCGGGTTTATAATCACCGATTATTTTGGGTAGTTTTGTGCTATTAATTTCGGTATTATTAGCAGTGATTAGTTTAATAATTTTATTGTAGTTGGTTGGTGGGATTCTTATTTAATCTTTTGAATTTTGTATGGTTATCGAGAATATTTTGTAGTTTTGAATGGTAATCTTATTCATTGAGTACAACAAAAATGTTTGTTTTATCTGCTTTTTATGGTGATGTTGGGGTGATTGCGTAATTCTTTAGCAGCAATTTTTAGTTGATGAGTTAGTAATGTAGGTTGTTTTTGTTGTATCTATTTTTGATGGCTTCAGCCTTAAGGAGATCACGGAATTGAGGTTTGATTGAAATTAACTTTTTATACCGGAGCTGTAAAATACTTTGGTATAACATTTTATTTCTGTATTTTTGTTGATGCTAGTATATCCTTGAAATAAATAGCAGTTGGGTGCAAAGTTGAGAAAATCTTTTCGTTGTTGAATTAAATTACAGTACTAGAGATTGATATATTTGTCAGTATAATTTGAAAGTAGTACATGGCCTTTGTAGAGGTTGTTGAGCTTTTTTTTTTTTTGAAGAATAACTTTGTGTTCGTAATCGGTTTTGTTAATGATTACGGAAAGTCTGTTATCTAGTTCGTGGTGTTGTGTAGGTGTAATGGAGCTTTCCAGTTTTTCTCGAATTTTTTTGTGATTAAAGATTAAGTGTATTGATGTTATTCTTACAGAGTGTAATTTGTCTTTTCACGAGATCACGTCTGTATTCCAAAGTGTTGCTTTATTTATGAGCTGCAGGATCATGGAGTTAAAAATATGTATAATTTGGCATTTTTTTCATTGATACATATTTGATTGAACGTCATAGACATTTTCGTGTACATATTTTTTGGTTAATCTTTTCAAATTGTCGTATTGATCTTATGATATTCGGCAGGAATTGGTTGATAAACCTTCCATAATTAGTTATTTCCCAAGTACTTTCTGCCCAACTTTGGGTCATCATCAGGAGAGGATGTATTACAAAACTGATGTAACTTTTGTATGTACATTACTACTTTGTAAGAATGAGCGTTTGGGCTGTTGTATTGTGTAGTGTTTACATTTCGAATTTGTTTCTATAAATTGCGTCAGTAGCTAAAGACGTTTAAGTACATTAGCACTGGTTTCAAAATCAATTCTATTAAATTTAGGTCGTATGTTCCGAATACGTAGTGCCTCGGGAATCTGTAGTTTTTGTTTGTTATTTTGTTGTTCTAATATTGTGTCATCGCTAAGAATTTTCCGTAAATCTGTTGTTGGGCATGAATGTTTTTTTAAATGTTGTGCTATGAAATTTGTATCAGAAAAGTACATCGTAAGTCTTTTTTAATAGGGTAGTAGAGATTAAACCGACATATATATTGTTGCTTTCAGAGATACGTGGCGCATTTAATAAGTTTCCAGCCTTTTTTTTGTCCAGGCGTTTAGAATTGTTGTAGACTCTTGAAAATTCACTATGTTATTGCTATACATCTTATGAGATTATTGACCTATTTTTATGATTTCAGGTTTAAATGTACAGCTACAACAGGCATTGGAATACACTCTACTAAAGCCTGATTGTCACAGCTGGTGAATTTCAAAAATGCAATCTGGACGTGAGGACACTTTAGAAGAACGATATGCAATAAAATTCTGTTTTAAACTTGGAAAAAATGCCACAGAAACGTAAAGAATGCTTCAGACTGCTTTTTGACCATCTTGCATGATTCGAGCATCAGTTTTTGACTGTCATAAGAGATTCAAGGAAGGTAGGGTGTCTGTGAAGGATGATGAGAGGTGTGGGAAGAGTAAGAAAGTCAGAATATCAGAGTTGATTGACCAAAGGATTAAGGTTAGGGTTACTATGTTGAGGTTTTAAGGGAGTTCAGGAAGAGATTCCGTCGGAAGAGGCCAGCACTCTTAAAACCGGGTCAGTGGCATTTCCACCAGGACAATACACCAGTCCATAAATCCATCCTTGTCGCAGACTATTTGACCAAGATGGGCATCAAGACAGTTCTTTACCCTTCCTATAGTCCAGACCTTGCTCCCTGTGACTTTTGGTTATTCCCTAAGCTCAGAGGCTTTCGTTATGCGATAATTGAGAAGATGAAAGAGGCTTTGACGAAGGTCATTGACACGCTCACACAAGAGGACTTCAATGGGGCCTTGAAGAAGTTGTTGGAATGGTACAACAACTGCATTGCAGCCGGAGGAGATTACTTCGAAGGGGACAAGAGTTTCATGTGGGTACTATCAATAAAAGTGCCCATACGAAAAAAGTCAGGAAACTTATTTAATGATCCTCGTACAATCTCGTAAAGGACCTTTAAATTGATAGATAACGTTAGGTTTTTGCAAAATTCCAATCGAGGGAGAGGAATTATTTTAATAACTAAGTTGGAGGTTTTAAATTTATTATATTATATGATGAGTTTTATTTTTTTATTAGGATCAGTTAATAATTGATAAAATCCATTATAAATTCATTCCAACAAACCTTTTAATTAAAAGGCTGTTTCATCATAAAGAAAACAAGATTTGATGGAGTTTTATCGTTACATCGGGGAATTCATTTTTCCTTATATTAGATATTTATCAATACACACACACACATATATATATATATATATATATATATATATATATAATTTTCTATAGAAACAAAATATATCAATCGAATAGATTATGAATTAGAAATTAGTCCGTTACTATCCGATGTTTTGCCAAACTATTTTTTTTATTCATAAACATTTATATATATATATATATATATATAAAAAACTTTTTAATTAATATATATTAATATACATATTAATAAAAAAAATCTACTATGGTAGGAATTTACGTTTCATTTATCTAGGACTACATATTTTTTTATTCTTTAAGTAGAGGAATTAATATTGTAAATTGAATTGTGTTCTCTGGAAAGAGGACAGATGTAACTTGTAAGACACATTTAGGTTATTTGGCAGCGCAATTACCATGACTAGTTGATTTGGCGTTTACCTGCCTGTGATATGACCTGGTGGCTCAGTTGTAGTTTCGGCACTGCAATCTGTGGTCGCTGGTTCGATCTTCAGTGGTGGAGATTACGGTATACACTGCTGAAGAGACCTAATAAGGTCGAAACAGCTGTCCAGTGTTCCCGTATATCGTTCGTAGGTGTTCGGCGGATTTTCTGGTCATGGTAATTCTATCTTAGACTAGTTATTACCTCCCGAAGTCAGCATGATATATGCTAAATTTTGCGGACAAACGTAAATAGTTTGTTACGATATATAGATTGTTGATGATGCTTCAACAAAAAAAAAAAAAAAAAAGAATTAAATAAATGATTATTTATATTACTTTAGATTTAAGTTAATTTTCTCTTAATATCAGCGATTTTTTTTCGCACAAAGTTGTATTATATAGACTTACATGAAAACTATAATAACCTGGGCAGCGTACAGCTTTGTCTTAAATCTACACTGTAGATTTATAGCATACACTAACAGACATTGTAAATATTCATTTAAAAGTTCAATGTCTACCTGGGTGAGGGGCTATAGAATACACCGACTGCACCTCGGCAGAGGGGTAAAACCCCACCCACAAAAGTATCCTGTAGCCCAGTCGGCTGGGGCTGTAGAATTTACCGACTGCACTTCTGCAGAGGGGTAAGACCACCCCAACAGAGTGTGGATATCACACTAAACAATCTGATAGTGATGTTTCAGCACTGCTGGAGCTTTGGGGAATGTGGAGTACCGCATCATTGGCATCGGTTTCAGGTTTTCTCTGGTCCTGAGAGGTAGCACCTGAATGGGTCTTATCTATGGGTCAAATAGAACTAAACTGCGTACTTATGCTCAACTGAATTACTTTGAAATAGAACTGTTCATTTGTAAAAAAAATGGATTAGGCATTAAATAACCTACAAATGTTGATATGCCATAAAACCTGTTGTATAGTGGCTCGTATCACATGTGTTCCGGTGTCGCAGAAGTATAAAAGACGTTGTGTCTATTAAGCACGGAGACAGAGACAGAGAAGACAGATGCAGAGAGATAGCTCTAAAAGGACGTCGGTCAGGTGCAAGACCAACTTTGGACGTAACACCAACAGCACGAGACTTATAACACTAGTCGGACTGTACCACTTGAGTTAATAAATAATTAACTCTGTTTCACTGTGTATCGTTTCCTTACCACGATATAACAAAACCCAAACAAACAAACAAACAAACAAACAAACAAACTAATCAATGTCTACCATAGCGTCATTGCTAAACTTATCTCACATACCAATTTGCCTCTGTCGTGACTTAAATCCTCACTGAGTGTCCCACTTGAGTAATTTTGTGTTAGACTAAGCAAATCTTACAAAGCAACTGCCTAGATATTTGCAATAGGGTAATGGATACAAATCATTTGCTTGCATACAGAGTTCTAATTGGATGCACTTGATTTTTTGCCAGACAAAATAAACATTGACTAAATAACTTATAAATATTGACAGAATGCCATATAGATATTGACTGTATATCAAACTGATATTGACTGAATATCATATAAATAAGTAAAGTTGGCAAGCGTAGTCGAGGGATCCCAAAAGGTTCCCTTTCCAATAGCTACGACAACGAGGTGTAGGGGAGGGCGCTATTCCTTTCCCAGGATTGATCCACTTTACCCTTGATATGTACCTTATATTACTGAGTGTTAAGCAAGGAGGTATCAAGTACCATTTTTAAAGTCTTTGGTATGACTCGACCTGGGATTGAACCCCAGTCTCCCGGAGCATTGGTGAACACTCTACCCTCTAGACCAATGAGCCGGTTTATAGATATATTGACTGAATATCAAATAAATATTCATTGAATACCATATGAACAACTATTGATTGAATACCGTATAAATGAGTAATAAATTCAAATCGGTTATAATTTTCGTAACAAATTTCCATTATGTTTTCATTATTATGTTTCGTTCTATTTCAAACTTCAACAGATACTGATTGAAAAAAAAATGGTAGAAAAATATATTCGAGAGTGTTATAACTGCCTATGAGGTTGTCGTGATAAAATAAATAGGATCGCCGATCGTATTCAACCGCTAAAAAGTACGAAAGGAATAATTAATGTCGTCGGGTCTGTCTGGTTTACGTTGAATATCAGATTTAAATCATCCACACTTTTTATATAATGGAAATACCGAAGAAATGATGATTATAATCTTTCAATCGTTTCTAAATAGAACCAACATCATCATTGACCGAAAGCAACAGGTTCAAGGGTTGTTTAAAACATATATCTTCATACTACTGCTAATAGTATACACTGGCTCCATCTTTTGCTGAAGGAGTCCCTGTGGTGTATTGGCTAGCTCGATGGACTGTCATATGGCCTTGGGAAAGGTACTAATCCCTCTATTTCCCAAGGTATGGGTGAAACAGTACAATTACTGTTCTTTTTCAAGCATAGTTTTGCCATTAAATAACCCTCGAAGGTTGATATGCCATTGTTATGGGGACATATCCCACCATATCCCAAAGATGGACTCGTCCAACCTAAACATATTAGCTCGCTCGGGGAAGACAATTTCTCGTTTCTTACGAGACATTTGACAGACAGACTGCAAGCCGAGAACGGCTAGTACTTCTTTTGTATGACTTCCTTTTTCTGCTAATACAATAACGTTCACCTATCACTCGTTGTTAGAGTTGATCTTCCACCGGTCTAATCTGAAGACCACAACAACCATTAAACAAAGAAACCAAACCATCCTTTGCTACTCCGTAGACTTGTAATTATGTAAAAAACAAGAACTTTCCAAAAGAGAAAAACTGAGAGTTTTGAAAGCATTTCTATCATTGGAATGGAAAATAAATCAGATAATGAATCAAATCTTTAAATGAGTTTCATCATCATCATCATATCGTGCTGGCAGCACGGATATCCCTGACCCTCTTTCGCCACTCCTCCCTATCATTCATCGCCCTAGGCAGGTCTTCAGGACAACAACCTGTATCCTCACATAGCTGCTGAATGTACGTTCGTGCTGGTCGTCCTGCTTTTGCGCGGCCGTGTGTGGGGATCCATAAGAGTACATCTCTTATGAGTTCATCTCTGCTTCTCCAGCAATGTCCTGCATGTCTGGTTCGCCTAACTTGAATAGTTTTCGTGATAGGGGGCAGGTGGCCGTACAGTTGGTGTCTTGTGGGGTGTTGCTGCCAGGACTTGTTGAGGATTGCACGCAGCATTCTTGTGTAATTGCCATCCAGTTTCTTCTCGAGCCGTTTTGTTAGCGTCCATGTAGTGCATCCATATAGCAGTATCGATGTGACCGCTGCCTGGAAGAAACTGCGTTTCATTTTATCGGTTAGGTCTGATTTCCATATAGTCGATAGCCTATTGATAGCTGTCCATGCTTTCGTTAACCTCGTTTCGATGTCCTTTTCGGTTGATTCGACGCTGCTTCCTAGGTACGTGAATTTGTCTACTAGTTTAAGAGGGGTTCCTTCTAGAGTGGAGATGTCCCCCGTTTGGTTATAGCACATATATTCCGTTTTATGTGCATTAACATGGAGGCCTATGCTTGCTGCTGCTCGTTCCAAACTATGCAGAAGTGTTTCGGCTTGGTCAGGTGTATTTGCCAGTATCGCTATGTCATCGGCGTAGTCGGCGTCACTGTTGAAAATTACCAGTGTATATGTGTGTGTGTGCGTGTGTGCAAGCGCTTGATGTGTAACGGTTATCGCCGTAGAAAATAGACACGCCGATTGGAGTTCAACATCCTTGATGAAGCTGTTTGCGTTTCCTATCGCATTAATACCCTTGGGAATGGCATATATCCAACTATTCTCCCTCCTGCTGTGGGTAAATAGAGAGAAGGAAAACCTGGATTTCATGCCGGTTATACTCCGCTTAATATTTGAATTTATGCTGAGTGTTGGGTATATATATATATATATATATATATATATTAGTTTGTATGTATATTTGATAGCATGAATGCTTATCTATATCCAATATATATAAATATATATCTGTGATATAAACGTATATATATATATTTATATACACATGTGTGTGTGTGTGTGTGCTGTGTTTTCTCTTTTAAATATTTTTTGATATGAGAGACACTTTGATGCTGATCATTTCATTACTGTTCCTTTTAAGTCATCGAATGAGTCTTTTGACTTCAGGATAGAATGAATTAAAGAAGGCACCGTATTTTTCCCAAGTACTTCGGTACCTTCTTGAATTTATTCCATTTAGAAGTCAAACGAGTCATACGATGACTTATAGGAATCAACGATAACATAGGCAGAAGAAAACTGCTTGTCCTATTTAATCACCCCCATATATATATATATATATCATGTTGCCCTGCCAGCATGGATCTCCCTGACCCTCTCTCTTCACTCGTCTCTTTCGTCCATCGCTCCCGGGAGGTCTTCAAGGCTAAACCCGATATCGGCACAGAGCTGTTGTATACAGGTTCTAGCTGGTCGTCCTACCTTTGCTCGTCCATGTGAAGGAGTCCACAGGAGTACATTGCCTTCCTTCTCCAGCAGTATCCCGCATGTCTGATTCTTCTAACTTGGATAGTTTTCGTGATGGGTGGTAGGTGGCTATACAGCTGCTGTTTTGTGGAGTGTTGCTTCAAGGACTTGTTTAATATTGCTCGCAGCATTCTTGTGTAATTGCCGTCAAGCTTTTTCTCCATATGTTTAGTTAGCGTCCCTGCAGTCATCCATATAGCAGTAGCGACATGACTATTGCTCTAAAAAACACAAAGTATATATATATTATATATATGTATGTATGTATACGCTCTTAGCCGTTCAATGTGGCTTTTGATGAAGTGTTAGTTGAACCAATAAATATTTGGCCAATTACACCTAACCTTCCATATTACAATCAATATCTGTCATCCTATTATGAAATTCCAAAAGAGTTGTTTTGAAGGTTTTAAAAGATTTTAACGAAAATTTGCGCGCTGATGTGTTATTTAGTGGAGTATTGACAATATCTCAAGTTAAAACATCTGAGACAAAGGGTTGAAGTTCTTCGCCAATCAAGTTTGTCCCTGTTTTTAGGAAGTGCTGGAACCGGAAGGAAGTTATTCATTAAGTAACGCTGAATGGCTGAGATATTTGGGGTAGGCGGGTAGATTGTGGGTTTATCGGAAACCGAGAAAAATACCAGAAAAAGTGACCGGAAAGAGCTTGGGTGCGGTTAGGTAAAAAGAAAATGAGTTGATAAATGAAAGAGTGCATGTGCGCGTGCGCGTGCGCGCATACACACACACACACACACACATAAGCCTACATCGGAACACTTACAAACGTAATCCTAAATGCTAATGGAGTTACCTGTATACAGATACATGTGCGCACATGATGCAGTCAAGAAGGAATTAAAGTTTTGTCGAGAAATACAGTTTAAAAGAAAAAAATGCTAAAAAGAATGAATGAAAAAAAAAAATTAATGAAAAAAAAGATGGAACGACGATTCCTTGCAGCAATAAAAATAGTGAAAAAAGAAAACATTAGGAAAAGAAAATATAAAAACTAAAAAAAAAGATAAAATTTAGCAATATGTAGAAATAAAGCCGAAATATGAAAATGTTATGGAAACGTTATTTTCTTTAAAGGATTAACAATAAAGTTGAAATAATATTTGAATACGAAAAAAATATTATAAATACATGGCAATAACTATAAAATATGAAAATATTATGAAAAGAATATATAAAAAATATGAAAATTTTATCAAATAGAAAAATATAGATATGAAGAGGAAATATAAGAATGCTGTAAAAATATTAGGAAAATATCTTTTTCTGCAAAAAAACATTTGCAATAACGTTGAAATAGTATTGAAATATGAAGATATATAAATTACAATGAAATATAAAAGTATTATGAAAAGAAAATAGGAAAAACCTGCGAATAAGCGAATGAGGAGTATGACACCAATTTGCATTAGGTGGGAAGGCTCCAGTTTTGAAGCTGTAGGGAGTGTAGAGTACCCATCCATTGTCATTACTCCTAGTTCCACTCGAAGTAGTAGTACCAGTTAGGATCCTATCTGTGAGTCAAATAGATCTGTTTGGAAATTATGAGTATTGAATAGGAATCCTTGAGACTACACCATTAAGTCACGCTGACAGCTCGAATTCCTCTAACTCTCTCTCTCTCACTCTCTTTCTCTCTTCATCCGTCCCTATTATGTATTTGTGGAGGTGCCCGTAGTGTAATGGTTATCGTCGCAGGATATGGACACGGCGACACCATTTCAAAACCTGGACCTGACTGATTGCATTTCACATAGCACTAATACTCTTGGGAAAGGTATGAATCCAATTATTCTCCCTCCAGCTATGGGTAAATAATAGGACAGACTAGGTTCTTCAGCCTTGGTGAGGCAACTAGTCTAGGAGAAGGAAAACTCTGAATTCAAACCTGTTAAACTCCGCTTAAAAATTGACCTTGTGTCATATCCTGCTCGAGCGGAGGGGTTGGTAAATAGGATTATGTATCAGTCCTGGCAGGTCCTATAAACGACATTTAGTGTTCTAACTGAGCAAATATAAGTAAGTTCAAGTAGGTCGTCCACCACAGACACGGGGGTGGGGTCTTCGTGCTGTAATGGTTAAAGCGATGGACTGCGGAATCGTAGTAAGCGGTTTCGAACTCCAGTCGCGGTATTTCGTTTACTTTCGGACAAATACCCTTGGGAAAGGTATGTACCCCCTCATCCTCCCAGCTATGGGTTAAATAGTACCACGACTGTTCTTGAAGGATGGATTTGGCATTGAATAACCTACAAAGGTTGATATGCCATCAAACAAAGAAACCAAACCAACACTGGCACGTGAGGAGGTTCATGGAAGAATGTCACTAATGAGTTTATCCTGGCTTCTCGAGAAGAATTTCACATTTTCTCCGTGCGTTTTGTTGGCGTCCATGTGGTGCATCCATACAGTGGATGCACCACATGGACGCCAATAGCTTTGAAAAAATCCCGTTTTATTTTATCGGTGAGATCAATCTTTCATAGGATCGATAACCTGATAGAGGCGTTGGTTCCCTAAGCTTCTAAGGAGACAATCATCTGGAGGTTGCAGGTTCAATTCTGACTGCAGGTGAGTAACAATACAGGAATACTTAACACTCGTACCCGGTTATGGCTAACGGAATCAGAACAGGTGAACCCCGTGGATTCAATAAAGGACGAAGTTTGAAGTTCCATGCAGGTTCCCGAGTTCGACAAACACCTGAAGAAGGCCGGAGGACATATCAGCCGAAACGTTGTGGAAATAACAATAAAGATGAAGACAATAGTCCGAAAACCCTTAATGATAAAAACCAACAAGCTTCGTCTCAGAAATTTAGACAACAAATATTGTTTGGTTCGTTGTTGTTGTTGTTGTTGTTGTATCAAAATATATATTTAAAACAAAAAACATACACTTATCAGGTGTTTTTGCAAGAGATTATGGAATGCAGTGGAGGTGAACAGCAGAAATCACGAGTTCCTCTCGAAAGAATTTTTTTTTCCTCTTCTTATTGTGTGTGTGTGTGTGTCCTAGGTATGACTTTAAACTGTTTCCTATGGAGAGGCTGGAGTTCTGGAGATATGGGAAGTATAGAGGATGCTTTCATTGAGTAACATTGTAAGCAAATGATATTGGAGTACAAATGTATAAGTTATCGAGAAAAACCAGCAGCTGGAAGAAAGATGTTTTGATAAAGTTCAACATCTCCTCCGGTAGAAAATTCTAACAAGATACGTTTCATCTAGCACCCTGGACTGAAAATAGCAGTTAACCGGGATTTGACAGAAATTTAGACAACTAATATCCGGTTGATAGCAGTCCGCGCCTTCGTTAAGCGTGTGTTGACATCGCTGCCGAGATCGGTGAACTTGTTTGCAAATTTTAGAGGCTTTTTACTTAAAGTGGAGATGGCTCCTTCCCGTTTAAAACAATTTAACTCTGTTTTTATTCTTATTTTTTTTGTGTTCACGTTGATGTATAACTGTGTGATAACAAATGATGATTAAATTGTTAAATACAAACAGTTACTTGAAAACATATAATTGTTTATAAATTATTATTATTAAATAGGAATACTTGAAACCGTATAACGGTGTGCAAATTGTTTGTATTAGATAATTATATTTGATCCCACATACCTGTGTGCTTACAAATGATTATTATCAAAGATAAAAAACAACAACATAATTTTAAAAATGACTGTAACGAAACATTGAAAATACTATTATGGTTGGTTGTTTGGGTTTTATGGCATATCAATCTTTGTAGGTCATTTAATGTCAAATCCACTTTTAAACAAATACTGAGTTCTATTTCAAATAATTCCGTTTGTCATAAGTACACAGTTTAATTGCCAAAAACATTTCTATTTCAAGCAATTCAGTTTAGTCAAACAGTTCTGATTCAAATGAATCAGTTTAGCATAAGCATGCAGTTTAGTTTTATTTAACCCATAGATAGGGCACCATCAGGTGCTGCTATTTCGCGCCAGAGTGGACCTGGGAGCAATGGCAACGAAAGGGTGCTCCGCATTCCCCAAAGCCTCAGCATCACTGAAACCTCACCATCAGATTGTTTTTTGTCATATCCAGGACACTCATTTGGGAGTTGTTTTTTTTACCCCTCTGCAGAAGTGCAGTCGGTGTATTCTACAGCCCCAGTCAACTTAGCAAATACAATTATGATTATAATCAAACATTTAGAAATTTAATAACACATAAGGTGTTGATATGCCGTTAGATAAACAAAACTTAAACTATCTTTGCTTCTTGACTTCGAGACTAAGTGACGACCAATCTCCTTTGATATATTCTATACTTCCATCTTCTTCAGGACCTCCGTTATGTTGTAATAATAATACTAATAAATAAGCCGAGAGGCCCCGAAGACTCCCTTTTTAATAATTACTACACCAAGGTGTAGGGGAGGGCGCTACTCATTTCCGTGGAATACTCCACTTACCCTTGATCCGTACCTTAAAATGATGAGTGTTAAGCAAGGACTATTTTTTGAGTCTTTGGTATAACTCGACCGGGAATTGAACCCAGGTCTCCCGGACCATTGGCGAGCACTTTATTATTCCAATAATAATAATGAATAATGATTCATCTCCTTCGGTGGGTATTTTCAATGTAACTGAAGCATCAAACGAAAGAGGTAGTCAAAATATAAATTCCTAGAATGAATATAATCACAACCTTCCCTCAAGCTAGGTCTTGGGTAAAGACCCGGTGAAGGATTGTAAGAAACAGAAAATAAAACTGAAAATTGAATAATAATAATGATGATAATCAGAGCAAGAACAGACGCAACAAAATAACATATGTAGATTATGTGGCGACAGAGACGAAACGATCAATCACATAATAAGCGAATGCAGTAAATTAGCGCAAAGAGAGTATAAGACTAGAAACGACTTGATGGGCAAGGTGATCCACTAGGAATTGTGGAAGAAGTTTAAATTTGACCATATAAGCTCAACCTGGAATTTGTCCTGGAGAATGAGACGTAAAAAATTCTGTGTGATTTTAAAATACAAACGGATCATTTAATCTCGGTCAGTCGATCGGAACTATTGATAGTAAACAAAAAAAAAAAACATAAAAAAGAGAGTACCAAGACCTTGGTAGAGAACTGAAAAAAACTATGGAATATGAAAGTAACGGTGATACCAGTTGTGGTTGGTGCATTTGGGATAATCCCCAGTGGAGTGGTACCGGGACTGGAGGACTTGGAAATAAGAAGACGAGTGGAGACCATCCAAACCATGGCATTGTTGAGATCGGCAAGAATACCAAAAAGAGTCCAGGAGACTCGAGTAGACTTGTTGTCACTCAGACTCAGGCGGAAAACAATTAGCTAGAGCTGGTGTGAAGAACTCTCAAAAGAATAAAGTAATAACAATTATAATACAAGATTAATCACCTCATGTACATAGATGACATCAAAATTTTTCCCCAAAATTAAAAATAACTGGAGACTAATGCAAATCATTAGAATATACAGCAAGGATATGGGAATTGGATTTGGCATTGAAAAATGTGTCATGCTCAGAAGTGGAAAAGATAAAAAATGAAAGGAATTGGAGTGCCAAATCAAGAAAGCATTAGAACATTTGGAGAAAAGGAAAATTACGAGTACCTGCGATAATTTGAGGCGAACACCTCACACAAGAAGAAATGAAAGAAAAAGTAACAAGAGTACCTCAGACGAACGAGAAAACTTTTTGAAACTAAGCTCTGTAGCAGGATTTTGATCAAAGGAATAAACACCTGTACAGCACATCTTAACATTCTTAATATGGACACGTGAGACAAATGAACTAGAGGGGCGTGTCCTCGTGGTGTAATGGTTAAAGCGATGGACTGCGGGATTGTAGTAAGCGAGTTCGTACTCCAGTCACGCTATTACGTTCACTTTCGGGCACATACCCTTGGGAAAGGTATGAACCCCCTTATCCTCCCAGCTATAGGTTAAATAGTACCAGTACTGTTCTTCTAGGACAATGGCTTTGGCATTAAATAACCTACAAAGGTCTATATGCCATTAAACAAAGAAACCAAGAAACCAAACCAAATGAACTAGAGAGGACAAGAAAGTTGATGACTTTGCACAAGGCCTTAGATCCGAGATATGACCAAGACATAACATATGTGTCAAGAAAAGAAGCAGTAAGAGGACTTGCCAGCATTGAAGAAAGCGTGAATGCATCAATACGATAACTCAAAGACTACATTTAAAAGAGCAAAGAAAGACTAATTACTCTAGTGACAATATATTTACAAACAGAAAAACAACAACTAGGAAAAAGAAATAGGAAGCAAAACAAATGTATGGGTATTTCAAAAAATAAATGGCCAAATCTCTCAAGAGAAGGCCTGGAAATGGCTACGAAAGGGAAATCTTCTGAGAGAAACTAAATCTCTTCTAATAGCAGCTTAAAACAAAATAGCAAGTGTAGGTTATGTGTGATAAGGACAAAACGATTAATCTCATAATATGCAAATGCAGTAAACTAGCGCAAACGGAGTATAAGACTAGATACAATTGGGTGGAGAAGATGATCCAATGGGAACTGTGCAAGAAACTGAAATTTGACCATATTGTGGTATATGCACAAACCAGGGCCCGTCCTGGAGAATTAGACGCATAAAATTCTTTGTGATTTTGAGAGACGAACAGATAATCTAATCCCGGCCAGAAGACAAGACCAAGTGATTACTAACAAAAAGAAAAGCAAAAAGAGAACTTGATGTATAGTGGACGCTGCCATCTTAGCAGACCTTTGTGTAAAAATCAAAGAAAGCGAAATGAGAGACAGGTACTTGGACTTTGCTTGAGGACTAGGAAAGCTGTGAAACATGAAGGTGTTGGTGATACCAGTGGTAATAGGCACGCTTAGAACGATTCCAAAAATCTTGGAAAGGGAACTGGAAGAGTTTAAAATTGGAGAACGAATCGTAACCATCTAAACTACAGCATTGTTAAGATCAGTTTGAATATTGGAAAGAGTCCAAGAAACCTGAAAACGTCGCTTGTAAACAATTTAACATCAATCATTTGTTTGCACACAGTTAAATAGTTAAACAGTTCTATTTGGCCCATAGGTTGGACCCTAACAGATACTAACACTCCAGATCTGTGAACCTAGAAATAATGGCTGTGAAGAGGTGCTCCATATTCCTCAGAGTTTCAGGGTTGAAACCTCTTCATCAGATGGTTTTAGTGTTATATCCAGGATACTTGGTGGTGGGAGTGTTACTAATCTGCAGAGATGTAGTCGGCGTATTCTACTGCTTCAGCCGTCTGGGTTTGGAAGTGAAAGTGAAAGTGAAAGTGTAAGAGGAGAAGGGGGAGGAGATATATTACTGCCAGAGAAAATGACGGAAGGACAGCAGAAAGAATAGACCTGTTAAAATAGCGAAGAAAAAAAAAAGAAATGAGAGAGGAAGAAAGAGAGAAAAATATCATACAGCTGTGAAGGAAAGAAAGAGTCAAAGAAAGAAAAAAAACGAAATAAAGAAGAAATTAGAAAGAGAGAGCAGCCAGAAAAAAATATTAAAGGAAGAAAGAAGGTGAAAACGATAAAAGAAAGAAAGAATGAAAGAAGGAATGAAGGAAAGAAGGATATTGTAAAAGAAAGAAAGCATAAAAGAGGTAAGTAAGGATTTGTCGAAATACTGTGCCACGATTGAATATTGACTTGAAGAATATTGACATGTTGCGCAAATTCCGAGTTTATCATAACAAGAAACGCACCTGCTGCCTAAAGTAAAAAGAACGCAGACACCCCAGCAAAAATTCCGCGTAAATTGCGTGGGTGGTATGCTAGAAGGGTCGGGTGCTGGAAGCAGAAAAATAACAGGAAGTACACCTACATCTTTAAGTAAACAGGACGCAAATACCTCAGCGGAGACGCGGGAGACCGGCAAAAAGGCAGCTTAAATTGTGTGAGTGGCGTGTTAGAAGAATGGGTATCGCGTGTAATACGAAGGTGAGAGGTGTGACCACGGTGATTGCGCGGGGAACTGAAAAAGTATATAAACTAGAAATATTTCAGCCTGATTGGAACGAAGCAGAACGGGAGAAAGGTTTCACTGATGAACGGCATCATTGCGCCTCTGTGTGTGCATATTGACCGTCCTTGGTTCTCTCTTGGTCAACCCTTACGTAATAAAAGGAAAAGAAAAGCAGATTATATTTTATACATCAGCGTTGTTGTCTTTCTCTGCTATTCAACACCACGAGCAGGATATAACACAAGGAGAATCTTTAAGCGGACTACTACTCCTAGACTCGTGGCCTAAGTAAGGCTGAAAAAAATAGTTTACCCTGCTATTCAAGCCCAGTCGACTGGAGCTGTAGAATACACCAAATCTAACTCTGCAGAAGGGTAAGACACCCCAGCCAAAGAGTTTCACAGATATGACATTAAACCAGCTGATGGAACCCTGGAGCCTTGGGGAAATGGGGAGTACCTCTTCATTACCATTGCTCCCGGGTCAATTTTGACCTAGAGTGGTAGGACTTGATAGAATCCTATTTATAGGTCGTATGACATTTAAGCTGAGTGTAAATAAATGACTTATGCTTAAATGAATTGTTAGAAATAGGACTGTTGAATCCTCTAACTGTGTGTAAATAAATGTTTAATTAAATTGTTATTGATACATAGCAATACTTATTTAACTGAGTACAAATAAATGAGCAATGTTGAATAGAATTATTGATGTTCATTAGCAATATTGAAACCCTTTAACTGCTTGTAAAAGTTGGATTGTTAGTATTTCGTTGCGATGCTTGAAACCATTTGTCTGTGTGCAAATAAAACTGTCTTATAGCAATATATAAAACCATTTAAGTGAATACAAACAAATAATTACTTCTAAATAGAACTATTCGTGTAAGAATGTTTGAAACCATTTAATTGTGTGCAAACAAATTAGCTTTGATTCATTTAAAAATAAGACGTCCAACAAATTATTGACTTACGAATCATATGTATAACAATTTAAATGTATGCAAACAAATGAGCTCTGCCTTGTTTAAAAATGTTATTCACCAACTATGCGTTTGCAAATCCTATATTATATCTATAATAAGGATTTGGCATTAGATAAATAACAAACAATGGTTGATATGCCATAAAACAAAACCAAACCAATTCATATATATTTGATATACATGTATAATTAGGATTTGGTCTTAGATAACCTACAATGGTTGATATTCCATAAAACCAAACGAAACCAAATCTTATGTATCTAATATATATGTATAAAGAGGATTTGGCATTAAATAACAAACAATGTTTGATATGCCATAAAACCCAACCAAACCAAATCATATATATTTGATATATATGTATGAAGAGGATTTGACTTTAAATAACCAACAATGGTCGATATATCATAAAACCAAGCCAAACAAACCAAACCAGCTATTCATGCGTAATGGAACGGAGAAAAGAAATTTATTCATGGCGTTCCCAAGCTCATTACGGCAACCGTATCACCCATGATTTGAAACCGCATCACCGAGTGTATTTCCGAAGGTGATAACCGTAATGTTATGTGAGCCTCCCAAAAGTATTGGGTGAAGACAATGGCAAAATGAACTATAAAAACTGATCAGGACTGGCGAAAACATAGTCGTGAAGGAAGCTAGAAATAAAATTCAGTAAAATTGTGGAAGTAAGAAGTTTCCTCTTTCTCTTTTTAATGGCATATCAACATTTGTAGAAGACTCGCCAGTCGGCTGGGGCTATAGAATACACCGGCTGCATCTCTGCAGAGGGGTAAAACAATCCTCAACGAGTGTCTAGGATATGACACGAAGCAATCTGATGCTGAGACTCCAGTAATACTGGAGCTTTGGGAAATGCGGAGTACCCCTTCATTGTCATTGCTCCCAGGTCTACTCTGGCCCAGATTGGTAGATCTTGGTAGGATGCTCTCTATGCGTTGAATAGAACAGTTTGTCATTTAAACTGTAAGCAAACGAATGACTAATGCTAAATTGAATTGTTTGAAATGTATCTGTGAGATAATTTAACTGTGTGTAAACAAATGATTGATCCTTAATGGAATTGTTAGTGATACACTGCAATACTTTAAACTTTTTAACTTTGTTTAATTATGTTCCCAAATATTTATATCTAATATATGTGAATAAACGGGATTTGGCATTAAATAACCTATGATGGTTGATATGCCATGAAACCAAACTTAACCAAAGCAATTGATTTGTTAGTGATATTAGAATAATTTAACTTTTGAATTATACTAAATTGAATTGTTAAAAATAGAACAGTTTGATCATTTAACTGTTTATGACTGTTTTAAATTAATATTTAAATTATTTAATTGTGTACAAAAAGAGCTCCGGCTCGTTTGAGAATGTTATCTATAAATATGTTTACAAATCCTGTTCATATTTAGTATATATGTATTCACAAGATTAGGCATTAGATAACCTACAATGGTTGATATGCCATAAAACTCAACCAAACCTCCGTATAGAAGAACAATCGTGGTACTATTTGATCCGTAGTTGGAGGATAAGGGGATTCATACCTTTTCCAAGAGTATTCGTCCAAATGTGTGTGTAGTAGCGCAACTGGAGTTCGAACTCGTTTACTTCGATGTCGCAGTGCAGTATGTTAGCCACGACGTCTCGGGGACCTTTCAAAGAAAGAAGTGCTACAATTACTGCCAGAAAATATGACCTAAAAGATAAAAGGTTGGAAATCTTTACTGAAATGTAAAACTGCAAAATAGATAAATAAATAAATAAATAAGGGTAGGATTATAAACAATAACACCAATAACAACAATAAAACACAAGAGAAAGGAACGTTAAGCTCCCAACCGCCGCAAAATAAATAAATAAATAAATAAAAAAGTAGAAATAAAAAGTCAACAAACAAAACATAAAAAAACGATAATAAAAAGAAAGATCAATGAAAGCCAAAGAATAAACTTGCAAATATAAAAAAAAGCCAATCTAAATGAAATAAGAACGACGTATATAAAACGAAAAACAACCCCACCTCCACCCCCCCGAAAAAAGCAAAATAAAAAGAGAAGGAAGGAAAAGGATGCAGGGAAGAAGGGAAATTAATGGAAACAATATAAGTGATTGAGAGGGAGTGTTGACAGGTCACCGGTAAAGTGGGTGACGTTCATGTCCAGTCGGAAACTTAGGACCGGAAAAGTGTTATGGCGATCAGTCAGCGTGATTTGCAGCAAATGAAAAGAGAAGTGTAGACAGAAAAAAGTGGAACAAGTATATATATATATATATATATATATATACACATGTATATATGTGGTATTTTGGTGTATATATATATATATATATATATATTGTATATCTAAAATACACACTTACACACGCGTATATATGTGTGTATATATGTGCGTTTAGCAATTTTATATATCCAATCTCACTCTCTTTACACGTATATATATTAGGAATACTCAAAAATGCTACGTGTTCTTTTGCGCAAACCCTGAAAAGAGCATAGTATAAAACAGCAGCACCACACAAAAAGCATCTGTACGGCCACATACCTCCCATCTCGCAAATAAGATGAGAAAACATGCTGGGCACTACAGGAGACGAGAAGACGACATCTCTCTATGAACTTCTACACCCACTTGACAAACCGGTGCAAAAATATTAAAACCCACCTCGTTTCTCAGCTGAAACCTTCGCTAACATCTGCCTTGCTTATACCTTAACAAAGGCAATTAGTTTTACTTATAAAGTTTTTACCTAACAATTTATAGAGTAAATAAAAACGTAAAATGCTCTGTATACTATCGACTGCCCACTTTTTTCGCTGATAGCTAGCACGCGCATAGCGTTAGTAATCAGCTGAGATGCGTTTAAAACTTTCGACATGATATCATTTGATTGTAACAAAAAGAGATAGATAAAGCCTCCTAAACGTACTTCTTCTATTACATACGAGATTATTATATTATCAATGCTTTTGAGTATCAGTGTTTAGGTTTTACACTATCCAAGTAAACTCGACAGGCTACATTAAGGACTAGACTACATTGCCTACTTGAAGTATATCATTGGTTTTTATTGTAATTTAGATAGTATAAATAAGTGTTTGAATGTTTTCAACTAATGTCGTTGGATGTTGAAGAAATATTTTTGTAGGGTTGCGTAGGGATCGCTCATTTCACACAATATATGATAAAAACTACATTTTTGGCTTAAAATTAGGGTTTGTTCATTACACAAAAACGTTCATTACTCGAGTATATACGTATCGTTTAGTTTCTTAGTTTAATGGCTTATCAACTTTCGTGGGTTATTTAATGCCAAAAACCATCCTTGTAAAACCACAGCAGTGCTATTTAACCCATGGTTGGGGCGGGGGATTAAAGGGTTCATACCTTTCCCATGGGTAAAAGTGAACGTAATAACGAGACTGGTGTTCAAACTCGCTTACTAAGATCTCACAGTCCATGTCGTTTGTCACTCGACCACGGAGACTCCTCTTTCGACCATGAGACGTATGACTGAAAATTAATGTGACAATTTATTTCAATTTAAATTACATGAGTTTTTCTTTAAAAAAACCCTTTGAATCTAATATACTTTCCTTTCATTCTCCGTCACGCCTCTATGGACTGATCAATGGATTCTTTGAGATGTCTCTTAGCTCCGTCGTTATAGCCTTTTTGATGGCCTTCATGCTTTTAAAAAAGGTCCTCTTGATGATCCTTTTGAGCTTGAAGCAAAGAAATGTCATATATAACAAGATTAAGTGAATTGGGATGTCTTAGCCAGGAACTGCCGGATGTTCTTGACGTTGTTAGTAGGTGCCTTGTTGTGGTGAAGTCACCACGATTTGTCCTGTCACAACTGGTGTCCCTTCTCGCGCACAGGGCGAAGCATAGGCTTCAAAATTTTGTAAACTTCCTGATTGATCGTCTGGCCCTGTGATGATGCCTTTCACATCGAAGAAGATGATTAACATGACTTTCACTTTTTGACTTTAACCGTCTTTCTCTTTTCGACCTCGGCAACGTCTGAGACTTCCACTGACTACTCTGGCGATTGGTTTCTGGATCGTACTCAAAAATCCATATTTGTATCAGTCACACCGATACACACACGGATTTCTAACAAACAATATGTAATATAATAGCCGAGGGATTTCGGTTCATGCCTTTGGGTTTAGTTAGGCTGGGAACCTTTCGGCTCAGCACATGGGTTAGTTAGGTGCAACCGTGATACAGGTGGTAACGCGTGCGCGCACACAGAGTGGACATATCACTCAGAGATGTCACAATAGCCTGAGATGATGAAACGGGTGACAAAGTGCGGGTGACGTCACGCACCAGGAGCGCGCGGAGGATTTTAGGGATTTCGAAGAAAGAGAGTTGAAACTAGACGCCGAACGAGGAGGTTCGACTTTTGGGGCTCGCTGAGGCGAGACGAATTTGCGCGCCATGGGTGCCGCACGAGATAGGGGCCAAATGAATAGTACGGCATAGCGAGATTGTGTCTCTCCTCCTTATGTCAAAACCTTTAACTCAAAAGTAATAATAAAGGTTTCGTACCTGAACAAAGAAGTCGTTAAGTGTTTTCGAATTTCGAGATTCCTATGTTCATAAAGAACATAGGAATCTCGAAATCTCGAAGTTTTCTATATGAACATCATGTATATATGTTACCAACGTTCGATGTCCATTTCGCACATGGCCATATTCGTGTATATTGCAATGTCACAAATATTTGAACATTCTTCCTACTTTGCATTGTTTTTTGCTTTGTTGTATTACATAAAATTACCAGTTATATGTTATCCTGTGAATTTTCTGATTTGTTCATTTCTTCATATTGTTGAACGGCTCTCGAAATTTTGTTTTGTTTGGTTTGGTTTGGTTTGTTGGGTTTTATGGCATATCAACCTTTGTAGGTTATTTAACGCCAAATCCATTTTTATGTAAATAATCTGTTCTATATAAAACAATTCAGTTTAGCATAAGTAGACAGTTTAATAGTCAAAAACATTTCTATTTCAAACTATTCAAGCAGTTATATGTAACAATTCAGTTAAGTGTAAATACAGTTTTAATGTCGAAAAACAGTTGTATTTCAAATAATTCAGTTACGCATGAGCACGCAGTTTAAATATAAGTACGGTTTAAATGCAAAAATCAGTATAGTGAAAGAAGCACGGTTTAGTTCTATATAATCCATAAATACGACCCTTATCAGGTGCTACAACTCCGGGCCATAGTGGACCTGGGAGCGATGGCAATAAAGGGGTACTCTGCATTCCCCAAAGCTCCAGCAATGCTGAAACCTCACCATCAGTTTGTTTAGTGTCATATCGAGGACTCTCCTTGGGGGGTGAGTCTTACCCCTCTGCAGAGAAGCAGTCGGTGTATTCTCTAGCCCCAGCCGACTGGGAAAACAAAACTTTGAGAGAACTAAATAACCAATTCATCCTCCCCAGAATAAGTGTTAAATAAATATGAAAATCGAATCGTACTAACACACAGAATAGAGCGAGAATATTCAAAGAGAAAAGAACGAAACAGATTCCTTAAAGAATGTGTATTACTTTCTTCCTTTCGTTGTTAATATTTTTCTACTATTTTGGTTCTTATAACAGCCAATCCA
>OY757925.1:67208922-67251422 GCA_963585895.1 Sepioteuthis lessoniana | reverse complement strand
ACTAATCTGATATGAATTATCCACCTCAATTATAAAAACATCATTCGTTACAAGACTACCTCAAATGACCAATTGTTTTACAAAGCGTCATAGTAAGTATTTTGCCTCATGGTGACATCTTGTCACGAGTTATGATTAATTTTTATCGAACAGTAATTTTATTGAGGTGGGGGTAAGATTTATACATCTCGAATCCATCTTCGCTGGAGTTTTGAAGACTTCCTTATTGTAAAAAACTTATGATGGTCTTGTTTCCAGAAATCATTCCATTGCATCATATAGTATTTGGTTGTCATGTTGTCATCACCCCATCACCCTGGTAACACTGTTCCCTCAACAAATCACAAGTCTTAACCTTAATGTTTGAATTTCAACCAAGCAACATTTTTGCATACGGACGGATACCAATTTCTTAGCTAAAAATCAAGTCTTTTAAATTCGACACATACACATATATATACGATGGAAGCTTTCTTTTTTCAAGGAACGAAAACTTAGTTGAAGATAAGTATTAGTTAAAAATTGATAATGAAGATTAAAAATTAGATCTTTGAAATTCGACCAATAAACAAATACGAGGTGTATGTGATAAGTTTCCAGACTATTTTCGTACGAGCATTTAAAATTGTCATAAACTCTTGAAAATTCAGTATGTTATTCCTATACATCTTATGAGATGACTGTCCAATTTTTATGATTTCAGGTTCAAATGTACTGCTACAGCAGGAATTGGAATACACCCTACTAAAGCCTGATTGTCACAACTGGTGAATTTCAAAAATGCAATCTGACACTTAAGAAGAACTATAAGCAATAAAATTCTGTTTTAAACTTGGATAAAATGCCACAGAAACGTATGGAATGCTTCAGACTGATTTTAGACAATCTTGCATGAATCGAGTATCAGCTTTTGAGTGGCATAAGAGATTCAAGGAAGGCAGGGAGTCTGTGAGGGATGATGAGAGGTGTGGGAGGAGTAAGGAATCAATACACCAGAGTTGATTGGCCAAAGGGTTAGGGTTAGGGTTAGAGTTACTATGTTGAGATTTTAAGGGAGATCAGGAAGAGATTCCGTCGGAAGAGACCAGCACTCTTCAAATCGGGTCAGTGGCATTTCCTCCAGGACAATATACCAGTCCACAACTCCATCCTTGTCACAGACTATTTGACCAAGATGGGCATAGACAGTTCGTCATCCTCCCTATAGTCCAAACCTTGCTCCCTGTGACTTTTGCTTATTCCCTAAGCTCAGAGGCTGTCGTTATGAGACAATTGAGGAGATGAAAGGGGCTATGGCGAAGGTCATTGACACGCTCACACAAGAAGACTTCCATGGGGCCTTGCAGAAGTTGTTAGAACGGTACAACAAGTGCATTGAAGCTGGAGGAGATTACTTCGAAGGGGACTAGAGTTTCATGTGTGTACTATCAATAAAAGTGCCCATACAACAAACGTCTGGAAACTTATCGTATGCACCTCGTACATACGTTATATTCCATACTATAAACACAAACTTAGACGCTGTAGTGCCTAGAGTATGACATGAAACTGCATTTGATGGTGAGATACCAATATTGGAGTTTGAAGAATGGGATGTATCCCTTCATTACCATTACTCTCAGGTCCACTCTGACACGGAGAATTGGTTCTTGTTGGGATCCCAATCATGGGTCAATTAGAACTAATCTATCATTTACTAAGCATTATTATCGTTAGTTATTTAAAACCATACAGTTGTGGGCAAATTATTCATATTAGCTAGAAATACTTGATAAATAGAATTACTAATGTCAAACTACAATACTTGAAATTAATTTAAAAATCAATTTACGTATAAGCTATTCATTTACAAATCATATATCTATAAACATTCCTTGGCATTAAATAACCATCAAGGGTTACTATGCCATTAAGACAAATAACTTGAGTTAACCCTAGATGCTGTGTTAAATCAACAAGACCTCTTGGAAGATGCATGTTCATGCCTTTCTCAATGGAATTAATATAAAAGGAAAATGCGATTTTCAAAGATGAGTATGCTGAGGGAGTATAGTAAATTTTTTTTTCTCCTTGCTCACCACCTTACATTTGTACGTGTGAGGGCCTTCTTCTAAAAACTGACTTTGTGTCCCATTCTACCTGTGGCAGAAGAGCTAGAGAGATACTTCGAAGTCTGAAAATCAGGTTCATTGCCTGTTGTTTGATACACCCTTCTGAGAGTAGAGGAATTCAGATGGAGTTGAACATATTGTTACACTGCCCTCAGTGCGTGTATAGCGTCATGAAGATGTATGTATGTATGTATGTATGTATGTTGACAGCTACTTATGTGTTCGTTCATATGAATATATCTCACTGCCTATGTTGGGCCATATCTATCTATCTATCTATCTATCTATCTATCTATCTATTTGTTCATTTGCATGTATATATGAATGTATGTACCTGTTGTGTAATGGTTATCGTCGTAGGAAATGGACACGGCGACACGAGTTCAAATCCTGGACGAGGATGATTGCATTTCACATTGCACTAATACCCTTGGGAAAGGTTTGAATCCAATTATTCTCCCTCCAGCTATGGTTAAAATAGTTGGGCAGACTAGGATCTTCAGCCTTGGTGAGGCAACTAGTCTACGAGAAGGAAATCTCTGAATTCAAACCTGTTAAACTCCGCTTAAAAAATTGACCTTGTGTCATATCCTGCACCTGCGGAGGGGGTTGGTAAATATTATGTATATGAATGAATGTATGAATGTACTTTTGTCCATTATCTCCCTGAGCTATATATATATATATATATATATATATATATATATATATATATATATATATATTGAAAAAACATGGATTGCTGTTGTACTATTGTATGGTTGAACAACTTGGACTTAAATGAAACGCTTGGAAAAAAGCTTGACGGGAACGACACAATGATATTCCGTGCTGTTTTGAACAAATCCTGGAAACAGTACTCACAAACCATCCAAGTAAAATAAACGACCCGCGCTAGTAAAGGCTAGATGAGTAAAGACAAATTCAAAAGCAACATTCTTCCATGCACTCCAACGCATGGACACACCAGTTTTGCCCAACTGGCAAAAACATACTGTTATCAGCTCTACGCAGCACTGGATTACTACCCAAAGAGCTCGCTCGTAGCTATAACTGATAAAGAAATATATCTATATATATATATATATATATATATATAGAGAGAGAGAGAGAGAGAGGAGGGTCAAGAGAATCAATGCTATCAGTGAGACGATGACGATGATGATGATAACGATGATTATGAATATACATATACAAATAAAGAGAGAGAGACAGAGACAGAGACAGAGACAGACGGATCAAGGGAATCAATGCTATTCAATGCTATCAGTGCGACGATGATGATGATGATGATAACTATATTATATATATATATATATATATATATATATATATATATATATATATACAAAGACAGAGATAGAGAGAGGGAGAAAGAGAAAGAAAGAAGGAAAGAGAAAGAAAGAGGGAAAGAGAGAGAGAGAGAGAGAGAGTAAGGTGGAGGGTCAAAGTTATCAGTTCTATCAGTGTTACGATGATGATGATAATAACGATGACTATAGAGAGAGAGACAGAGACAGAGAGAGAGACACAGAGAGTGAGAGACAGAGAGAGAGAGAGAGAGAGACAGAGAAAGAGACAGAGGCAGATAAAGAGAATCAATGCTATCAGTGTGACGATGATGATGATGATTATGATGATGATGATGATAACCTGATTATATATATATAGAGAGAGAGAGACAAAGGGAGAAAGAGAGAGAGAAAGAGAGAGAAGAGGAGAGTCAAGGTTATCAGTTCTATCAGTGTGACGGTGATGATGATAATGACGATGACTATATATATATATATATATATACACTTCTGACCGAAAGTTTGCAACCTTTCCGATTTTTACTCTAAACTTAAAAGAATGTGTAAGGTTTTATGTCTTTAAAAAAGATTGTTTTTTCTCTGTTTGCATGCGATTATGCAATTATTCCAGTCAAAATGAATATAAAATAGATAATAATTTTAATTAAAGTAAATTTTTCTTTTCTTTTCATTAAAAAATCTACTCGGTATTCTTTCTCGTAATTTGTAAAATCATATTGAGAAGGAAAACTCTGAATTCAAACATATCAAACTCCGCTTAAATATTGATCTTGTGTCACATCCTGCTTGTGCGGAGGGGTTGGGTAAATAGATAAATGAATAAATAAATGAATAAAAATATGTTGGTAAAAATAATTCCCAAGCAATGTTTTGATATGGAAACAACTTAGTTGTCTGAATTTCTGAGACGAAGCTTGATGATTTTCATCATTCAGAGTTTTTTTTACTATTGTCTTCATCTTTATTCACAATGTTTCAGACGATGTGTCCTCTGGACTTCTTCAGGTGTTTATCGAACTCAGGAGCTTACACGGAACTTCGAGCCTTTATTTACTCCATGGGGGTCGCTTGTTCTGATTCCGTTAACCATAACCAGGTATAAGTACTAAGTGTTCCTGTATTGTTACTCACCTTCTGTCAGAATTGAACCAGCAACCTCCGGATGATCATCTCTTTAGAAGCTTAGAGAACCAACGCCTATAACCGTTACGATATGTGTCCTGTTGGATTATATAAAAGGAATCAAATAAATAAAGGTTCGAAGTTCCGTGAAGGTTCCCGTGTTCGACAAACACCGGACAGAGGACATATCGGCCAAAACGTTGTAAATATAACAATAAAAATGAAGACAATAGTCTAAAAACAGCTTCTGTTTATTCTTCGGCCGGCGGTTCACTTTGAATTTTCCAATCAATTTTATTCCAGACTTGTGAAAAATCTGGAGACTTAGAGGGCCAAGTCATAACATGAAAAGTAAAATGTAAAGTTGGTGACCGTAGTCGAGGGCGACCAGAAGGCTCCCTTTACAATAGCTACTACACCAAAGTGTAGAGATGATTGATTTGCCATGAAACCAACCCGAATCAAATCATGTATATTTAATATATATGTAAAAACAGGTTGATTGGTTGGTTGTTTAGGTTTTATGGCATATCAACCCTTGTTGGTTATTTAACACCAAATTCATTTTTATGCAAATAGTTTCCCGGGATTGCTCCACTTTACCCCTGATACGTACCTTATATTGCTGAGTGTTAAGCAAGGAGGTATCAAGTACCATTTTTAAAGTCTTTGGTATGACGCGACCTGGGATTAAATTTGAACTCACCAGTCCCTTATGTAGGATCCTTTTATTGCCACCGCTCCCTGGTCCACTCTGACCCGGAGTGGTAGTCCCTGAAGGGTCCTATCTACGGGTCAAATAGAACTAAGCAATGTACTTATGCTAAACTGAGTTATTTGAAATAGAGCTGTTTTGACATTTAACTGCGTGTAAATAAGTGACTTATATCTAATTGAATTGTTAGTGACACATATCAATACTTTGAACCATTGATCTTTGTTGACTAAACTGATATTTAAACTCTCTACTTATACTAAACTGAATTGTGTGAAATAAAACTACTTTTACATTTAGCTGTATGCAAACAAAAATCTCTACTTACTCTAAATTGAATTTTGTGAAATAGAACTGTTTATATGTATAAAAATGGATTTGGCATTAAAAAAAACCTTCAATGATTGATTTGCCATGAAACCAAACCAAATCAAATCATGTATATTTAATATATATGTAAAAACAGGTTGATTGGTTGGTTGTTTGGGTTTTATGGCATATCAACCCTTGTTGGTTATTTAACACCAAATTCATTTCTATGCAAATAGTTCTTTTTCAAACAATCAAGTTTAGTATAAGTACACAGTTTAATTGTCAAAAATGTCTATTTCAAGCTATTCAGTTTAGTCAAACAGTTCTAATTCAGCTAATTCAGTTTAGTATAAGTAAAGATTTTGCTTACACACAGTTTAGTTCTATTTGTACGCAGTTTAATTCTATCTGACCCGTTGATGGAACCCTATCAGGTGCCACCACTCCGGGCCAGAGTGAGCCAGGGAGCAATGGCAATAAAGGGGTGCAGTGTACCCCAAAGCACCAGTATTATTGAAACCTCATCATCAGATTGTTTAGTGTCATATCCAGGACACTCGTTGGGGGTGTATTACCCCTCTGCGGAGAAGACGTCGGTGTAATCTACAGCCTCAGCCGACTGGGCAATGTAAAAACAGCTTTTGGGATTAAATAACCTTCAATGGTTGATATACCATGAAACTAAACCAAACCAAATCATGTATATTTAATACAGATGTAAAAACAGAATTAAATAACATACAATAGTTAATACGCCATAAAACTCAACCAAACCAATTCTTATATATTCAATAGATATTTATAAAGAGGATTTAGCTTTAAATAACCTATAATTGTTGGTATGCCATAAAAACAAACCAAAGCAAATCGTATATATTTAATATACATGTAAAAACATGATTTGACGTTAAATAATCAACAAATGTAGTACCATAAAACCACACCAAACATCTTTTATGCCCAACCGAAAGAAATTTTCTCTTAACAGTCATAACAGATATTGAATGTTGTGTAGAATTAAATTCATCACTTCATTCGGGACCTTTTTTTTCTTCTCTTCCTTTTGCTATATACGATCAAGTGTCTATCCATCACAATAGATGTTATTCTAAGCCTTACAGATCTTTTTCTGTCAACATTTGTGCCGATTTCTTCCTGTCGCCGTAAGCCTCCAGCTCTGTCAAGGGTTGACATGCAACAGTAGCAACATTTCAAAAGTTATAAAAAAGTAATAATCCTGGTAGAAAAATTTGTTTGAATTTTATGTAAGAATCTGCATATATACAAATCGTGAATTTATTTAACCACTTATGCAAAATTAGCCTTTTTACGAACTTAGAGAAACAATTCAGGTGGATTCCAAATATTTAGTCAATAAAAATCTATTTCGAAGAAAAAATCAAACCGACCACGTGCGGCACCTGATTTGGCCTGAGTGGAAAAGGAAGTAGTAATCCCAGACAATACGGCACCAAAACGCTACCTCCACTTTTTGTTGAGAACTACTATTGGGACCTTCAGTACGAATTCGGGGGCCAAACTGAGGGTAGGAAAAATAGTCAGAAGAAGGGTTTTGTCACTCGCTCCTTGAATAACCGATAAGTACATTAGAAGAGCAAGAAACTTCCCAAGAAATAAAAGTAAAATTAAACGAAAGTCGACAACTGAAATTCTACCAAGTTAAACGAAAGAAAATTCAACCGAGAATTCTGCTGAAAAGAACTTTAAAGAAGACTCGAAATTAAATGAACACTGAAACATTTCGACAAAATTAGAAAGAAAAGAAGAATACTCAAATTCAAAGAAAATTGTCTCCTGGACACTCTCAGATGAGTTTCAGCAAATTGCACTAAAATTTGCAACACTTTATTTTTTGTATCCCTTTCTTTCCTGTTTATTTTGTATAAAATTCCTTTAAAATTATTTTTTGTCAGTGTTATCTTTTCGAATCAGTATCCGAACTAGAAAGCTGCCGAACTTACCGTTTGAACTTACAGTTTGAATTTAACGTTTAATATTGCACACTAAAGCCAGTAAAAACATTACCCATTTAAATACTAAATTTGGCGTTAGTGTCATTTCCTTCATAGCAAATTTGATCTCTCTTTTTAATTTTTTTACGTCTGTAGTATGTATATATGTATATACACACACACACACACACACACACACACACACACACACATATATATATATATATATATAAGAAGAGTTTCTTGTTGGCATGTTTTCTTGGGGATTAAGTGTTTAGCTTTTAATTCAGCTTAACTTTTTGGCGAACGAGATGTCGTAACTGTGGTTGTAGACAGCTTAAGAACTGTCCAAAATTTCTGCTGGTGTTGTCCAAATACTGGTACTTTTGACCACCTTCGGTCATTTTCGATGATGTAGGTGCTTTTGCTGGAGTGATTTTGTGTTATTGTATATATATATATATATATATTCATTATCTATCTATCTATATATGTCAGTTTGTTATGGTCTATCTATTGATCTATTTTAGATTAGGTTAACTTAGTCTAGTAGCTGTCTAAAAGGTATCTACTTAATCACTGTCTGGTTAACTATTAAAATACTTTTCTTTCACATAGATGGCTGATTGGTTAGTGTTTTATTGCATATAAACACTTTTGAAGTAACTTATACCATATCCTGTTTGTACATATATGATTCGGAAGCGAATATTTTGTTGGTAACTTTATTTTAAGCGATTTGCTTGAGCGCATTTGTTTGGATTCAGTTAAATGGTTTCAAGTATTTCTCTTTAACATTAGAAACATTATTTACCAAATATTCCTATCGAATACAAATAACTTACACACAGCTGTATAGTTTCCAAAAACTAATGATGATAATTCTAATTAACGATTAAACAGTTCTATTTGACACATAGATGGGGCTTCAACTGGTTGTACTTCTACGGTTCAGAGAGGACCTTAGAATAATGATAATAAACGGATACTCCACATTGCCCAAACTCCATGACTGGGGTCTCATCATCAGATGTAATTAAATGTCATACCTAGGACGTTACAGAATCTAAATCTGTGTGTATAGTAAGGAATATATCGTATATATTCATGTATTGTTCGGATTTTAAAAATCCCATTTTTAAACTTTATTATTATTTTATATTTTTTAGACTCAAAACATTTTTCTGTTGAGATGTGTATTCAATCATTAACATAGATTTTACAGGTACTGTTTGAAAGTAGAAGATATCCTTTTTCAGGGTTACAATCACGGTTAAAGGTATCTTTATCTTTTGATAAAGAGAATGACCAACTGAGCTGGATGAGCCAATAAGCAAAATAAGCACATTTTCAGGGCACCAAAAGAGAAAGGAACCCTACAAGTTTTTTTGAAAAATCTTTATGAAGATATTATGCCTTGTATTTGAAATAAAACCTAATAGGTTTATGTAAAAACTAACATAAATATGACGAAAAACAATTTTCCTGTTTTGTTCATTTGCTATTTCTTGTAAGATTAATAAAATATGAATACTACACACAATTTTGAACTGATACTTTTCTTCATCTTAATTTTGGTAGCTTTTAAAAAAGAAAAAAAAAGCTACTATGATATATGTATGGTTTCAAATAGCTTATAACAATAATAATAATCCTAAGTAAGTAATTGAACAGTTCCTTTTAACCCATACATGAGACCCTAACTGGTACACGAATCCAGGTTAAAGTGGACCTGGAAGTAATGATAATAAAGGCGTATCCCACATTTCCTAAAGCTTCCGAACTGGAATCTCACCATCAGATACAGTTTATCGTCAATCAGGACATTCGATGGGGTGGGAGCTGTCTTTTACCTGTATTCTACTGCCCCAGTCGACAAAGCTGTCGTTCATCTAGGTTTCAACATCGACTTCTGACGCAGGTGCAAAGTTCATAACAAAACCTCAGTCACTTCCATATCTCATATCACATAAACCGTCAAAGGACAATGAACACCTAACAACAATCTCGAAGTCCTTTATCTGTCATCTTTATTAATGCAACGCTATAATTTGAAAGGATTACCCCGTGCCGAATTTATTTTGTCACTATCTAACGCCTTATCTTAACGAGGTTCTGTATTTGCGTCTTCGTTTCTCTTTTACTTAAGCCATTCCTTCCCTTGAATTTTAAGCGCATAAATTATTTGTTTTTCAATGAGATATATTCGCCTTGTTTTCGTTACTTTTTACAGCTTTCCAGATTTTTCTAAACTTGTCCTCTCGACCACTGTGCCCTCCTATCTGTCACCTCCCCACTAAAACAAAGAATAACACACCTGTGTAGGAAGCGACCATGAAGATCTAACGAGCTGATACCCAGGGTGGAATGAGGGACTTATTAAACATTGCAGATGTTTTTCTGCTATTTGAGAAGAGGCGGAGGTAAGACTTTTGTAAATACAAAGACGTTACAAAGAAATGAACATAAAAAAAAATACGTACAAATATTTGAATATAGATATTTAGCCATCTTATATTTACATACAGGGAGTGACTGATGACATTATAATTATTGTTGGTGAAAATGAACTTGGGGAACCAGGTTCAAATCTTGGTCACGACCGTTCATATTTCATTGCACTCGTGAATTCCAACGAAAGGCCGGAATCCAATTTGTTAATATGTATGTATGTATCGACATCTCCCCATGATCAACGAGTGTCCTGGATATGACACAAAACTATTTGGTGGTGAGGCTCCAGTGCTGGAGCTTTGGGGAATGTAAAGTGCTCCTTCATTGTCATCGCCTCCAGATCCACTGTGACCCGGAGTGGAAGCACCTGATATCTTTTGGTCAAATAGAACTGTTTAACATTTAAACTTTGTGCAAATAAATGATGTATATTGAATTGTTAGAAATAGAACTGTTTGACCATTTAACAGTGTGTAAACAAATGATTGCCTAAATGAATTGTTAGTGATATATAGCAATACTTTTAACCATTTAACTTTGTGCGAACGAACAAGCAATGTTGAATAGAATTATTCGTATTGAATAGAAATACTTGAAACTCTTTAACTGTGTGCCTAAATTAGATTATTGATATTACATAGCAATACTTGGAACTATTTGATTGGTTGGTTGGTTGTTTTGTTTTACGGCGTTTCAACTCTTTTCGGGTCATTTAACGCCGAATTAAATTTCAAATAATTCAGTTTAGTATAAGTATAGGTTTTGCTTCCAAATAATCAAATGTCAACACAGTTCTATTTCAAACAATTTAGTTTAGCATAAGTATACAGTTTACTTCTATTTGACACATAGATATGACTCTATCAGGTGCTACCACTCCGGGTCAGAAAGGACTTGGGCATGATGGCAATAAATGGATACTCCACATTCCCCAAGGCTTCAGCATTACTGGAGCCTCACCATCAGATTGTTTAGTGTCATATATCAGGGCTGTTGGTGTATTCTACAGCCCCAACCGACTGGGTAAGAAACTATTTGATGTGTGCAAATAATGAAAATTGTTGAATAGAATAATTAGTGTTAAATAGCAATACTTATAACCATTTCACTATGTGCAAACAAATGGTTAATATTGAATGGAGTTATTAGTATTAGATAGTTATGATTGAAACCATTTAACTGTGTAGAAACAATAGCAATACTAGTGTGCAAACAAATTAGTTGTAACACACACACACACACACACACATATATATATATATATATATATATATATATATATATATATATATATAACATTGTAAACAAATAATATCAGCATGTAACCTGGAGGATGTCCACGTGGCTTACGTGCTGAACAGTGATATTGGAGTAAGCAAGTTCAAACTTGTTCAAATGTAATTTTCGAACTAATAACCAGGGAAAGGTACGAACCCTCTTCTCCGCTTAAGTACGTATTAAATAGTATCATTGATTTTCTATGAGGATGGCTTTTTGCATCAAATAACAACGAAAGTTAATATTCTATTAAGCAAAGAAACCAAGCTTAATCAAACCAAACTTGTAATCTGCTCCTCGCTGTTGGGTAATTGTCAGAAAGCTAATCTAGCAATTCTGTTTTTTATTGTTATGAAAAGTTCGATCGTTGATATGTAGCTTGAAATTATAACTATGCACTTCACAAAGACCTACTTTCTAAATACCTTTAAATTACATAAAATCCCCTCAAGATATTTTTATAAAGAAACATCTGATAATTCTATCATATATACTGAAAACATGCTTACACAGGTAAATATATATAATCAATGGTGCTCTAAAATTAAAATTTCTTATTGATTTTTTGGGAAACCACAAAAAGTAGATAACCCAATGACACCTTTGGATAGAGTAAATTTTCAGTTACCATACATTGTATAGGGTGTTTCAGTAAACATAGGACCCATGTGCTTGCTAATAACTCTATTACAAATAATATATTCTTTTTTGTTTTTGATTTGAAAATAGTATACTATAACAAATATTTATCCTCGATCTCAATACCTTGGACAAGAAAGGAAAAAATATGTTGGGTCATTACTTATTTCGAGACTAAATCATTCAAAACTTCGCAGGAAGTTTCACTAAACAATTATCCCTATGTGACAATATTCCCGCTGGCCGACCATGACTATCACAACCTCCTAAACCAGCTCCTGGCCATACAGTCGTCTAGTGGTTTCTCTCATCTCCGGCCAGCGACATTTCACATTCTTTTCAAATACATAAGACACAACCGAGAGGGTGGAAGAATATAAGAACAAACAATCACGGGCTTGGGTTAACTCCAAGCACAAGAAAGGAGAAGTTTTTAACACTTTCTGTGGTTTTCTGTGCATCTGTGGCTATCGCGAGCTTGTATCCGAGCGAAATTCTCACACAGCTACCAGGATCGCAGAGTCATCCTCTCGCACTCGCCGACCTGGCCTCTGGGTCCACAGGTCCCTGTTCCTCACTCAGCAGCCGCCTTTGTATGACCGTCGCTTTTCTCCGATTGTTGCCTACCCCTTTCTTCTGTTGACTGCCCTGGGACCTTACCTTTCCTCGTCTTCTTCCGGTTTCGTTGGAAATCTCGTGTGCAAGTCCTTTGTGTGGGTTTCGTGCCAAAACAGAAAAAGAAATCCTCTGACTGGCACTCACTCACACCCACAGAAACGAATGCCATCTATCGTGACACACCTAGAAAGGGGAAATGTATTGTTGGGTACACAAATTTCAACCCACTGGGTCTGTAAACAACCTCATCAAGAAGGCAGAAAATGTCAGATCTGGCAGGAAGTTGACTGCAAGATGTCCGGATAATGTGGATGCAGCGAGAGATTCTGTCGGAAGGAGTCCGAAAAAGTCTCCCCGAAGACGTTTCCAAGAACTTTGTCTTTCACGGGCATTGTAGTATAAAGTCAATCAATTTCTGCCTTTTAATCTGGTTTGATCTTTCTGAAGAAATGTGATTGCTTTATTTCAATATACTCAACACGGCAGGCTATGCAATCTCGTTAATGACAAACAAGAACCTAAAAAAATAAGGTCAACTAGGTGCCTTATATGATTAAATAAAAAGGTAAAGATTTGGTTCAGCAAACCTGACGGACACAAAAGGTCCAGTTTATCAAAGTGATCTAAAGTTTTGTTAGACACAATGCTTGCTTGATTGATTGATATCTTTTACGGCATATCATTTTTATGCTTCGTGGTTTGGTTTGGTTTCTTGGTATATCAACCTTCGTGGGTTATTTAATGCCAAAGCCATTCTCCTAAAAGAACAGTGGTGGTGTTATTTAACCCATGGCTGGGAGGATAAGGGGGTTCATACCTTTCCCAGGGATATTTGTCCGACAGTGAACATAATAGTGCGACTGGAGTTCGAACTCGCGTGCTACGATTTCGCAGACCAATGCTTTAACCATTACACCACGGGGATACCCCTTTCGTGGTTTGGTTTCGTTTCTTTGTTTAATGGTATATCAACCTTCGTGGGTTATTTAATGCTAAAGCCATTTTTGGAGAAGAACACAAGTGATATTATTTAACCCACAGTTTGGTAGGATAAAGGAATTCATAACCCCTTCCCAGGAACATTCATCCAAAAGTGAACGCATTTCATTCCTATCGAATACAGATAACTAGGACACCCCATATTAGGAGGGGAGTCTTACCCCATCAGTAGAAAATACATTCTGTGCATTCTAACCCTTGCCGACAAGGCAAATAATAGTTGAGTCTCATAAAAAGAAGAGGCAGTCTCTGATAATAACCCACTCCCTCAAATCTATCAAGAAATCAGTTTATCTATCTATTTATTAAGCCACTAAAGTTAATATGGCACTAGTTGCGATACAACGAAACAGTCTGTCTGTGGATGACAATATATATATATATATATATAGTCATCCACAGACCGATAGTTTCGTTGTATCACAACTCTTCAGTGTGGCTAGCCACGCGAAATTCTCGAAGCTGAGATCGAAACGGGGCTGAGCCATACGCCAACTCAAGATTCTATTGCACAGTCACGAGGAAACTAGGAATTTTAAACGCTTATGTATTACATTTGTTTTGTTTACATATATCCGCTTTACGACTTCCGAGAGCTCAATTCATTCGATGAGCCTTGCCTTACGCGAGTGGCAACCATTACATCCTTTGCAAGAGCTCAACCCCACGGGAATAGGCGTGTTTTATGCCTTTTCTATTATCCTGAAGGTGTAAAAAAGAAATGATGTAATTTACAGATAGAAAATATTACACAAACTGAAATCTGGGTAAAAAAATTAAAGAGAAGACTAAAAATATTCGTACTGCCTGAAAATAATCAACCAATAACGTAATGCCTAGCCAAAAGAAAAACACCGATAGAACGCCATCAGTAAGAGTGCTCAATACACTAAATAATGCAAAATCCAAATACCTACGGAGTCGAAAGAAATCTAACAAGGTTTTCACCTAACCATATGATCAAACTAGATAGATTTCTTCTGACTCTGTACATATATATATATATATATAATTCATAGAATTTAGACTGCAACCCCTGGGTTTCATGGAGTTTAAATTCCATGAATAAAAAATATATAACTAATATATATTTATTATTATTATTATTATTATTATTATTATTATTATTATTATATAATAACTCTATCCTAGATATTGGGCACTCTCCATATTATATTGCACTTCGACACAAAACCACAAAGTGATTTAGTGACAACCAACACTGTTATAATATATATATATATATATATATATATATGAGGCGTTCATGGTGTAATGGTCACCATCTTGGAAAGGGATACGGCAAACAGAGTTCAAATCCTAAACGAGGCTGTTTAGATTTCACATAGCGCTAATACAATTAGGAAAGGTATGAATCCAACAATTCTCTCTCCCGCTAAGAGTGAATAGTTAGACAGACTTGACACGGCCACCCATCTAGGAGAATTTAAACTTGTTAAACTTCGCTTTAAAATAGACCTTTTATCGTAGTTTACTCGTGCAAAAGAGTTAATATATATATATATATATATATATATATATGTATATATATATATATATATAAGTGTTTGTGTTTGTGTGTGTGTGTGTGTGTGTATGAGTGTATCTATTAGCATATATAATCAGTTCGACTGTATGCAATTGATTTGTTACAAATGAAATGTTTTCTAAACATTGAATAGATAAAAAATGAATGAAATACCATCTGATAGAATTGCATGAATTCTTTAAGGCTGACATCCAATGAAAAGGTAAAACACCTGTGAGATTTTTCGCCCCATTCTTTCAGGATTTGTTATTATCATGTTACGAGTCAATAACATCTTGTTGGAAGTACGATAGTTGAATGAAACCTTTTCTCACGATCACCCGCTTCCTACCCTATCTCTTCAGCTGAGGATCAGATTACGTTGATTGTTGACAGGCGAGTGACGTCAGATTTGTTGAGAGATGTCCATATAGGGAAAGACAGGTGTTACAGAAACCAAAACGTTTATGGGAGAAAAGTGATGTCCAGTCTTTCTCATACGAGGTACTATTTACCCAACCCCTCCGCTCGGGCAGGATATGACACAAGGTCAATTTTTAAGCGGAGTTTAACAGGTTTGAATTCAGAGTTTTCCTTCTCCTAGACTAGTTGCCTCACCACGGCTGAAGAACCTCGTCCGTCCTACTATTTAACCATAGCTGGAGGGAGAATAAGGGGGTTCATACCTTTCCCAAGGGTATTTGCCCGAAAGTGAACGTAATGGCGCGACTGGAGTACGAACTCGCGTACTACGATTCCGCAGTTCATCGCTTTAACCATTACACCACGACGACACCCTCATACGAGGTGAAGTATAAAAAAAGTCTCTCGACAGCTACTGTTTCATCAAGAGAGAAATGAAAAATGAATGAAACGTTCAATTAAAAAGAAATCCTCTGGGCCTGACCATACATATTCGAGGGGATTTTAAACTGGTCGAAGCACCTCTAAAAAATATCTTTCGATACAGTTGGAAGCTAAGCTGCTGAATCTTTTTGATTTTTCTGGCGAGTGTGGTGTACCCCTTCATTGCCATTTACATCAAGTCCATCTTGGAAGTCAACGTGGCGTAGTGGCTAATGTTCCTAGACTGTGACATTACAGTGAGTTCGAACTTCAGTCACGCTATTACGTTCGTTTTCGAACTTATACCCTTAGGAAAGAAAAGAGCTTCCTTACTCCAGCCATAGATTAAATAGCACTACCACTTTTCTTCGACAAGGATAGCTTTGGCATTAAATAACACATTAAGGTTGCTATACCATTAAACAATAAACAAACCATGTCCACTCTGATCCGGACTGGTAGCACTTGTTAAGATCACACGTACGTGACAAATAGATATACTTGAAAATTATTTGTATTAGATTAGAATATTTGACGCCATTCAACTGTAAATAATTTGCATTAAGAATATTTACTTAAACTTATAATTGTTTACTAAGGATTATTATTATTTATTTTTTGAAACTATATAACTGTGTATAAATTGATGATTATTATTACATTGATGTGTTTATTTGAAACCATATATTTGTGCATACATCATTTGTATTAGATAAGAATACTTAATAATATATAATTGTGTGAAAATTATTTGTATTACATAAGAATACTTGATATTATACCACTGTGAGAAAATTATTTGTATTAGATAGGAATACTTGATATGCTACAATTGTGTGACAATCATTTGTATTAGATAGGAATACTTGATATCATACAACTATGTTAAAATTATTTGTATTAGATAGGAATACTTGATATGCTACAATTGTGTGAAAATTATTTGTATTAGATAGGAATACTTGATATCATGCAACTATGAGAAAAGTATTTGTATTAGACAGGAATATTTGATATTATGCAACTATGCTAAAATTATTTTTATTAGATAGGAATACTTGATATCATACAACTATGTGAAAATTATTTGTATTAGATAGGAATACTTGATATGCTACAATTGTGTGAAAAATATTTGTGTTAGATAGGAATACTTGATATCATACAAGTAAGTGCAAAATAACTTCTGAGGAACAAATAGATACCAAATGTAAATATGAACCGACAATGAACTTGGTTTCTTAACCTGATGGTGTAACATAACCTTTGACAAGTTAACGTACCATTAAACTCAATCAATAAATAATCGTTTGTTGCGTAACAAATAAAAAAAAACATTTTGACATTAGAGACTAACATTTTGATTGATTGATTATTTTAACGGTATATCAACTCATCTAGGATTATTTAATGCCCAGAGGTAAGGAAATCGCGTTCATTGTACTTTCATAGTTACTGTTTTTGGGCTGTTGTTTCTTAAGAGTTTTTATTTATTTATTTATTGCAGATGGCCCGATCGAATATGAATAATTTTTAAACAGATCTATTAGACCCAGAGATGAGTTTCTTCTCCGGGTTCCAGTGGACATGGCAATATATATATATATATATATCAGTTGATTGAAAAAAAATATATATTATTGCCATGTCCATTGCCATATTCACTGCATCTGATGGTGAAGATTCAGTTCTGGGCCTCTGTAGATTGTGAAGTACTCTTTATTAAACAATTACCGCTTTAATAAAAATGATTTACATACACTTACATGGTATGAAGTATTCATATCAAATACAAATAATTTGCACACAGTTGTACGGCTTCGAGTATTGCTATCTAATTCAAGAAATTATAAGGTTTCAAGTAATTAATTCTGCCCTATGATAATCCTTTGTTTGTACGCAGGTATATGGATCCAAGTAACTAATAATTATCTTAATTAAATGATTATTGCTTTAAGTAACTATTCTTAATACAAATAATATACAATTATATGGCATGAGGCATTTCTACCGAATAAGACACGGCCGTGTCCATACTATTGTATGGATGCACCACTTGAGCGCTGACTAAACGTGTAGAAAAGTTTGACGGCAATTGCACCACGATGCTTTGAGCTATATTAAACAAATCTTGGGAGCAACATCCCATAGAACATCAGCTGTACGGCCACCTACCACCCATCTCGAAGACCATTCAAATTAGACGAACAAGACATGCGGGACACTACTGGAGATTAATCGGCCTTGTGTCAAGTCGTGTCTGGTGGGAGGCAGCGACAAATGCTCGGGACACTACTGGAGAAGTAAGCGACGTTCTCTTATGAACCCCTTCACACGGACCAGCTTGTGTTCGACGACCATCAAGAACTTGTCTACAGCAGCTCTGTGAAGACAGAGGATTTACTTTAGACCTGCCGGAAGCTATGGATGATAGAGATGGAGGGCGAGAGAGCGTCAGGGAAATCCGTGCTTGCGGCACGACATGATGATGATGATGATGATGATATGATCCATCGAAAGGACTCTAATGGGTGCTACCACACCGAGACAGAGTGGTTTCTTTGTGTAATGGCATATCATGTGGGTTATTTAATGCCGAAGTTATCCTTGTATAAGAACGGTAATAGCTCTGTTTATCTTATTGCTGAACGGATGAGGGGTTGGATCTTGATGGCAATGAAATGGTACCCTACACTCCCTAGTTCTCTAGAACTGGAGCCCAATTCCTTACGTTGTCAATTATGCTCTTGTAAAAAAGAATATATTTCACAGCGATCAGAAACAACCCCAAAATTCAGACCCAAGAGAAACCACTCGAACCACACTGTTGAATTAAAACCTATTCACTTTGAGTGAATGCTTATACCACTAAAATAATGCTCTTTATTTGAAGAGGAAATTAACTGTATTCCGTAAAAGAAATCCGCGCAATGACAGCCAACATACAAATGCCCAATACAGTTACACGTAATATTCATAAGTTACCCTATATGCATTTCAACCATTCGACAGTCTAAGCAACAAATTGAAAGGCCCACCTCCTTCAATAACTTAAAACAAATATCAGTTAATAATCATCAACGAATTTTACAGATTTCTCATTGATTACTCCTTTTCAAATATGGAAACTTAACACTGTCTATAGTTGTTAATCGAATCTATTTTCTATATGGCGGCTTATATTGCAAATTGAATTACCATGACTCGAAAATCAGGCAAGACTCGCGAATGACATACAGAACAATTGGACAGCTGTTTCGACCTTATTAGGTCTCATTAGCAGTGTAAAACATGATCTCTCCCTCGAGACCGAACCGACAAACACAGAATGCAAAGCCAAAACTATACCACTGAGCTACTGGTCCACATCGCACCGAAGTGCTACCAAATTAACTAGTTATAATAAATACTCGTTTAATTAACCCGATGTGTCTTGCAAGTTACAACTGTACCCTTATAGACGACACAGTCACCTCCATTCACCATAATTAGTTAATTTGTCATCCCGTGTATACTGGCCAGTACTTCAGTGGTAGTGTTTCGGCTTTGCATTCTGTGGTCGTCGGATCGATTTCTAGTGGAGGAGATCACCTTATCATCATCATCATATCGCGCTGGTAGCACGGATATCCCTGACCCTCTCTCGACATTCCTCCCTATCGTTCATCGCCCTAGGTAGGTCTTCAGGACAACATACCGTATCTTCACATAGCTGCTGAATGTATGTTCGTGCTGTTCGTCCTGCTTTTGCACGGCCATGTGTGGGGGTCCATAAGAGTATATCACTTATGAGTTCGTCCCTGCTTCTCCAGCAGTGTCCTGCATGTCTGGCTCGTCTAACTTGAATAGTTTTCGTGATAGGGGGTAGGTGGCCGTACAGTTGGTGTCTTGTGGGGTGTTGCCGCCAGAACTTGTTTAAGATTGCACGTAGCATTCTTGTGTAATTGCCGTCTAGCTTCTTCTCCAGCCGTTTTGTTAGCGTCCATGTAGTGCAGCCATATAGCAGTATCGATGTGACCGCTGCCTGGAAGAAAACCTAATAAGGTCGAAACAGCTGTCCAGTAGTTCTGTATGTCTCACGCGGATCGTGACGGATTTTCTGGTCATGGTAATTCAATATAAAATTCTTCGATATAAAAGAAAAATGAATGGCATTTTATGTTCGTAGTGATGTATTAAAAGGATAAGACATTGCTTTTCCTGAAAAACCCAATGGGGAAACATTTCTTTTTTTTTTCTTCTACTTTAAATGAAGCATAAAAGTAATCAAACATTTTGATGATTGTGCCATTATGAAGAGCGGGTTGGTCGAGAGTGATTGAGGCTAATGAGACGATCTGAAAAAGTGGAGAGGTATGAACGATGTGCAAAGAGGTCATTAAAGAAAGACCCAAAGATACATAAGTGTCATGTCGGCTGACATGATGAGCTGCGGAAAGTGATCTTTATGAGAGGAACGGCGTGACAATCGTGTTAAAGTGTGACAGGAGAGAAAGATGTAGACAATCGAGAAACACTGTCTTATTTGAAGTACCTATGTCAAAACAATCAAGCACACACACACACACACACATGCAAGCACACACACACATGTAGCTATACATTCATATTATACAGTACATAAACCCAAACATATCTTATAGGAAAAGTGCACAAATACATGCAAAAGCAAATATATATATGTGGTACATGTGCAGATAGAATATATATATATATATATATTCTTATAAGTAAGTTAAGTCGTCCGACCGTAGTCAAGGGCAACCTGAAGGCTTCCTTTTCAATAGCTACAACCTCGAAGTGTAGGGTAGGATGCTCTTTTCCTATGATTGTTCCTCTTACTCTTGATCTGTACCTTATTGTGCTGAGTATTATGCAAGGAGATATCAAGTACCATTTTTTGAATCTTTGGTTTGACTCGACTAGGGATTGAATCTTGGTCTCCCTGGCCATTGGCATTCAAACCAATATATATATATATATATATATATAGGAATATATATGTTTATATATATATATATATATATATATATTCTTAAATATATATATATATATGTGTGTGTGTGTGTGTGTACTCTTATATATATATAAGAAGATATTTGTAAAAGAATATATATATATATATATATATATATATAAGAATATAAGTAAGAATATATCAATATTCTTTTATATACATATATGTGTGTGCGTATGTATAAGAATATATATATATATGTGTGTGTGTGTGTGTATGTGTGTGTGTGTGTGTGTGTGAGAGATTCGGAATGTAATTCATTGGTATGAGAAAAAAGAAGGTTGAATAGAAAATCAGATTTACCTTGATACCTGTGCGTGTGTGTGTGCGTGCGTGCGGCTTATATTCAGAAATTATCCAGTCGGATGCTGTATTTACCAAGACAGAAATGAACCATGAATGAAACGTTAATTTTCTTCCAAATACGAGGTGACATCAAAAATTATCGAGGCTGAAGCTGTATTTACCAAGACAGAAATGAACCATGAATGAAACGTTAATTTTCTTCCAAATACGAGGTGACATCAAAAATTATCGAGGCTGAAGCTGTATTTACCAAGACAGAAATGAACCATGAATGAAACGTTAATTTTCTTCCAAATACGAGGTGACATCAAAAATTATCGAGGCTGAAGCTGTATTTACCAAGACAGAAATGAACAATGAATGAAACGTTAATTTTTTTTAGTATTATCCTTATGGTATTCAACAAACTTATTCCAGTAAATTTTCCATTGATCGATGCATCTGTAAATTTTCATATTTTTTCTCGATTGAGTAAAGCTGCGAAATCGTTTTTCTTTGTACGTTGATCACGTTTTCGAATCTCTTGAGACGAATTTTTATTCGAGAAAAAGTCGGGCGGAGTTCGATCTAGTGAGTATGGTGGGTATTTGTGATATTCAAGAATCGTGAAGAAATATCAGGCAAGCTGATATATATGGCGATTATTGCTGTTGTGAATTAAATTTTGATTGAGTATGTGACACTTTTAGCCTCCAACTACTCAAAGATCTGTTTTATTACACAGTAATATCATCGACCAAGTATTGTACATTTTAATCATCGTACGCCCTGCACTGTTTATTGCACGTTTATAGTTCTCTCCGATAAAAAATATTTTTCAATCAACTGATATATATATATATATATATATATATATATATATATATATATATATATATATATCATCATGTCATGCCATCAGCACGGATATCCCTGGCCCACACTCGCCACCCCTCCCTATCGTCCATCGCTTCCGGCAGGACTACATCCCGTATCTACACAGCGTTCTTGTATGTAGGTTCGAGCTGGTTGCCCTGCCTTTGCTCGGCCATGTAAAGGGGTCCACAAGAGTACATCACTTATGAGTTCGTCTCTACTTCTCCAGCAGTGTCCCGCATGTCTTGTTCCTCTAATTTTGATAGTTTTCGTGTTGGGTGGTAGGCTGCTGCTTTGTAGGGTGTTGTCCCCAGGACCTGTTTAATATTGTTCGCAGCATTCTTGTGTAGTTGCCATCAAGCTTTTTCTCAATCCGTTTAGTTAGCGTCCATGTAGTGCATCCATATAGTAGTATCTACATGGCCGCTCCTTGGAAGAAACTGCGTTTTATTTTATCGGTCAGGTCTGACTTCCATATGATCGCTACCTTATCGATAGCTGTTCATGCCTTTGCTAGTCGCGTGTCGATGTCTGTCTCGGTTGATAAGACACTGCTTCCTAGGTAGGTGAACTTGTCGACTAGTTTCAGAAGGCTACTGTTTAGTGTGGAGATGTCGGCTGTTTGATTAAAGCGCATATATTTCGTTTTGTGTGCATTGACATGGAGGCTAATTCCTGCAGCGACTCGTTCCTGACTATGTAGCAGGGTTTTAGGCTTGGGCAGATGTATTTGCCAGAGCGCAACGTAATCGGCGTAGTCAGCGTCGGTAATTGTTTTTGCGGAGTACCTTCTGCTTCTTTCCTTTGTTAGCTTAAATAATTTTTACATGACCAAGTGCGAGTCTACATAAGTTTCTCCTAAACAGCTCTTCAGGATTGCAATGCAGGGATTATTTTCATGATATTAGTTCTATCTCGTGCACTATATTACATTTTAACTTTGTATTGTGGGAGCCTCACCCATCTTACCATAATGTACTCTTCTCACTGTTATTCGTACTAGAGATCAATATCGGTGTTTATCCGAACAGTACGAGATTTTTTACCTTTTCTATGTAACTGTATCTTTCTTGTGTAATATAATCTGTTATCTAATATCCATGTTTGTGTTTTCATTAGTGACCTTTTTCGGAGCCACAACACTTTGATAATTCTGTCGGTATTTTTTTTAATAGACATACGTGCTGATTGATTATTTTCAAGTAGCACGAGAGGTTTTCGTCTTTTTTTTTTTTTACTGAATTTTTTTCCCAGATATCAGTTTGTAGAATTTGCAAATTGTACAATCTGTTTTTTTCCACATCAACAGAATTATAGAATAGATATAAAGATATATATATATATATATATATAAGATATTGATCAGGAGAATGAACATATATCTCATGAAAATATCTATCTATCTATCTATGAGGGCAGGGTATTGTTCAGACGGTATAATATGAAACCCTTTCTACTGATCACCTCATCGTTTTCTACTTGTTGGCTAGCTATCTATTACTATTGGCAAATATATAAATATCAATAGCCATATGTATATTTATTCAGCCCATCCCAATGAATGTAATACAAGGTCAATTTTTAATCCAGGATTTTTTCTTCTAGTTTGGTTGCCTAATTAAACCTAAAAAAAAAATGTCTGCCTTTCTTTTTTACCCAAAGAATTGGCAAGAAACAGATGAATTTATGTTTTTCTCAAGGACATTAGCCTCACCCAAGATTTGAACGCTGGTCACCGATTCCATTTCTTACGAGAATTAACACGCCGTCATTAAAAGAAAAGGTTTGCGAAAATCTACATTTTGTACCGGAGGGACATTCGCTGTGGATTCTTACTGACATACACAATTTCATAATCATCGTTCTGTAAAACTACCCCTTACCTAAAAATAAGTTATTGTCAAGTTATTAACAAGCGGTCTACGTAATATATATATATATATATATATATATATATATATATATATATATATATATTATAACAGTGTTGGTTGTCACTAAATCACTTTGTGGGTTGGTGTCGAACCAAGTTCAATATAGTATAAAGAGTCCTCAATATCTAGGATAGAGCTATTATATAAAACTATTATAAAAACTGCATGACACCCAGGGGTCGCAGTCTAAATTCCATGATTTAAATATATATATCTAAGATATGTATATATATATATATATAAGTCAGTAAAATGTGCAATCGTTGTCGAAGGCGACTCGAAGGCTCATTCTTTAATAACTACTGCACCGAGGTGTCGGAGAGGGTGCTATTCCTTTCCCTGGTTTTCTCCACTTTACCCTTGATCCATACCTTATAATGCTGTGTTATTAAGCTAGGCGGCATCGTATACCTTTTTTTTAGTCGCTGGTATGACTCAACCTCGGATTGAACCACAGTATCCCGAGCCATTGGTAAACACTCTACCCGCTCAGGATTGGGCCGGTATATATATATATATATATAAACACGACAATTTACTTGAAAAATATCAAGAGTTTACACCCGTCTCAGCAGATATTTCTTCGATTTCTTGAGGAAAAGTCGGCCCGATATATAAGAAAGCCGGTGATTTCAAGAATTGAGTTTGAGCTTGAATCACTCCAAATGCAATGGCCTTATACCAATTTCATGAAAATCTAGTAATAACAGCTCAATGCATACATCATGTTGAATTCATTTTTAAACCTCTGTTTGTGCGGAGTTTTTTAGCACATGGAATTAAATACACATCAATATACACATAGACAAACTTGCATACACATATAGGAATGTGGGTATAGACGTAAGTATTAATATATGTAAACACAGTTATAATATCCATGTTCGTACCTCCATAAAATTCAATTTTTTTAGTACTCATATATTTTACAGCTCTTTGGTGTGTTAGCGGATATATATGTGTGTGTGCGTGTGCGCGTGTGCGTGTGTTTGCTTGTATGTGTGTGTGTTAGTGAGTAAATAATAATATGGACTTACTCATAAACACTGGCACACATTTAAACATGCTTACATAGCTATTGTTTGATAGAACCTTAGTAATATATATATATATATATATATATATATATATATATATATATATATGTGTCTGTACGTGAGTGTGTTTGTGTGTCTGTGTGTGTGTATAAATATAAACATATACTTACAGATATACACACGCACATATCTACATATGTTTATATAGGTACTGTTAAATAGAATCTTTATATATATATATATATATATAAAGTGTGAGTTAATGTGTACTTCTTATATTCACGAAACGATTTATTATAGTCCATATGTTTAAATTATATCGTAATGTATATATGTCAAGTATTAAAAAAACATTTGTAGATAGAAATCTGCAGGAAAGCACAAGGCTCATATTTTACCGGGCATTTTAATGGATGAGCAGAAGCAGTAGTTTAGAAGGTATTGAAGAAAACATGTGTTTTATGGTAGACCTGAAATAAAACGATACATAAAAGATAGTGAGTAGAACAGGAAATAAGTCCAGGAGAAAAATACTCGGATAATAATAATAATTATTATTATAATAATACTTGCTGTCACTCAAACTCCTGTGAAAAACTATCAGCTAACTCTGATGGGAAAAACTCTAAAGGAGTAGATAATAATAATAATAATAATAATAATAATAATAATAATAATAATTCACTGCGATTTTAAATTCTCTTGAATTTTGAGATAGAAGCAAATCACCTTATCCCGGTCAGAAAAACTCTAAATGAGTTAGATAATAATAATAATAATAATAATAATATTAATAATAATAATAATAATAAACTTCTATAGGACTTTAACATACCAACAGATCACCTAATCCCGGCCAGAAGATCAGACCTCATAATAATCAACAAAAAAAAAAAAAAAAAAGAGAATCTGCAAAATTGTAGACTTTGCTGTCCCGGCAGACCACAGAATAAATCTGAAGGAAAGTGAAAAGAAGGATAAGTACCTCGATCTTGCTAGAGAATTGAAAAAGCTGTGGAACATGAAAATGACGATTGTGCCAATTGTGATCGGTGCTTTTGTCACAATAACTAAATGATTATTAAAAGGCCTGGAGGACTTGGAAGTTGGCGGACGGGTAGAGACCATCCAAATGACAGCATTGCTGAGAACGGCCAGAATCCTGGGACGAGTCCTGGAAACTTGAGGAGACTTGCTGTCACTCAAACTCCAGTGAAAAGCCATCAGCTAACACTGATGTGAAAAACTCTAAAGGAGTAAATAATAATAATGATAATTTTCTGCGATTTTAAATTCTCTTGAATTTTGAGATACAAGCAGATCACCTTATCCCGGTCAGAAGACCAGACCTAGTGATGATCAAAAAATATAGATAAAACAAGAGAACAACAGAGAATAAGTCAAATAAAGTGAAAAGATAGACAAGTACTTGGACCTTGCTTGAGAAATAAGAAGTAGTTAAACCTGAGGGTAACGATGATAGCAATGATGATTGGTGCACTTAGAACGGTCCTCAAAGGCTTGGTAAGGACACTGGAAGTGTTGGAAATCGGAGGACGAATTACAGCATTTTTAAGATCAGCCAGAATACTGGGATGAGTCCTGGAGACCCGAGGAGACTCGGCATCCTGTGAAAGACCATCAGCTTATGCTGGTATGAAAACTTGCAACAAGTGAAATATTAATAATGAATAGAATAGTAAAAGTAGTCAATGTAGAGACAGGAATGAAACGATTTATCACATAATAAGCGAATGCAGCACACTAGCGCAAAAGGAGTACAAGATTACAAATGACTGAGTAGGAAAAGTTATCCACTGGGAATTATTATGCAAGACATTATAATTTTACCACACTACCAAATGGCATATGTATGTACCTACCCCTCTGCTTGAGCAGGATATACCACAAGGTCAATTTTTTAAGTGATTTTAACCTGTTTGAATTCAGAGTTTTCCTTCTCCCAGACCGGCTGCCATACCAATATTAAAGAGTTCAGCTGTATTATTCACCCTTAGCAAGAGGGAGAATAATTTGATGCATAGCTTTCCCAAAGGTGTTAGCACCATGTGAAATGCAAACAGCCTTCTCCAAACCTAAAAAAAAAACAACAAAAAAAACAAAACAAAAACAGTCAGCCTTTCTTTTCTAATCAAAGTCTGTGCAAGTAAAACGCATTCTCACCTGAGATTTGAACTCGAGTCGACGATTCCATTTCTTACAAGAAAAACAGTTACGAAAATGGGGCGTATAAAATTCTCTTGGAATTTTAGAAAGTAACGGATCACTTAATCCCGGCCAGACGACGAGATCTAGTGATAATTAACAAGAAAATTCCTGTAGATTTTGTTCCAGCAGACCATTGAGTGAAAATTAAAAAAGCGAAAAGACAGACAAATACTAAGACTTTGCCAGAGGGCTAAAATAAAGATGTAGAACATGAAGTTAATGGTGATCCTTGTTGGTGGTGCTGAATCCTGTTTTTACAGATATATTAGATCTATGATTTGTAAATATATTTTCTGATAAAGTTTTTAAACGAGCTTGTGAACATTTTTTTGCACACATTTAAGTGGATCTAAGTATTGGTATATAACAGTCACAATTTAACATCAGCCATTTCTTTGCATACATAGTATGTGGGTAATTTTGTTTTTAGATAAGTAAGAAGAAATTTTGTTTTCACCAAAGAATTGGCGGGAAACAGATGAATTTATGTTTTTCTCAGGGACATTAGCCTCACCCAAGATTTGAACGCTGCTCACCGATTCCATTTCTTGCGAGAATAATCACGCTGTCATTAAAAGAAAAGCTTTGCGAAAATCTACATTTTGTACCGGAGGGATATTCGCCTGGGATTCTTACTGACATACACAATTTCTCATTCATCGTTCTGTAAAACTACCCCTTACCTAAAAATAAGTTATTGTCAAGTCATTAACCAGCGGTCTACGTAATATATATATATATATTATAACTGTGTTGGTTGTCACTAAATCACTTTGTGGGTTGGTGTCGAACCAAGTGCAATATAATATGGAGAGTGCTCAATATCTAGGATAGAGCTATTGTATAAAACTATTATAAAAACTTCATGACACCCAGGGGTCGCAGTCGAAATTCTATGATTTAAATATATATATGGGGCGTATAAAATTCTTATGCTTGGTTGCTTGAATGGCATATCAACCTTTGTAGGTTATTTGATGCCAAAGCTATTCTCCTAGAAGAACAGTAGTGGTACTATTTAACCCATAGCTGGGAGGATAAGGGGGTTCATACCTTTCCCAAGGGTATTTGCTCGAAAGTGAACGTAATGGCGCGACTGGAGTACGAACTCGCATACTACAATCCCGCAGTCCATCGCTTTAACCATTTCACCACGAGGACACCCCCGTATAAAATTCACTTGGAATTTTAGAAACTAACGGATTACTTAATCCCAGCCAGACGACCAGATGTAGTGATAATTAACAAGAAAAAACTCTTTCTACAGTTAAATGGTTTCAATTATTGCTATCTAACACAAATAATTCTATTCGATATTAATTATTTGTTTGCATGCAGTTAAGTGGTTACAAATATTATCATTTACTACTAATTATTCCATTCAACACTATGCACTCATTTGAACATAGTCAAATGGAGCTATCTAATACCAATAGTTCAATTTAGGTACACAGTTAAAGAATTTCAACTATTGTTATTTAACACAAATAATTCTGCACGTGGTGTAATGGTTATCGTCGTAGGAAATGGACACGGTGACACGAGTTCAAATCCTGGACGAGACTGATTTCATTTCACATAGCACTAATACCCTTGGGAAAGGTATGAATCCAATTATTCTCCCTCCAGCTATGGGTAAATAGTTGGACAGAATTGGTTCTTCAGCCTTGGTGAGGAAACTAGTCTAGGAGAATTGACCTTGTGTCATATCTAGCCCGAACGCGATTCTACACAACATTATTGCTCCAAGTATTTCTATGTATCACTATCAATTCAATTAAACATCAGTCATTTGTTTACACACAGTTGAATGATCAAACAGTTCTATTTTTAACAATTCAATTTTGTGTCAGTCATTTGTTTGCATAAAATGTCTAACAGTTCTAATTGCCCCATAGATAGGACCCTATCAAGTGCTACCACTCTGGGCCTGAGTGGACCTGGAAGCGATAGTAATGAAGAGGTAATCCACATTTCCCAATGCTACAGCATTACTGGAGCCTCATTATCAGATTGTTTAGTGTCATATGCAGGACACTCGTTGGCGGGAGGAGTCTTTCCTCTCTGCAGAGATGCAGTCGGTGTATTCTTCAGCCTTAGCTAACTGACTTGATAAACCACTTGTCAAGCCTGAAAAAATGTGAAAAAATCGCAAAGCTTGCAAATAATAGAAAAAGATATTTACGAAAATAAGATAGGGATAGAAACGAAACACTCGGAATTTAAACATTTTTAAAAACTGGAACCAGAAAATAACAGAAGGTAGGTAATACTTATTATAACAGTCAGAAGAGCTTTTATATTTCGTGCATAAATAACATAACAAAGATGACCGCCATATAAAAAGTGGATAAGCATAGGGGTATGAAGCATAAAATTTTTGTATGGCAAATGCAAAAATCAACAGAAATTCACCGTGAACATGTTGATGAGCTGGAATCTGGTACAGTGCATTTACAGAGGAACGTATTAATTTGCAGAAGGAAACATGTCCATGGGTTGTAGTCCATAGTAAAAAGTCGCTTATAAGTTAGTTCTCACTTTTTCGCTAGTGCCCGTTATGTTTTGTTTGTTTTACTTGTATAGTAGGTGAGATGGGAGGTAAGTGGCTGTTAAGCTACTGTTTTTGAGGGGTCTTCTTCGACATTTTGTTCAAAACAGCGCGCCGCTTTCTTTGGTAGTTCTAATCTAGCTTTTTCACATGACGTTTCGTTAGAGTCCAGGTGGTGAAACTATACAGTAATACTGACACGGCAGTAGGTTCGACAAGTTTATATTCTTTTTCATCAGAGAGATCAAGTTTCCATATGGTTGTTAATCTATTTATAGCCCTCCACGACCAATTGTATGCTGATATCGCTTTCAGTAGATAAGATTCTAATGTCGGGAGTTCATGGAATAGTCCTCGAGAAGTTTGGATATTAGAAAGTGTCATTAGATATTTAGGAACATTTTGCCATATAGTCCTGACTTGACTTTTTTTCTTTTCTTTTAGGCTCATCAGGACGCGGTTCCATTCTAAAGACACTGCTGTTGCAGAGAAGCATTGAGGGTTCTATTCGCTGGTGGATTTTGTATATTTCTGCACCGATATTTCCCATCAGTCCCAATTACGACGACTCGGAAAAGTAATGAAGTAGTTCTGGTAACATATGCATATTTTTTTATTTGTATTGTAATAAATATATTGAACTGGAAAATGTCTGCTCTTTAACTTCAAAAATCCTTTGTATAAATGTGCGGGAATCTTTTGTGCTTTTTCGAACTGTTACCAAGAAACGGTGCTGTAAAACTATGTAGGTGATCCGCCAAGCAGACGATCCCTTTGTCTGTTTAGGCCGCGAAACCAAGCAAAGGCCTGAGCCCGCGATCTCGAAGTGGGTAAGGGAACGCGAGAGGAGTTGGACAAAGGAACTCACAGAAGGAGTTAGCGAAGGGTGACGCGAGTGGCCAGTCGACACTGGACAGCAGAGAGACCAGTTGGCATGAGATAGGGTACAGAGCAGTGAGGGAAGACCGGTCAAGATAGGTTGGCATTCCTAGTAGCTTTGTAGAAATTTCGCTAGAAATCCACGCTAACGTTAGTCTACATATGCACAAGGGAATGCAATGTTACATAACTCCTCTTCTTGCAATTTGAGTTACCCAAGCATATTGTTCGTTTGTTCTTTTTCTCTCACTCCCTTGATTGTATTTCTTGTAGCTATGACGAAATGTGCGATGCCCCTATCGGAACCACTAGTTAATCACCGGCCAAGAAGTGAAATGGCTTGAAGAAGTTGATGTATCGGGGGGTCGAGGCGGGTATTGTCACAGTGCTCTCCAAGTTCATAAGAAACCTTGAGAAAGACAACCATTGCGGAAAAATTATTACGACCAAATATTTCTGACTGATTACTTAGTAGCGAAGAATACTTACGCATGACTTTCGAAGATATAAGCAAACTAAAATATACGTATACTGATATATATATATATATATATATATATATATATATATATATATATATATACATTAATTTAGTTGGCTGACCGTTGTTAAGGGCGACCTGAAAGCTCCTTTTTCAATAGCTACAACACCGAGGTGTAGAGCAGGGCGCTACTCTTTTCTCTGGATTTCTCCACTTACCCTTAATCTCTACGTTATAATGCTGATTATTAACAAAGGAAGCCTCAGGTACTATTTTTTGAGTCTTCGGAATAACTCGACCAGGGATTGAACCACGGTCTCCCGGATTATTGGCGAACACTTTAGCCATTACGTTTATTTGAACTAAGACGATCAGACACAGACTCGGCAGATGACCTCGTACTTCTCACAAATGCACCAGCCCAAGCAGAATGCCTACAGTATAGATGAGAGCAAGTAGCTGGTGGCATTAGACCCGATGTGAATGCAAATAAAACAGAGTATATGTGTTTTAAACAAAAAAAAGCCATCTCTAATCTCAGTGACAAGTCCAAAAAATTAATAGAACAAGTCACATACCTGGGCTGCAATATCTCATCAACTGAAAGTGATGTCAACATACGCTTAGTGAAGACATGGATGATATTGGCAGGCTATCATTTGTATGGAAATCTGATCTATCCGATGAAATAAAATAGGATTTCTTCTACACACTAGCTGTGTCCATCCTACAATAACGATGCACCACATGAACATTAACAACACGTATAAAGAAAACGTTAGATGGGAACTACACAAAAATGCGGCCTTCCGTCGCGAAGAAATCCTAGAAGCAACATTTCACAAAACAGCAACAGTAGGGATACCTGCCTCCCATCTCACAAACCATTTGAGTGAAACGAACAAGATATACGGAACATTACTGGAGAAGCAAGGACGAACTCACTAGTAACTTTCTCTGATCGATTCCTGTACAAGGACTTGCCAGTATTGGCCGACCAGCAAAGACTTACATCAGCTCTGTGGGGACACAGGATACAGCTTAGAAGACCTGCTCGGAGCGATGGATGTTAGTGATGGATGGCAAGAGAGAATCAAAGAATTCCATGCTGTCAGCGCTACCTAATGGTGATATATGTATATAAGTATATATGTGTGTGCGTGCGTTTCCGTGTGTGTGTGTGTGTGTGTGTGTACATGTGTGTTGATAACGACTGATTCAGACAGCGTAATATTTAAAGTTAAAGACTCCATTAAAAATCCCAAGTTAAACGGAATTCTTCGTTACAAATTGCCGGAAGAAACATCAAGTGTATTGTGCTGTGTTTATTTATTTATGTAATTGCAATGATGTATGGGAAGAGAAAATATCTGTTTGTCGACAAGTCAATGGAGCAATTGTTTTGTTTCATCATAACACCTGGTGTTTTGTTGCATATACAAAACAGCAAACGTCCATCAAACATATATAGAAAGTTCTTCAAATCTGCTGCCATCAGATGATCACCCCTTTCCTTCTTTGTAATACTTCATCGATTGAACTATTCAAGAATTTCAAGAATGACTTGAAGAATTGATCGAATAAAATCCGAGCTCGATCTTTTATGAAAATACAGTTTAGCTGAAATATGGTATCTAACTCATTCTCTTCGAATCCTTCTCTTTCTCTCTCTCTCTCTCTCTCTCTCTCTATATATATATATATATATATATATATATATATATATATATTCATATCAATCCCAGTTTGGTTGGGTTTGGTTTTAAGGCATATCAACCAGTGTAGATTATTTAATGCCAAATCCTTTTTATGCATATATATTAAATTTATAAGATTTGGTTGGGTTTTATAGCATATTAACCATTGTAGGTTATTTAGTGCCACATCCTCATTATACATATATATTAAGTATATATGATTTGCTTTTAATTGTTTTTATGGCAAATCAACCATGGGTTATTGAATTCAAATTCATTTTTATAGATATAAACAGTTTAATTTCAAACTATTCAGTTTTGTATAAGAACAGTTTTTTGAACAGTTATATTTCAAATTGCATAAGTACAGTTTAAATGTTAAAGACTTCTTTTTGGCCCATAGATAGGCCCTATCAGTCATTTGTTTACACAGTTAAATCATCAAACTGTCCTATTTCTAACAATTCAAGTTAGCATAAATCATTTGTTTGCACTCAGTTTAAATGTCAAACAGTTCTATTTGACCCATACATAGGACCCTTTCAGGTGTTACCACGCCGAGCCAAAGTGGACCTGGGAGCAATGGCAATGAAGGGGTACTCCACATTCCCCAAAGCTTCAACATTACTGAAGTGAGGCTTCAGTAATGTTGGATCTTCAGATTGTTTTGTATTATATCAAAGACACTTGTTGGGGGAGGGAGTCTTACCTCTATGCAGAAATGCAGTCGGTATATTCTGCAGCCCCAGCCGACTGGACCATCATAATTGTCGGTTATTTAATGTCAAATCCTATTCATACATATATATCTAAAATATATTTGATTTGTAAACTCATTTTATAGATAACATTTTAAACGGGCCTGAGCTCTTTTCGCACAAAATTAAATGGTTTCAAGTATTGCTATATAATAGTTACAATTTAACATCAGTCGTTTGTTTGTACACATAGTGCATTCTATTTGACCTATAGATAGGACCCTATCCTGTGCTTCCACTCCGGTCAGATAGACCAGAAAGCAATGGCAATGAAGGGGTACTCTCCATTCCCCAAATCTTCAAGGATGGAGCCTCACTATGAAATTGTTTAATGTGATATCCGGGACACTCTTTGGTGGTGGTGGGTCTTAACCCTCTGCAGAGATGTACTCGGTGTATTCAAGTTCCAGCCGACTGGACTGCACAGTTTGTTCATATCCATCTATCTATCTATCTTAGACTGTTCATATCTATCTATCTATCAATCTATCTATCTCAAGACAAGTTTTCCTGTTGTGACATGCCCTTGATGACCAGGTCAACCTCAGATAAACCAAAACAAAGAAAAAACAATTCGTCAAAATTGGAAATATTATCCCCATATAAAATTTCTGTTTGAACATTAATTTAACATTTCTACCTGAAGAAAACTATAAGCATAGAAATTAAACCAAAACGTTGTAAACAAAGTAAGAACACTGTTTTTTCCAAATAGAATCATAACTAAATATATTGTATCAAGTAAACAAAAGGTCAATAGGAAAAAATCAAAAAATTTGAAGCCACAAAATTAGAAAAAAATATTTATTTGATTTTGTACGTTAAGTTACGTTATTTGGTTTAATGGCATATCAACCCGTCATGGTTATCTAAAGCCAAGTCTTGTGTTGTTTATACAAAAATATATGATTTTCAAGTGAATAGTTTGTTGGTAAAATTATCTTTAAATGAATCAAAACTTATTTGTTTGCTCAGTGTTAAATGGTTTTAAATATGGCTATTTATTGTTTATATCAAGTTAAATAGTTTTAGGTTTTGGTATGTCATCATCATCATGTCGTGCCGCCATACAGAGTGTGTGTGTGTGTATATATATATATATATATATATATATATATATATATATACTGTGTGTGTGTGTGTGTGTGTATATAAAAAAATTGTGAGTGTGTGTGTATATATGTCATCATCATGTCATCCTGCTATCACGGATAACCCTGACCCTCTCTCGCCACTTTTCCCCATCGTTCATCGCCTCTCGCAGGTCTTCTGGGCTACATCCCGTATCCTCACATAGCTGCTGTATTCACATTCGAGCTGGTCGTCCTGCTTTAGCTCGGCCATATGTGGGGGTCCAGAGGAGTACATCACTTATGAGCTCATCCCTGCTTCTCCAGCAGTATCATGCGTGTCTGGTTCGTCTAACTGGGATAGTTTTCGTGATGGGAGGTAGGTGGCCGTATAGTTTGGTATGTAATATTAATAATTCACTTCAAGATTAGTTATTTGTTTTTGCACAGTTAAATGGTTTTACGTATGGAAAATGACTAAGAATTTCTATTGACCCAAACATGGAACCTTCATTAGTACAATCACTCCAGGTCAGATTGGATATGGGAATAACGACAATGAAGGGATATTTCAGATTCCTCAAAGTTCCGGCATTGCAGCCTAATCATGAAATGCAATTTAGTGTCATACCCAGGTCACTTGTTAGGTAGTGGGCTTACCACTCTGCAGAGATGCAGTCGGTGTATTTTACAGCCCCAGCCGACTAGTCTTTTGAATCTATATATCATCATCATCATGTCATGCCGCTAGCACAGATATATATATATATGTCGGATATTGGCATAATGGCTTGTGTTCTCCAATGGCGCGGGAGATCTGGGTTCAATTCCAGGTCAAGTCATACCAAAGACTCAAAAAATGGTACTTGATGCCTCCTAGTTTAACACTCAGGTACGGATCAAGGGTAAAGTGGGTCAATCCCTGTACAGGAGTAGCGCCCTCCCCTTCAGCTAGGTGTAGTAGCTATCGAAAAAAGAACCTTCCTGACACCCTCGACTACGGTCACCAACTTTACTTTTTACTTATATATATGCAATCATTTGATTATCCGTATATATATATATATATATATATATATACCGATTCAATTATTTGATTTTTCGTGTATATATAAGGAAGTAAAGGTGGTGACCTTACTCGAGGATGACCTGAAGACACCCTTTTCAATAGCTACTACACCAAGGTATAGGGGAGAACGCTACTCTATTCCCTGGATGGCTCCTCTTTACCCTTGGTCCTCACCTTATAGTGCTGAGTGTTTAGCAAGTCGGCTTCAAGTAGCATCTTTTGAGTCTTTGGTATGACTCAACCTGGGATTGAACCCAGGTCTCCTGGACCATTAGCGAACACTCTACTCATTATTCGGAAAATCAGATAAATTCCAAAGTAAACAAAAGTGTCAATTTTACGCAAAAATTCGGAAAAATTTATTAAATTTGAATCTGTATATTTTAACCTTAGAACAACATGCTAAATTGGATTTGATTTTTCAGACGATAATTTTTGTTTTGTCTCGCAAAACTTGTGTTTAAGCCCCAAATAATTTAGATTTTATAATTAATCAAAATTCTTGGTAAATTAATCCATTTTTGATCAATGTTTGAGCCTATCTAAATCTTATAAATAAGCGAGAAAATACGCTAATCTCAAGTTTTCAATAAAAATTACGTCTTTATTGATTACTCCCTTTTGTCTTTACTCCTGCTGAGAGAATTTCAGTTCCTTTTCAATATTCATTTCCAATGTAATTAGTTTGGTTTGGTTTTATGGCATATCAACCTTTGCAGGTTAATTAATGCCAAATCAGTTTTTAAACATATAAACAATTCTATTTCAAACAATTTAGTTTAGTATAAGTACAGTGGTTTGTTTACACGCAGTTAAATGTCAAAACAGTTCTATTTCAAGCAATTTAGTTTAGCATAAGTACACAGTTTAAAATGTCAAAAACAGTTCTATTTCAAATTATTCATTTTAGTCCATAAAGTTAAATGGTCCAAAGAATTGCTATGTATCACTAACAATTCAATTAAACATCAGTCATTTATTTACACACAGTTAAATGTCAAAACAGTTCTATATTAAACAATTCAGTTTAGCATAATTACGCAGTTTAAATGTAATAGTTCTATTTCAAACAGTTCAGTTTAACGTAAACACACATTTTAGTTTTATTTGACCCATCAGGTGCTACCACTCCGGGCCAGAGTGGACCAGGGAGCAATGGCAATGAAGGGGTACTCTGCATTCCCTAAAGCTCCCGCGTTACTGGAGCTGCATCATCAGATTGTTTAAATAATTTGAAAAGCAAAATATCTCTTTGTTGACATTTCTTCGATAGAAATAGGAATGCTAATATAATATTCTTAACTGGTGATTTTATCGTGGAGTAACTATTCATAGCGTCAGGAACATTACCATCTTTCTACATAGTGAAATACACAGCGGAAAACATTTTTACACGCGAAATATATTGCCTAGTTTAAAACAAATCAAAACACTATTTAACTGCATGTACTATTTTCTATATAATGCAACTATTCAGGCATATTTACGCTGTAACGAATATTGTATTTTCTTATCTAGAAAAAGAAGTTTGTAATTTTTATTTTTCAAGAAATTCTTCACTTCACTTGAAGAAATAAAAATTTATTAAATTTGTATTATTTTGTTTTATTAATTCCTATACATTTTTCCTCCACTCCCACATACGCACACATACGTACATATGTATATGAATATATAAGTATATGGAGAGAGAGAGAGAGAGAGAGAGAGAGAGAGAGAGAGAGAGAGAGAGAGAAACGTAAAAGTTTGAGAAAGGTTTAAATAGAAAATTAAAAGAAAAAGGAGAGTAGATTGAGTCATATTGTTAGGATTCCCAAGACAGTGATATTAAAATAGTTCATATATATGTGAGTTAGTATTTCAAATAAGAAATATGGAACGGTTTTATAGGTTTCCGTTTGTTTTGTATTTGTTTCTTTGCTCATCTGACACGACAATACATTGCGTGGAAAATTCTCCAGAATTTTTCACGATGAGATTTCTTGATTCCAAAGTAAAAATCGATTATCCTTTCAGGTCGTTGATTGCCAGGGAAGATGGGTTTTCAAAAATGAAAAAAAAAAAAAAAAAACAACAAAAAACAAAAAACAAAAAAACAAAACAAAAAACAATTGCACTTAACGAAAAAGACAATTTTATGCCTAAGTTGGTAGCAAATAAAATTCTGATCCGCAGTATTTCTTTTGCGAGAAATTTTAGAAAAATTATTACCAGGAAATATTGAAGGGAAGATCACTCAAATACACACACCACATGAATACTTTACCTCTTTCCACCAGGTGGGCGTAAATAGTAGGGGAGGTTGATCTATCAATCTATTTTTCTTTCTTTCTTTCTAATTCTATTCAAGAAAATCTCCTTGGCGTAGTGTCAAACATGTTAGACTGTGACATCGTCGTAAGCGTGTTCAAACTCCAGTCGCGCTATTACTTTCACTTTTAGATCAATACTCTTGGAAAAGGTATGAACTCTCTAATTCCCTGGCGTATAGTTTAGATAGTACCACCGCTATTATATTCCCTGGCGTATAGTTTAGATAGTACCACCGCTATTCTTCTACAAGGATGGCTTTGGCATTAAATAACTCACGAAATTTGATGTTTAATTGAAAACAATGATCCCTGTCATATTTCTTTCTTTCTTTCTTGTTTCATCTAATGATTGGATTGTAACTGTACGGTTCTCAAATAGACATTTGTAATATTACGATACCAAATAGACGCTTGCATCGCCATGGTTCTTTGCAGACCCTTGTAGCGCTGCGGTACTGCATAGACATTTGTACCACCACGGTTCTAACGGATCTATGCGTGTAGCACTATGCCTTAAATGTTAGTCGAACTCCTGTTGTAACTTAGCGTCAGAAAAAGTGACGAACATACAAAACGCCGTCTTGGTTCGCTGATACAAAAGTTTATTCGCTGCTACCCTTAATTCGTAGTCACTTAAGAGAGAAAGAACAGAGAATGTACTGAGTTGACTGCTTTAGATAGATCGAGAGAAAAAGACCATCCTGAAAGAGAGAGAGAGAGAGAGAGAGAGAGAGAGAGAGAGAGAGAGAGAGTAAATACAAATCTTGATATTATCTTTCTCGTTTTCTATTGTAGAGAACTACTAGAATTGTACGTGCTTGCTCGCTTTTATATAGAAAATATTATATGCATTTAAATTGTGCAAGATTCGGCTGTCTTCACATCATACCATCTCGTCCCCAACTGACATTCTTATCTTGTCTTTTTTTTTTATCCTGTCTCTCCTCTAACAAGTTTCCCGTTTTTTACTTTCTTTCAGCCAATCAGAACTCATCGCCGATTTCCTGCTGATTCATTTCTATTTTTAACCTGGGCGTCCGCTGCTATCCCGACATAGACATGGGGACTCTTCTCCGTTCATCTTCCCATTCGTTTCTTCCTTACAGCCTTTCACTCTCTTTCTCACTCTGCCTCTGTGACTACCTCATATCTCTTTCTCATATATGTCCTTCCTTTTCCAACCTCCAGTGGTCGACTTGGAAATGACTTACTATTAAATCCCTTACCTAACGTCATCATTATATTATACTATCTTTGACACTTCGAACTTTTTGTCATGAAATCAACTTAAAGAGGTCAGATATTAATTACTTTAAGGCTTTTTCATGCTGCGCTGGTCAGAATTTGAGCACTTTATTGATAAAAAAGGTATTTAACAGTTTGTTCAACTGTATATATCATCATCATCATCATCATCATCGATTCTGATAAATAACGAAGATTGCATTCAGCGATCACACAGACCTGATATATGTAAGTCTTTACTGGTCGGCCAACACTGGTGTGTCCATGTGTTGGAGTCCAATGAAGAACGTCACTTATGAATTCGTCCTTTCTTCTCCAGCTGTACCCAGCAGGTCATGTTCGTCTTACTTGGATTGGTTGAGAAATATGAGGCAAGTGGCTGTACAGTTGTCTTTCGTATGTTGCTGCTTCCATAATTTTTTCAAGACTGCACATAGCATCATTAAACAGTTCCCTTCTAGCTTTTTCTCTGAGTGTTTCGTTTTAGTTCAGGGGATCCAGATAGTGCAACCATACATTATTACGGACACGGCCACAGCTTCGCAGAAACCCTGTTTTATTTTAACGGAGACAACAGATTTTAATGTGATCGACAGACAGTTAATGATTGTCCACACCTTCCTTGTGCGTATGCTGAAACAGCTTTCAGTAGATAAGATATTGCTGCCGAGGTATATGAACGAATATACTTTAAATGTATGCTATCTAATGAGGATATAGCTCCATCTTGTTTATAACACATGAACTCAGTTTTATCTGCTTTAACCAACAGGCCAATTCCTTTTATTGCTTGCTCCATACTAAGCAACTAGCTTGGGATTGGAGTATTTGCGAGAAGCATTAGATCATCCACGTAGTCTGCATGTATCCTTAGTTTCTGTAAGATATCATCTGCTTCTTTTTTGATGTGGAGTCATTTTATTTTATTAGATCTACTGGCGTTATCAATGCGTTATCTAGACAGATATGATGTTAATGTCTCTCCTTGCAAGACTCTACCGATTATGTCAAAGAAGTTCGTGTCGCCATTGGGTGAGCAAACCGTTGCTTTCGTGATTTAGTAAAACATCATTATAAGAGTAAGTGTTTCCTTGCAAGTAGTATTTGCCCTATCTTTTCTCTCTGTAGTGAATTAAAGGCTTTGGAGAAATCTACGAACAATAGTGCTGCCTCGAGATTCTTTGTACGTACTCCTTCGATGATTCTAGAAGAAAACGCTTTTATATGCTGGTCTACTAATGTACAAAAAGATTAAAAATTTCCTTTCACCACACAGTCCAATCGGCTGAGGTAGTGGAATACAGAGATTGCATCTCCGCAGAGGAGTAAGTCTCCACCCCCCACGAGTGCCTGGAACCCAGTCTGCTAGGGCTGTAGAATACAGCGACTGCACCTCTGCAGATGAATAAGACCCCGCCCCTGACGAGAGTCCTGGGACTCAGTCTGCTGCGGTAATATACCACCACGATCGAGTGTCTTCGATATGACACTAAACAATCAAATGGTGAGGCTCCAGTAATGCTGCAACTTTGGGGAATGCAAGGTACCCTCACATTGTGATTGCTCCCAGGTCCACTCAGGTTCAGAGTAAGAGCACCTGATAGGGTCATATCCATGGGTCAAATAGAACTATTTGACATTTAAACTGAGTGCAAACAAATGACATGCTAATTTGAATTGTTAGAAATAGAACTGCTTGATCATTTAACTGTGAAAACAAATGACTGATGTTTAATTGAATTGTTAGAGATACATAGCAATACTTCGAGCTATTCAACTTTGGTGACTTACGTTTACAAATCATTTATATCTAATATATATCAATAAACGTGATTTGGCATTAAATAACCGACAATGGTTGATATGATATAAAACCAAACTAAACCAAACATCGTACTACAAATGCAGTATCCTTTATTATTGCTCTAGTTTCAACTGGTTCATATTGAAAAGAGAGTAGGACAAAAATTGAGCAGAAACCTACTCCCAAACCTGAATATATATATATATATATATATATATATATATATATATACATATATATATAAGAAACAGATTCGAGACAATACAAGAGGAGACAGAAAAAGGTACCCCAAATTACGAATATGAGAATTTCGTTGACGCAACCCTCGAGGTGGCATCGAAGTGTATTCCAACGAAACCTAGAACTAAATATAGAATCCTATGGGAAACGGTAGCGGTTAGAGAATAACGTGCACTCGTGAAAACTGCCTCCAAAAGCTATCTGAAGAACCCAACAAATACAAATGCCCGAAAACTAAAAAAGGCACAATATCAATTAGTAGGCATATATCTAAAAGAACAGACGGAATACATACAAAATCAGATTGATAAGATTAGAGACTCGGTGGAAGATAGGCAATCTAGGATGGCCTGGCAAACAATAAACGAAGTGAGTAAAAGGAAGAGCACCGCCAAAGCAAAATTGAAAGCTGCAAACCAACTGGAAAGAATAAAACTGTGGAAACAGCATTTCGAAAATCTACTAGGTAACCCACCGAAAGTTACGCAGGAACCGATCACCAGAATTATCAGGAAGCAATTGGACATTAAACTAGGTCCTATCACGAAAGAAGAATTTGACAATTTGACGACATACTGCTCCGACACTGCAACGCAGTCTATAATCAAAATCCGATCGACTGATGGATGAAGGGATGCATCCTCCCCTTCCCTAAAAAGGGTGACCTCGGATTAGCCAAGAACTACCGAGGTATAACACTTACATCCATAGCAGCCAAAATTTACAATGCCCTACTACGAAACTGCATAGAACCCAAAATCGACAACATCCTTAGGAAAAACAAAAATGGCTTCCGAAGAAATAGATCCACGACCTCACAAATATTGACCATCCGTAGAATCCTTGAAGGTGTACGGGCAAAAAACGTACAGGCGACATTACTATTTTTCGACTTTACCAAGGCCTTCGATTCCAACCAAGCCGAAACACTACTGCATATTTTGGAACGAGCCGCTGCAGGCATTGACCTCCATGTCAATGCACACAAAACTGAATATATGTGCTATAATCAAACAGGTGACATTTCCACACTAGACGGAACCTCTCTGAAACTGGTAGACAAATTCACCTACCTAGGAAGCAGCGTCTCATCAACCGAAAAAGACAT
>OY757925.1:67156422-67203922 GCA_963585895.1 Sepioteuthis lessoniana | reverse complement strand
AGGAAAGCTTTCAATTAAAACCAGTTACATTCTGCATAAAAATGGACATTGTGTCACATCCTGCCCGTTGGGAGGGGTTCGGATACACATATAGATTTTGAATTCTAAGTTTTCTTTCTCCTTGTCTGGTTACTCAGTCGGCTGGGGCTATAGAATACACAGACTGCACCTCTTCAGAGTGGTAATTCCTGCTAACGAATATCCTGGATATGTTTGTAAACATTCTGATGGTGGGGCTTCCGTAATGCTGGAGCTTTCGATAATGCAGAGTACTCCTTCATTGCCATCGCACCCAGATCAACTCTGGCTTGTCGTGGTTGCACCTAATAAGGACCTATATTTGCATCAAATAGACCAGTTTGACATTTAAACTGAGTGCAAACAAATGACTTATGCTTACTTGTTAGAAATAGAACTGTTTTATCATTTAACAGTTTGTAAGCAAATCATTGATATTTAATTGAATTGATAGCAATATTTGGAAGCATTTATCTTTGTTGACTCATACTAAATTGAATTGTTTGAAATAAAACTGATTGATCATTCAATTGTGTGTATCAACAAAATGTGTTTGCAAATCACATATTTAATATGTATGTAAAACAGGATTTGGTATAAAATAACCTACAATGGTTGATGCGCCATAAAATCAAAGCAAACCAGACCAAATCTCCTTGACAGAATGCCTAGTCACCAATTCTATTCCTAACGATGATATAGGGTTCATAGGAGAAGGTTCAACGAGCTAAACATCGAGCTAATCTGACGATATAGACTCCTCTGATACTTTGACATGTGCGATTCCTTGATTTTCCTTTTTAATGGTGTTCTTTCTCAATTATTTTGACTCCATGACTATTATCTTCGTATATACATGCAGAATACATATTGACGCAATAATAAAGACGAGACGAAGACTTCTTTAAAAAATAAACCTCTCACTTTATTTGAAAGATTGCGTGTGAGAGAGAGTTGGAAACCGAACAGAACTGCAACATAGTGACCCCCCACAATAGCATATCAACCTTCGTAGGTTGCGAAATTCACTTTTATACAAATAATTATTTCTATTTCAAACAAATCAGTTTAGCGTGAGTACACAGTTTAATTGTCAAAAAGATTTCTATTTCAAGCCATTCAGTTTTGTCTAGCGGTTCTAATTCATCCAATTCAGATTACTATAAGTATATAATATGTTAACACACAGTTTAATGTCAAAACAGTTCTATTTCAAACAATTCAGTTTAGTGTAAGTACAGTTTCAATGTTAAAAACAGTTCCATTTAAAAGAATTCAGTTTAGCATCCAAAAACGGTTCCATTTCAAAAAATTCAGTTTAGCATAAGTATTCACTTTCAATGTAAATACACAGTTTAATTGTCAAAAAATTTCTATTTCAAGTTATTAAGTTTAGTCAAACAGTATTAATTCAAACAATTCAGTTTAGTATAAGTATTGTTTTTGTCCACACACAGTTAAATGTCAAAATATTTCTATTTCAAATAATTCAATTTAGCGTAAATACAGTTTCAATGTCAAAAAAGTTCTATTTCAAACAATTCAGTTTATCATAAGTACGCTGTTTAAATGTCAAAACAGTTCTATTTCAAGCAGTTCAGTTTAGCATCAGTATGTAGTTTAGTTCTATTTGGCCCATAGATAGGAACTTATCAGATGCAACCATTCAGGGCCAGAGTGATGGCAATAAAGGAGTACTCTGCATTCCCTAAAGCTACAGCATCACTAGAGCCTCACCATCAGATTGTTTAGTGTCATATACAGGACATTCGTTTAAGCCCTATGCAGAGATGCGGTCGGTGTATTCTGACTGGGTAAAGAAATTTAAAAGGTCAGTTTAACCAAAAATATTATTTTCAAGCCTTTAAAGATTTCAAGTTTTTTAAAACATATTTTCTTTTATTAAAATTTCAAATAAATAAGAATTTTTTAAAAAGAAGTATCGAGCACCCCGTGAGAATCAAAGTCACAAAAATAGTCACAATACAAAAAATCAAAGTGAAAGTCACAATACATAAAGTAATTTACTAAACTAAATCAGGAACAATACCAGAAGTATGAAGCACCAAGTGAGAATCAACGTCACAAAAATAGTCACAATGCATAAAGTCACAATAAAAGTCACAATTCATAAAGTCTTTTTGTGAAACTCAGCCGATTTAAACTGACGGCCAGAAGTAGTGGGTACCCAGGGAGAATCGAACTCACGATATATTTTCTGCTATCCTACAGCACGGACGTTTACGCAAGATGTGAAATTATGTTGATGTTTGTTTAATAAAAAAGTTCCCACCGTCTTGATACAAGAAGTGCACTAAGGTTTTGCCTTTTGTCATACATTGATGTCAAAATTATATGAGATTGAAATCTAATGACAGATGTTTGGATTTAAGAAAGCGTTTTTTTTATGGCTTATTACAAAATTTAATCAATATTAAAACTTTATGAAAGAAGGAAAAAGAAAGCAAAAGAACAAGAAATTAAAAAAAAAAACCTTGTGAAACTTCGTAAATCTCTAAAAATTATTATTGAATATAAAAACGTTTTTTAACCAGAAAAATGGAAGTAATAATTAGCCAATTTCAAATCAGAAAAGTTTGCTGAAAAGTTGTCACCTTAACAAAATCAATTAAGATGGATGACAAAGAATTTCAGAGAGAGAGAGAGAGAGAGAGAGAGAGAGAGAGAGAGAGAGAGAGAGAGAGAGAGAGAGAGAGAGAGAGAGAGAGAATATTTCTACTTTTTAGCTAGAATCTCCATTTTGTTTATTTCCTATCAATGTTAACATACACCTATATATATATATATTGCACATAAATATTTTCAGAGTAAACATCTTGAATCATTTATATTACTTCCAATAAACTGATAAATGTTTGTTCGTATCATAAGGTATAAAAGTCTTGCTTTTTAACAAAAGGGATTATACGGTCAAGTCACACCCCATGTGGCAGTAGTTGAAGAAAACACTTTTAGGATGAAGCAAAAAATTCCATCAATTTTTGACGAGATTTTTTATATAAGTTCATAGCCTCATTATTCAGTCATACAAATTATTTCTCTTAGCTTTCTACGTCCTTACTATTCCTTTCGTATAAATTTGTGCCATAATTGTTCAGTTACCAAAATAATTTACATGGCTGTCTATGAACTTATATAACGTGAATAAGCAGCTTATGGAAGGTCCATGCAATAAAGAGAACGGCAGGCTAATTTCTGAGAGAGACAGAGAGAGAGAGAGAGAAGAAAAAAATAAGAAAAAGCAGACTGAGAGTCTACGGAACGGTCATCTGACCTCTGAGGAGTCAGGAAAAGCACTCGCTATAAGTCAGCCAGTCACAGGTGAATGGCTATGGTGATTAAAAATGACTTGGAAAAAAACAGAAGTCCGAAATCTTCTGCGCAGTTGTGGAATCACCGGAAACGGATATATTCCTCCCTCCAACCCCAGGCGGATGTAATGGGACAATTTGGTTTTGAAAGTTAGGAGGGATACACAGAGATTCTGCTTCGGAGATAAAAGAAATATTTTCTCGTAATATATGTGGTGTTATAAACATTCATATAAGTTTTATATTATGACTACTTGATATTCAAGGAGTGTTTTTTTTTTGCTCATCGTGTAATTTTCCTTGACCTTTTATGACCTTACCATACCTTTAATATAAATAAATAACATCCTTTTTAGTCAACAAAGTATTTACCTCAGCTGTGTATTTCATCATATAAGGTTGATACCACAGAATCTACCGTCTAAGTTTCTTTTCTAATGAATTCATAGCATCATTATTCAGTCACCAAATATGATATTAGGGACACTGTTAGGTTGCTTTAATAGTGAGTTGTCTCCTAGCAAGATTTAAAGTCAACCATAGGACGGTGGTAGAGGAGGAACTTTAATGAAAATGAGATGCGAGAGAAAGGCTAAGAGGGACAAACGAATTGGAAGGTGAACTGGAGGGTTCCCCAAGTATCGGTCGGGATAGCAGCGGGTTCTGATAGGCTGGAAAAAACTCAACCGAAAAGCTGTTAGAGAGGACGCGGGAGATAACAGGAAAATAAAGTTAGTTGGACACAAGACGTGATGTTGTGAAGACGGGCCGAAAATTACAACATCCATTTTGGGTGAGAACAGTGTAGGAGCCAACCTACACCAGAGCGCAGGGTCAGGTAGTCCTGAAGAAGCCACCTAAGTACCCGGAAAAATGCAGCTGCAAACGAAAAAGATAATATCAAGGTCTGTGTCTACCTCTATCGAACTGTGACGGTTTGTTTTTCTCTGTCTGTCTAAAGCAGTTGACTTATTTTCATACTCTGTTTCTCTTTTATCGGCGAACATCAGGAAAAGAGAGTAGCAAATAAACTTCAAAATAAAAAATATACTATGTTTTGAGTGTTCGTCACTTTTTTTCAAAGTGAGGTTATAACGGGCGTCTGACTGAAACTTAAGGCGTAGTGCAACACTCATAGACCTGTTATAACAGCGGTGGTACAAATGTCTTTGTTGTGTTGTAGCGATACTAGGGTCTGCTGAGAACTATGTTTGTTAGTTGGTTGGTTGGTTGAGTTTTATGGCATATCAACCTTTATAGGTTATTTAACGCCAAATCCATTTCTATGTAAATAATCATTTCTATTTAAAACAATTCATTTTAGAATGAGTGCACAGTATAATTGTCAAAAACATTTCTTTTTCAAACTATTCAGTTTATTCAAGCAGTTATATATAACAATTCAGTTTAGTGTAAGTACAGTTTCAATGTCAAAAACAGTTCAATTTCAAATAATTCAGTTTAGCATAAGCACGCAGTTAAAATGTAAGTACAGTTTAATTGTAAAAAAAACATTTCTATTTCGAGCTAATCAGTTTAGTCAAGCAGTTCTAATTCAGCTAATTCAGTTTAGTCTAAGTACAGATTTTGTTTACACACAGTTACATGTCAAAACAGTTTTGTGTTAAACAATTTAGTTTAGTGTAAATACAGTTTCATTGTCAGAAAATAGTTCTATTTCAAATAATACAGTTTAGCATAAGCAAGCTGTTTAAAGGTAAGTACGGATTAATTGTCAAAAACGTTTCTATTTCAAGCTATTCAATTTAATCAAACAATTCAGTTTAGCATAAGTATGCCATTAGTTCTATTTAACCCATAGATAGGACTCTATCAGGTGCTACCACTCCGGGCCAAAGTGGACCTGGGAGTGATGGCAATGAAGGGGTACTCCGCATTCCCCAAAGCTCCAGCATTACTGGAACCTCACCATCAGATTATTTAGTGTCATATCTAGGACACTCGTTGGTGGGGGGGGTCTTACCCCTCTGCAGAGAAGCAGTCGGTGTATTCTACAGCCCCAGCCGACTGGGCAAGAGAACTTTTGTATGAAACCATCTATTTGGTGTCGTAGCGTTACACAAAGTATTTATCTTAGCTTTCTATGATCTTACAACTTTCGGCTAAATTATGTAATTTATCATATAAGATTGATACCCAAGCATCTACTATCGAAGTTTCTTTCTTAAATGAATTCATAGCATCATTATTCAGTCACCAAGTTTTAGCTAAATTGTACATTCCAATATAAAAGAATAAACTCATTTTTTTCCATAAAACTTATTGCTATCGCTCCTAGGTCCACTCTGGCCTGGAGTAATAGCACCTGCTAGGATCCTATCTATGAGTTAAATAGAACTAAATAGTTTACTTATGCTAAACTTAATTGTTTGAAACAAAACGGTCAATAACTTAATTACACAATCTAAATGTCAAACTGAATTGTTTGAAATAGAACTGTTCTTAACACTTAAACTGTGTACTTATGTTAAACTGTATTATTTGAAATAGAACTGTTTTTGATATTTAAACTGTGTACTTATGATAAACTGAACTGTTTATATGTATACAATGGACTTGCATTAAATAACATACAATGGTTGATATGCCATAAAACCAAACCAAGGCAAACCAAAAAATATTTGAAGAATTTGTTGATATAAATAATAATTTATCTCGTACATGTGTATGTATTGATTTAATCCTTCCACCATGAGTAAGAAATGAGACAATTTCAATTATCAGATGGATAACAGCTGGCTTTAATTCCGAATTTTCCTTCCAGACGATTGCTTCACTAAAGCTAAAGTGAACAGTCAGGCCAACTATTTATTCTTAGCTAGGTTGTGGATTGGAGAGATGGATTTATGCTTTACTCATTTGTCATTAGCGCAAAGTGAAACGCGCAGAGCCTGGTCTAGGATTTGAACCTGGGGCGGATTTCCTACGACCATAAACGATGTACTACACGTGACTCTCCTTCACAATAACGTATCTTTAGTATCTTAAATATGCTATTGAATAAACTATTCCTTTTGTAGATACTCACTTTCTCTCTTTCTTTCTCTCTGTCTTTGTCTGTCTATATGGCTGTCTATCTATCTATCTTATTGTTTTAATTTATGTGTTTTATATCTTTGGATCATCAATGATTTGATAAATATATTTCGTGCGCCTAGGTTTTAATATTTAATAGATATGCGCATGTAAGTGCGTTTGTTATTTTCATTCGCCTTTACGTCTGCACCTGTGTTCATTTTTGAGTCAATATTTCATGTCTGCTATTTATATGAATCTGAATATTCAACAAGGAAAGCAATGTCTCTAATTTATCCTCAGTTTTCAGCTTTGTCATTTTCTTTTACGAAGAAGCAGTGATGCAATAAACCAACCATTTTTAATCAATTTCGACTGTGATTACATTATTATTTTCTGGTGGGTGGGGATGGCGAGTTTAGTTTGAGACAAACAACTCTTTCGAGAATTTATGAAATAATGAATTTTCAAATCTAGGTTTTAGCCAACTCAAATTTACTTTCAATTTATCTGCTATCTAGACAAGTTCAATTATTTATACCAGGAATCATCAACCTTTTCAGCTCGGTCGCCACAAAGTAAGTCAGGAGCCACAAAGGAGGCTACTCAGGAGGGACGTGCTCTTAAAAGGTAAAAAGAATCCTGCTAAATTCATTAGATAACAATCATAATTTATTAATCTATATTGATGAGACACCTGATGTTTGCAATCAAACTTTTGTTGAATTCCTTGAAGACACTAAAAGTTTCAATTACTCAGTCGATGGAGTTTAGTTTTGATTTGGTTTGGTTTTATAGCGTATCAACCATTGTAGGTTATTTAATGCCAAATCCTTTTTATACACACATATTAAATATATATGACTTGGGTTTGGTTTGGTTTGATTTTATAGCATATCAACCATTGTAGGCTATTCAATGCCAAATCGTTTTTATAAACACATATTAAATATATATGGCTTGGGTTTGGTTTGGTTTTATAGCATATCAACCATTGTAGGCTATTTAATGCCAAATCCTTTTTATGCACATATATCAAATATATATGGCTTGGGTTTGGTTTGGTTTTATAGCATATCAACCATTGTAGGCTATTTAATACCAAATCCTTTTTATGCACATATATCAAATATAAATGGCTTGGGTTTGGTTTGGTTTTATAGCATATCAACCATTGTTGGCTATTTAATGCCAAATCCTTTTTATGCACATATATCAAATATATATGGCTTGGGTTTGGTTTGGTTTTATAGCAAATCAACCATTGTAGGCTATTTAATGCCAAATCCATTTTATACACACATATTGAATATATATGACTTGGGTTTGGTTTGGTTTGATTTTATAGCATATCAATCATTGTAGGCTATTTAATGCCAAATCGTTTTTATACACATATATTAAATATATATAGCTTGGGTTTGGTTTGGTTTGATTTTATAGCATATCAATCATTGTAGGCTATTTAATGCCAAATCCTTTTTATACACATATATTAAATATATATGGCTTGGGTTTGGTTTGGTTTTATAGCATATCAACCATTGTAGGCTATTTAATGCCAAATACTTTTTATGCACATATATCAAATATATATGGCTTGGGTTTGGTTTGGTTTTATAGCATATCAACCATTGTAGGCTATTTAATGCCAAATCGTTTTTATACACATATATCAAATATATATGGCTTGGGTTTGGTTTGGTTTTATAGCATATCAACCATTGTAGGCTATTTAATGCCAAATCGTTTTTATACACATATATTAAATATATATGGCTTGGGTTTGGTTTGGTTTTATAACATATCAACCATTGTCGGCTATTTAATGCCAAATCCTTTTTATACACACATATTGAATATATATGACTTGGGTTTGGTTTGGTTTGGTTTTATAGCATATCAACCATTTGTTATATAATTGCGGAAAGATTTTTTTATATTGTCATATTTCGTTTTATATATCTTATCTTTCGGTTTAGTTAGGCTTAGAACCTTTCGGCTTAGTGCATGGGTTATTTAGGTGCACACATTGAGTGCAGGTGTTCACGCGCGCGCGGGGAGGATGTGACAATCACAGATGTCACAATAAAAATCCCAGTTAGGAAATAGCACTGGGGATGTGAATGACGTCATTCCCGGAAGCGACGGGCTGGGATTCTTAGTGATTTTGAATAAAAGCAGTGAGTTGAGATTTGGACTTTGACGAAGCAAGTTGATCTTCAGAATTGGGCGGGCCGAGTCCTGTTATGGACTGCGGGGTGCGCACGCGCGTTGGTTGAGTCACTGAGTTGAAAGCTGACGATGGACGAACAGTCAGCATAGAAAAATTGTGTATCTCTCTCCCTTCGTGTCGAAAACCTAAACTTAAAGAAGGTAATAAAAGTGTTTCGAGTGTATTTCGTCAGTGTTTCGAGTGTATTTCGGGATTCCCTATGTATATTTCACAAATTTATATCTTGGTCGTATTTTTAATATATTACACATTGTAGGCTATTTAATGCCAAATCCTATTTTATAAATATAAACTGTTCGATCTCAAACAATTCAGGTTAGTAAAAGGACAGTTTTTTTTTACACACAGTTAAATTTAAAAACAGTTTAATTTCAAACAATTTCAGGAACGCGGAGTACCCCTTCACTGCTATCCCTCCCAGGTCCACTTTCGCTCGGAATAGTAGCACCTGATAGGGTCCTATCTATGGGTCAAAAAGAAATAAACTGTGTACATATGATAAACTGAATTGTTTGAAAAAGAACTGTTTTTGATATTTAAACTGTATACTTATGCTACACTGAACTGAAAAGAAATGAATATAATTGAAATAGAATTGTTTGATGTTTAAAAATGGATTTGGGATTAATAACCTGCAATGGTTGATGTGACATAAAACCAAACCAAACCAAACTCTCGGGAAAATCTTTGATTGTTGACAATGAAAAGATTCGTAAACCCAAACGACAGCATGATTTAGAAAAAGGCCTAGCTCGATCAAAAAATGCGTTGGGGTTATTTCAGCGATTGTCAGAAAGAACAGGTTTATTTGCTTAAAAAATTTCCAGGATCAATAATCCTATAGGAAATTTCTTATTGTTTAATATTTCCTGGAAAAATACATGAAGACTTGAAATGGTAAAATGTCTTAGAAGGCATAAGGAGCTATTGGTTTGTTTCCGAAATTGTCAGAGAGATCGGGGTAGTTTGCACTTGAAAAATGTTTGGGCGGTTGATCTGGTCGAAAACTTTTTAAGTTGTTTGATTACTTTGGAATCTTCTCTTCGCCTACGCATTTGAGAAACAGATTAATTTCGAAAGACAGTTGATGGTTTCTTCGTTTATGTCATGTCAACCCTTCTTGGGTGATTTAATGCCAAAGCAGTTTTTAGAGAAGAACAGTAGTGGTACTATTCAATCCATAGCTGAAGAGATAAGAGGGTTTTAACCTTTCCTTAGGGTATAAGTCCGAAACTGAACGTAATAGCGCAACTGGAGTTCGAACTCGCTTACAACGATGTCGCAGTCCAGCACATTATCCACAACGCCACGAGGATACCCCATAAGATAATGGAGCTCACCAAGGGACAAGGGCGAGGTTGAATATAGAGAGAGTGGGTGGAATAAGGGAGTTCTAAGATCGTTCAAGTATCAAATTTAATTGGAGTTGCGAGGTTGAGTCCAGCCCGCTGACAACTAAAATTGGGGTTGAAAAATTCCCCCAAATAGGAAAAGCTGCTATAGAGAAAAATATAATTATGAAAAATTGACTTGAAGGATGAAGAGATAACTGAGCTCCCTAGCCATACTCCGAAACGCCGCTTGAACACCGGATATAAGCTGGAGATTTTGATATTTTGCCAGCCAATCAGATAGTCTACTTAGAGAGTCGAACTACCAACTTGACTGTTTACCACTGTATTGCAGATTCCAGAGTCAGTTGACAAAAAGAGTCGAATCACCACCACTATTAGAATTCTCATCGCTTAGCGAGACCTAAACCAGAGATCTTGTGCCAGCCTCCAAATACTAAAGACTAACTAAAGACTTACTACTTGACTGTTTATTACAGTATTGCGAATTCCACTTTCATTCGACAAAGACAGTAATGGGAATGGTTGAATCCGTTAAACAAACGATATGAACAAAAGTAATTGTTATATTTCTAGCCTGTGTTGAATTTTTTTTCTTTTCTGTGTGTTGTAGAATTATTTTGATGTAACCATTGTCCGCTGACCTTTCATCACTTTACACAAAAATGTAAATATGAACGTACGATAAACCTCTAGGTATAAAATAACCCTAGACGGGTTGACATGCTATTAAAATCAATCAATCAAAATATCAATCTATTTCACACCGGCTCAATGGTCCTCTGCCTCTGTTTTTCTTTTCGTTTCCAGCTAGAGAAGAAAAAGAAAAAAAAAGAAAAATGAGTATTTATAAAATTGGATTATTTCTACTTTTCAACTTCTGTTTTCTAAAAAGAAATAGATTCACAAACGAAGTACAAAGTTTTAAGAAAATATTAGTCCTAAAAATTGATCTATCATGTGCCATAGGAAAATAGTTTGCTCGCGTGTTTAAGACCCTTGTTATGGAGTCAATACCATATTATGTCTAGAAAGCAATGAAACCGATTAATTTTTTTTTAAATTCAGGTTGGCAATCTTGATTGAAATGTTTGTATTTCGCAGTGCTAATATCCTTGAGGAAAGTATGAATCCAAATATTCTGTTCCAGCTAATCAGACTTTTGAAACATGGTATGGCGAGTAGTTTAAGATAATAAAAAGAATTACTAGAGTTTGATAGGATTACTTGTAATAATTTAACTGTGTAAAAAAAAAACTATTAATATGAAAAAGAATTATCAACGTTGGATAGCTTAAACCATTTAACTGCATAGCGAAATGGGTCATTTAGACATACACACACGCACACACACATGTATATATGTATATGTATATATATATATATATATATATATAGGATTGGTTTTAAATAACTCACTAAGGTTGATATGCCATGAAACACAACCAAACCAAAGAAAACGAAACTATCCTGTACATTGCGTTTGTAATCCATTGCCAACTGGTTCCATAGCCTTGTTGGGTTGGCTGAGATTGACAGTATTAATTGAGGTTGTACTGGGGCGCTGGTGGTGCGTACCGTGTGACGTCTACTTAGCAACTAGACTCTGGGGCTTCTGGTACGACTACGACTGCTACTCCGAGCTTGAAGTATTTGTTAAGTGCCCCACGTAGATAAAAGCACAAGTTTTTTTTTTCAATTGTGGGAACCTGGTTTCTTTGTCCAGTGGTATATCAACCATTATAGGTTATTTTACGCCAAAGCCACCCTTCTAGAAGAACAGTAGTGGTACTATTTGACCCATAGCTGGGAGGATAAGAGAGCTCATACCTTTCCCTTGGGTATTTGTCCGAAAGTGAACGTAATAGCGCAAATGAAATTCGAACTCGCTTACTACGATTCTGTAGTCCATCGCTTTAACCGTTGCACCACGAGGACACCCCTGTGGGAACAATGAGCAAGGCCGTCAACCTGACGCGCCCGGTGGTTCCAAAAGAGCCTTGAGCCCCGTCGGTATTCCCCTAAAGAGAGGCGTCCAAGGTGCTGGGCAATAAACCTATCCCTTCCCGGCATCCATGTCAGACGGACTCGACCAACTGCCGCCAAGCCAAGACACACCGGACTTGATCTGTGTGCCTAGAAACATGGCTGGGCGAAGCGTGTCTCTAGCTCAGCAACGCCTAGACTGGACTTTGGGTTTGTAGCACGATGTTTATTGTACGCCGCTTATGTATCATCTATATTTGGGCTCTATGGTCATATTTGCATAGCACGTGTGTGTGCATGCAAATATGCATATTCATAAGCAGGCGGTGCTACTTCATTGAAATGTCTCCGAATAATATTCTTCCACTACCACACTAGCCTAAGAAACTGAACAGAGAGAATAAAACAATGGAAGTCCTAACACTTAATGCTTTTGTTTTTCCCTTCCCATTCATCGGTTTGCCATGATTGACATAGCAGTCGACAATGACAACAGGAACCAACCGACCAACCAACCAACCAACCTTGCCAAGTCGACTGGGGTTATAGAATACACCGATTGCATCTTTGCAGAGGGGTTAGACCCTCCCCCAGTGAGCATCCTTGATATGACACTAAACAATCTGATAATGAGGTTACAGTAATGCTGGAGTTTTGGGGAATGCGGAGTACCCCTTCATTTCCATCGCTCCCAGGTCCAATTTGGCCCGGATTGGTTACACCTGATAGGGTCCTATCTATGAGTCAGAAACAAATACCCTGCGTACTTATGCAAAACTGAATTGTTTGAGATAGAACAGTTTTATATTTAAACTCCGTACTTTTGCTATACTGAATTGTTTGAAATGTAACTGTTTTTGACATTTAAACTATGTACTTATGCTAAACTGAATTGTTTTAGATGGAACTGTTTGAAAAAGAACTGTTTATTTGTATAAAAAAAGGTTTGATATTAAGTACCCTACAAAGGTTGAGATGCCATAAAACCCAAACAAAAAACAAACAAATAACTAATAATTATAGTGGCACAGTTTTTGTTTTGATTTCTTTGTTTGATCACATATCAATCAACGTGAATTAGTTAATGCCAAATACATCTTTATAGTGAAACAGTAGCGGTACTATTTAGCCCATCACTTAGCAAGGATAAGGAGGTTCATATCTTTCCTCTGAGTTGTGGTCTTAAAGTAAACCTCATGACGCGATTGGTGTTCGAACTGACAACGATGTCACAGTCCAACATTTAAGTCACAATGACTTAGGCAGTACCTTGTATCAGACTAAACTACATATACCAAATTATACATTTCTTAATTGTGACCCTTCAGTCTGGTACCATTAAGACGTTCACTCATATTCATATGCTTTACCTCCAATATTCGATCAACACTGCACGTCTAAAATACCTTGAGGATCTGCATGAAGGACGCCGAGAAATCTTGTCAACACGGCACAATCAAATAGAAAAGGGTTCCATTTGTTTATATGCAGTTGGCATAGTTGTGTAGTCGCCATGCGCGTGCGCACAGATTAATCTTTAGTACAACTGTTCAATCCCCGTCCCCGACACTTACACTTCGATTCTCTCCGTCGCCGGCACCCACAGGAAAAACATTTCTTGCCAGATAAGCCTCAGTTCCACATTCCGTTTAAGAACAGCGAAAAGTAACAAAGAACCTGCTTCATAATATCCTGCCTTTTTCAAAGAGGCCGGAAAAAAAATGGAAGACGCCAAAAAGTAAAAAAAAAAAAAAAACTTTCAAAGAGAATATAAGTTGGAAGAGATGTAAAAAAAAAAGATAAAAAAAACCCTACCAAAAAAAAAAAGAAAAAAAAAAAATTAACAGGAAAAAAGGTACGAATAGATGGCAGTATATATATATATATATATATATATATATATATATATATATATATATATATATATATATATATATAAGTAGATTGGAGAGGAAACTTATTTTGTGAAGGTGTCATAGAAGTCTCTCTTACAACCTCTGAGGCCTTTTGAGATTAATGTCTTTGATTCAATCTGTAATCAGGATTACAGATCGTGTTGTATTCTTCACTCTCGCTTAGCCCTCTACCTCCCATCACCACTACAACCAATATCCCTTTCTGCCCTTCAGCGATTCCGGGAGTGTGCTACTCTTTTCTTATTCGCTAATTGCATCGACTGTGTTTGGTGCTGTGCAAAGACGTCATCAGATTCCATGGCATCCAAGTCTGATTAGTGTGAAAGGAGCTGATTCGAATATTTTTCAATTTCCGTTCGGAAAAATTTAGCAGAGAGGTTCGTAGGTTGGGGGAAGAGGGCGGTTTCCCTTCCCCCAACACCTTTTTTTCAAGACTCGTTTTATCTTCTTTTACTTTCAACTTTATTCACCCACCACACACTTTTTTTTCAGACAACACCTTAGAACACACGGTTGCCTAGAGATATAGATTACCAAGGCAGGAACATTAAAAATATAACTGCCATTTGCTGAAGATAAAGAAATTAGAATCAATATAGTATCCTCTATAAATAAGGTTTGTTTGGTTGGCATTTAGGCATACCAACCATTGTGGGTTATTTAATGCAAAATACTGTTTAAAATGCACATTAAATTTATATATGATTTGTGAACACATTTTGTAGATAACATTCTTAAACGAATCTGAGCTTTTTTTTTGCACACGGTTAAATGGTTTCAAGTAACAGTTACAATTTAACATCAGCTATTTGTTTGCAGATGGTTTGTTCTACTTGACCCATAGATAGGACCCTTCCAGGTGTTTCCACTCCGGGTCAGAGAGAACCTGAGAGCAATGTCGATGAAGAGGTACTCCGCATTCCCCAAATCTCCAAGGCGGGAGGCACGTCATCAGATGGTTTAATGTCATATCTAGGACACTCGTTGTTGAGGGTGGGGTCTTACCCCTCCGCAGAGATGCAGTGAGTGTCTTCTACAGCTGCAACTCTCTGGGTCGACTCTCATTTGGAAGTATACAGTTGCCATAAACTCAGGAGCTTTAGGAACGTCATTTCATCATTATCAAGTGGATATAGGAAGTACACCGTGAGAATTAAACTCCCAAACAATTTTACTTTTTTACATCTCTTTTGAAAACTATTATTTCTAATGCAATGTTATACAATCGAGTCAGATATTATTTGGTATTATTTATAACCAAACTCGAGAATATTGAGTTACCATTATAAAAAAGGAATATGTGGCAGTCCAACAATTAGCGGAATGTACTTAATTGGGACGTAGAAAAACTACGACCACCAAACAAGACAGAATTGAAAGAATACTGTCGGAGTAAAATGAGGAAGAGTTTGGTCATAAATAATACCTAAAAATATCTATTTTGATTATATAACGTCTCACGAGGAATTATAAAATTCTGATATCTTTCATTTAAAAGAAAATTATATGTTTTCAAATTCGAAAATGCTTAAGAGTATTTTATCTTAGGGTGTTACCGTTAATCGCTTTTCAGCTATCATTTTTGATTAATGAACCCCATATGATTATTGTAACGAAACCGAAGTAATCGTAATAATAAAGCCTAAATAATTAGAGTATTGAAGCCTACACAATTACACTCATGATGCCCAAATCACTGAAGTAGTGAAGTTCACTTAAATACATTAATGAAGCCCAAATGATGGTAGTAACAAGCAACCAATAATTATTGTAATGAAGCCCAAATTATAGTAATAATGAAGCCCAATATTCACTAAAAGATGAGAAATATGAACGAATGATCTTGTCGACGGCTATGTCAATTGCACTATCGTTAGAGACGATTGCAAATGACATGTCATTCAGTTGTCAGAGATGTGCTGAAAAGTCTATAAAGTTATCTATACACATGCCACCAGTTGACAAATGGCACAACAGCTGATATCTCTTCGGAAGACAAAGACAAGTACATAAAACCACCCAGCGGGCCACCTGTAAATTTTACTGTCGGCTGAGTCAGAAAAAAAAAAAGAAAAGAGAAAAAAGAAAAGCAAAACGCATCTGTTTATCTAAACATGCCAACATACAGAAAATGTTTAGCTGTCAATTTTCTCATGGTCCAAGACACACGGCTAGTTGGTTGGTTGGTAGGTTTTATGGCATATCAAACCTAGTAGGTTATATAATGCCAAATCCTATATATATACAAGGATCATTAAATAGGTTTCTAGACTTTTTTCGTATGGGCACTTTTATTGATAGTACACACATGAAACTCTGGTACCCTTCGAAGTAATTTACTCTTGCTGCAATGCACTTGTTGTACCGTTCCAACAACTTCTTCAAGGCCCCATGGAAGTCCTTTTGTGTGAGCGTGTCAATGACCTTCGTCACAGCCTCTTTCATCTCCTCAATTGTCTCATAACGAGAGCCTGTGAGCTTAGGGAATAACCAAAAGTCACAGGGAGCAAGCTCTGGACTATAGGGAGGGTGAGGAAGTGCCTTGATGCCCATCTTGGTCAAATAGTCTGTGACAAGGATGGAGTTGTGGACTGGGACATTGTCCCTGTGGAAATGCCACTGAGCCGATTTGAAGAGTGCTGGCTTCTTCCGACGGAATCTCTTCCTGCACTTCCTTAAAACCTCAACATAGTAACCCTAACCCTAAACCTTTTACCAATCAACCCTGGTGTATTGACTTCCTTACACTTCCCACACCTCTCATCATCCCTCACAGACTCCCTGCCTTTCTTGAATATCTTATGCTACTCAAAACTGATGCTCGATTCATGCAAGATGGTCCAAAAGCAGCCTGAAGCATTCCATACGTTTCTGTGGCCTTTTTTCCAAGTTTAAAACAGAATTTTATAGCATATCGTTCTTCAAGAGTGTCAGATTCCATTTTTGAAAATCACCAGCTGTGACAATCAGGCTTTGGTAGGGTGTATTTCAATTGCTGCTGTAGCTGTTCATTTTGAGCTGAAATCATCATAATTGGTCAGTCATCTTATATAATGTATAGCAATAACATACTGAATTTTCAAGTGTTTACAACAATTTTAAATGCCTTTAAAAAAGTCTGGAAACTTATTGAAGGCACTAAGTATTTATATATATATATTTGATTTGATTGCAAATAGTTTGCTCCTAACATTATTTTAAAACCAGCCAGTGCTCATTTGTTTGCACACAGTTAAATTGTTTCAAGTGTTGCTATCAAACACTAATAGTACTATTTGCATCCAACCTAATTGGTTCAAGTGTTATTTATATCCAATTAAATCATTTAAAGTGTAGCTATCCAACGCTATTAGTACTATTTACCCCTAATCAAATCGTGTAAAGCGTTGCTATAAACACTATTAGTACTATTAGCATCCAATTTAATTGGTTCAAGTGTTACTATCAAAGACTATTAGTACTATTTACACCCAGTTACATTGTTTCAATCGTTGTTATCCAACACTGTTAGTACGATTTGTATCCAATTTAATTGGTACAAGAGTTGCAATCAAATTAATAACTCAAATTAACAATCATTTGGTTACACACGGTTGAATGATTTCAAGCATTGTAAATGATCGAACAGTTCTATTTGACACATGGTTGGGACCTCAACAGATACTACCACTCCGGGGCTGAGGGGGGCTTAGGAGAAAGAGCAATGAAGGGGTACTCCCCATTCCACTAAAGCTCCAGAACCGGAACCTCATCATCAGATAGTCATATCCGGTACGCTTGAGGCGTCAGTCTTACCCCTCTACAGAGATGGCGTCAGCGGATATTTTACTACCCCATCCGACTGGATGGCAAGATATGTGTTTGCATTAAAATTTGATACTGTGAAGTTTTCGGGTCGGTTTCTTCGATTTTTATCTGCTAAAATACAAGAAGGACGAGGAAACATACACCTACAAATGTACTATGCCGCCCAATGAAAAAAAAAAGAAGAATTTTCTGCTATGTCAATGGGGCCTTAATCACTCTGACAGTATGCCCAGCAGAACACTACATCACGTCGTCGCCTGAACCTCCATCCTCTTCCACTCCTTCTGCTCCGGCGTCGTCTCCGATGGTTCGGGCACGCAGCTCGACGCCCAGAGGGAGAGCTCGTCCACGATGTACAGCTCCCCACTTCTCTTCCTAACTGGCGAAAACGTGTCGGTGGCCAGCTGAAGACGTAGGCCAGCACAATCAAGGATGACCTAGCAGTACTATCAGGTCCCGAAGTAGTTGGTCTTCGGCGATGGAATCGCGATTGGCTCGCCATTTCGTGTAACCGGCGAACGTGGGCTGCGATGGTTCGAGATACTGTACTTGCTCGTGAGGAAGCCGGTTCAACCCGACCAGGGTGAAGACCAATACAAGTACAAGCAAGTAAGTATGCCCAGCAGAAAGGTAAAACTCTACACCAGCGAAAAAAACGGGTGTTCAAGATATGACATTACACTTGGTGAGACTACAGTTCTCTTGATCTGGGGAATGTGAAGTACTCTTCATTGTCATTATTCCCATGTTTACTCTGACACTAAGTGGTAGTACCTGTTAGGGTCCAATCTATTTGTCAAATAGATCAGTTTGGACATGATTCGTATTCGATAGAAATACTTGATACCATATAACGGTAAATTCTTTGAATAGTTGCTTGAAAGTATAATTGTTTATTAAGAATTATTAGTTAGTAGAAACCATATAACTGTAGAGAGGCAGATGGCTTTCATTAAATCGAAACTATAATGGTTCCATGATGTAAAAAATGAAGATATTTCCTCATACTGAAAATAGCGTTTCAGTTGACGTCAAAAATTAGTCTTGAACAAAAGAGAACAATTTCCCTTCCCCCCTAGCCCAGTCGGCTTTGGCTGAAGAATATATCGATCGGATCTCTGCAGACGGGTAAGATCACTCTCAATGAATATCCTGGAAAGGATTCAAAACAATCTGATGGTGACGTTCCAGTAATGCTGGAGCTTTGGGGAATGCGGAGTACCCCTTCATTGCCATTGCTCTCAGGTGTACTCTGGCTCGGATTGGTAGCACCTGATATGGTCATATCTATGGGTCAAATAGAACTAAACTTCGTACTTATGCTAAACTGAATTGCTTGAAATAGAACTGTTTATTTGTATAAAAATGGATTTGGCATCAAATAACCTATCTGGCGCTACCTTTCCAGGCCAGAGTGGATCTGGGAGCGATTTTTCAATGAAGGAGTACTCTGAATTCCCCAAAGCTCCGGCATTACTGAAGCCTCACCATCAGATTGTTTACCATAATACCCAAACAAACCAAACCAAACCCTTTCTCCCTGACAAAGAACGAATATGGTGTAAGAGACCAGTAGTAAAAGCAGATATTGACCAGAACGGAACAAATCATTTTCGTTCCATGAAATTCAAAGCTTGACAAATTCAAATACTTTTCTCGACACAGAACTTCTCTGAACAAAGAAAATAATACCCAAGCTTACTACAAGACATTTAAGGACAAATACAAAAATACAATTTATATAAATGAAACCTTTCAAAATACACATTTTTATTTATTTCAATACGTATCTTCTGGGATATGATAATGCTGCATGTTTGCTACAAAATTTATTTAAGTTAAAAAAGAGTTGGTTTGGTTTGATTTTATGGCATATCAAACATTGTTGGTTATTTAATGCCAAATCCTTTTTATACATATATATTAGATATATTATTTCTAATAACACTTTTGAACGAGCTCATTTTTCACACAGTTAAAAGGCTACACTTATTTTTGTCTAATACAAATAATTCTTCTTACTATGGATCATTTGTTATTAAAACAGTTCTATTTCAAACAGTTCAAATTAGAATTATCAACAAAGTTAAATTGTTCCAAGTAGTGCTAACAATAACTAACAATTCAATTATTGATCAGTCATTTGTTTATGCACTGATAAATGTAAAAACAGTTTTATTTTAAACAATTCAATTTAGCTTAAGTACACAGTTTAAATGTCAAACAGTTTAATTAAACCCATATATATGTGGTGCTACCTTTCCAGGCCAGAGTGGATCTGGGAGCGATGTTTCAATGAAGGAGTACTCAGCATTCCCCAAAGCTCCAGCATTACTGAAGCTTCACCGTCAGATTGTTTAGTGTCATATGTAGGACACTCGCTGAGGGAGTACTCTGCATTCCCCAAAGCTCCAGCATTACTGAAGCTTCACCATCAGATTGTTTAGTGTTATATGTAGGACACTCGCTGAGGGAGTCTTACCTCTCAGAAGAGATGCAGTCGGTGTATTCTGCACCCAACTGGGCTATTGTTACAAAAAAGAACCTCCATAACGAAACCATATGAGTATTAGATAGGAGTATTTAAAACCATACAATTGTGAATAAATTATTTCCAATTTTTAGATATGTATATTTGATATACAGTATTTCTCAATATACATGGGACTCATGTGACTGCAAATAATTCTATTTATAATACTTTTGTGTTCTTTTTTGTTTTAGATTTGAAAATAGTATACTATAACAACTATCAATCCTTGATCACAATGCCTTGGATAAGAGAGGAAAAATATTTTCCGTCATTACTTATTACGAGACTAAATTATTCAAAACTATATAAGCAAAATTTCCCTGGAAGTTTAGATTAACAATTATCCCTAGAATGGACAAATTTATCGTTGAGTACACAAATTTCAAGCCACAGGGTTAATAGACAATTTCAACAAGAAGGCAGAAAATCCCAGATCTGGCAATTAGTTGACTGCAAGATTTCCTGACAATGTAGATGCGGTGAGAGATCCTATCAGAAGGAATCTGAAAAAGTCCCTCCAAAGCCGTTCCCAAGAAATTGGTCTTTCAAGTGCACTGTCAGATAAAGTCAATCAATTTCTGCCCTTGTCATCTGGTTTGATTTTCTGAAGTGATATGATTGTTTTTTAAAACTCAAATGAAAGATAACTTGATACAATTTGAATTATCATATTAATATGTTGCATTTATTTTGAAACATCCTGTATGGCAGTCTGCAAAAAAAAAACCTCTTAAGAAACAAATGTTTAAAGAATGTAAATATACAATGAACGTAATTCCCTAACATCTAGGCATAAAATAATCCAAGACGATTTGACATGCCACTAAAAATAGATAAGTATATAAATTAATATATTGTTATTTTTAAGTATGTCACCACAACCCAGCAAAAATAGTAAACCATTTCGAGATTCCTTTCATTAAGCAAATACACTTGAAAAAATATTCTTGGTATTTAAGTATTTAGTATTTGAGGAGGTGCCTGTGGTGTAATGGCTACACGAATTCAAACCCTGGACGAGACTGATTGCATTTAACATAGCACTAATACCATTGGGAAAGGTATGAATCCAATTATTCTCCCTCAGCTATGGGCAAATAGTAGGGCAGACTGACTTCTTCAGCCTTGGTGAGGCAACTAGTCTAGGAGAATGAAAACTCTGAATTCAAACCTGTTAAACTCCGTTTAAAAAAATTGATCTTGAGTCATATCCTGCCCGAGTGGAGGGGCTGGTAAATAGGGTATTTAAGTATTTATCACCCCCACTCCACAGTGTTGGGATTTGACACAAGACTAGTTCAATGTATGGACTTCACAGAAAGCAAGTCTATTGGGGGCGGCTGCGGAATTTGCTCTCTATAGGCACCGGGCAATAAAGAGAGCCCTAACCCCTTTTAGCAAGTGAATCACCTGAGAGAATAAAATTATTTCCTCTCCAACTTGCAACAGAATGATTATTTTGTGCGATAGTTTTTATTTGAGTCCCCACCAAGCACACATGGGATTCAAGGTCGATTTAATGTAGGGATGTGGCACGTGAAGTGAATCTCTTCCGCTGTGGTGCAACGTGTACCTAAACCAACCAGCCAACCAGCCAACCAACACTCACACGCATAGCACACACAGGTGCTTACATACACAAACATTCAAAAAACACGTACACGTAAATACACTCACACACACACACACACACACACATGCACGCACACACACACATATATATATATATATATATATGCCTACGCTATCCTATCCGATATATATAAATATCGGATAGGCTAGAGTAGGCATAGAATCTACGGCGCTTCGTAACTCAGTTTCTCGCCTATATTTATATTGGCGAGAAACTGACAGTCAACAAGCACCGTTGATTCTGAGTCCACGATTTCCTAATTTAGATATACATTATCTATCACCGATAACAAGCACTTTGTATTCATGAATAAAAATTATATTATCTATCTATCTATCTATCTATCTATCTATCAGGCTTGTAATTAAATCCAAAGGTATCTGAAAAAAGTAATTTGTTTCGCTATCAAAATATCTTATTTCGCTATCAGAATAACGTATTTCACATGGCGATACATGCCAATTGGATTTTCTATAGCATTTTTCCCTATATATATATATATATATATATATATATATATATATCACCATGGTCATCATCATTATCGTGGCGTGCCTCTTGCACAGATTACCCTGACCCGTTCCGGCCACTTGTCCTTATCGTCCATCACTCTCAACAGGTGTTTCATGCAACATCCTGTATCAATACAGAGCTGTTGTAGATCGGTTATAGCTGGTTGACCTACCCTTGCTCATCCGTGTGAAAAGGTCCACAGGAGAATATCACTTATGAGCTCGTCCTTACTTCTCCAGCAGTGTCTCATGGGTCTTGCCCGTCTAATTTGGAAGGTTTCGAGATGGGTGGTAGGTGTCCGTACAGCTGCTGATTTGTAGGATGCTGCCTGCAGGACTTGTTTAATAAAACTCGCAGCATTACTATATATATATATATATATATGCTCTTTCCCAGGAACAGCTTTAATTATCGTAATCTTTTCCACAACTTCTTTTGATCCACTTGTTTTTCTACTCCGTCGTCTTTTTTCATTCTTTATCTCCTACAGTGATTGGCTGGATACTCTCGTTCCTCTTTCTTTTAAGGTTTATTTATCGTTCGCATAAACAAATAACAAAAGCCGTGCCATCCGATTTATGATTCCAACGCTGACACTTTAGAATACAAGATTTTTTTGCGAGTGATCAACAAAAAATTCCATCTGGCTCGAAAGCGGACCTCGGCAATCGCAAGTCGCTTGCTTGCTCCAAGCTGTCCGTTCTTCCATTACTACCCGAACAAGATGGCTACCTTTTGGCCTCGAACCGACATAAACAGGTCGTAAATCATAGCTCTCAGGTGCATTCGGTACTGGACGAGCCGTGGGTTGAGAAGCGGCGGGTAACGGAGGATGGGACGGAGGAAGCGCAGCCCTTAAATCACTTTGTTAAAGGTTGGGAAAAGTCTATAATAATTTATTTACATTTCTTTTTTCTCCAGAAATCGTTTGCATCTGCCAGAAATAATATCTTTGCTTATCCATCGACAACGAAAAGGGCGCTCATTTTCTTAGATTTAGACATTAAGGGTCCCAATCGAAGGACCATTTAAGGCTTAGTTGGCATTTCTTTTCATCTCCATTGTGGGTTAAGATCTAGAGAAGTTTTGCTGCAGAAAATTGGCCCTTATTTTTCAGTGCGGCCTCGAGAACAGCTGCAGAAAAAAAAATCGTAAAACTTTTGGTAAGAAATGAAATAGAGCTTATCGTCTTTTTAAATGAAACTCATCAAAAATTTACCCTATGATCCTTAGATTCTAACTGGTGGCTTAGTTGGTAGAGTGTTCGCCAATGATCCGGGAGACCGAGGTTAAATCCCAGGTCGAGTCATACCAAAGACTTTAAAAATGGTACTTGATACCTACTTGCTTAACATTCAGCATTACAAGGTACGTATCAAAGGTAAAGTGGAGCAATCTAGAGAAAGGAGTAGAGCCCTTCCCTACACCTCGGTGTAGTAGCTATTGAAAAGGAAACCTTCGGGTCGCCCTCGACTACAGTCTCTGACTTTACTTATTTTCTATGTCCAGTGGCATATCAACCTATCAGCAGATCTATACCCTATTTTTAAGATCTTATATCAGTCAGTCTATTTTAAATTTAACTACTTTTAAATGATCAGGCAAATGTATAATATCACAAAATATTACTGGGGTGAGTCAAAAGTTTTGCAATATTTTGGTGGCTAATATGACCTTTATTTAGCAGATTCGGATGCTTATGCCAAGATCGTGAAGGTGACAAATCAAATTGACTGTGAGATACTGAGCTTGCCTGATTCTCTCTGAGTGAAACTTGTTAGATATATCTCAATGGCCTCCAAATCCAGAGCTTTAAGCCAACACGACCTTTCTTGATCATTGAAATTCTTGCAACCCGAGCAAAATTTCTCGGACCATTTGATTAAAAGGAACAATGTGGACTTCTGGGTTCGACATGAAACACCTGAAGAAGGCCGAAGGGGATATCATCCGAAACGTTGTGAGTATAGAAATAAAGATGAAGCCAATAACCCAAATATTCAAAGTAATAACATTTGATTACTGTACTGTGATTAATCTTGTCTTCACCTTTCGCTCAACAAATGTTTTTGGTTGCTCCGGGGGCGCTATGGCCGAATCAGAACTCGTAAAGCATAAGTTCTCAAACTGAATACGTTGCACGTTCATCTGTGCGACTTTCTGATCACACAACATGAGCGCACGAAATGCCGCTATACTACCGATTTCAGCGAATACGTTATACGGTTTGAACGGTTTAGTTTTATAACCATGAATGGTTTGGTTTATGTGGATTTTATGACATACCAACAATTGTAGGACATTTAATGCCAAATCATTTTTATACATATTTTTACATATATATTAGATATATGATTTCTAAACCCATTTTGTAAATAACATTTTTTAAAAAGCTAAGGCTCATTTTTTGGCACACAGTTAAATGGTTTCACTTAATTTCAAACAATTCAATTTAGCATAAGTACCTGTGCTAGCGGCACGACATGATGATGACAGTTTATAAGTCTAAAACAATTCTATTTAAAACAATTTAGTACAATCTAAAAATCAAACAGTTCTATTAGACCCATTGATAGGATCCTATCCAGTGCAACCACTCCGGGTCAGAGAGGACCTGGGAGCGATAACTATAAAGCAGTACTCCGCATTCCCCAAAGCTCCAACATCACTGGAGCCTCACCGTCAGATTGTTTAATGTCATATGCAGGACACTCGTTGCGGGAGTTTTACCCCTCTGCAGAGATGCAGTCGGTGAATTCTGCAGCTCCAGACGACTGAATTGTAAATGCCTGAACAAAAAAAGTCTGGAAACTTATTGAAAGCACCACATATCAATAGCCACACATTGAGCGCTTACATAGATTTATATGATGTTCCTCATATATTCTATACACGAATAATCCACACCCACTGTCTTCGGACGCTGATTGGTTGGTTGGGTTTTTATGAGATATCAACCTTTGTTGGTTATTTAACGCCAAATCAATTTTTATGAAAAAAATCAGTTCTATTTCAAACAATTCAGTTTAGCATGAGTACACAGTTTAATTGTCAAAAACGTTTCTATTTCAAACTATTCAGTTTAGTCAATCAATTCTAATTTAGCTTATTCAGTTTAGTATAAGTACGTTTTTTTTTACATACGGTTAAATGTCAAAACAGTTCTATATTAAATAATTCAGTTTAGTGTAAGTAGAGTTTCAATGTCAAAAACAGTCCCATTTCAAACATTTCAGTTAACATAAGCACGCAATTTAAATGGTAGTACACAATTTATTTGTCAAAAGCATTTATAGTTGAAACAATTCAGTTTAATCTAACAGTTCTAATTCAAACAATTCAGTTTAGCATAAGTATGCAGTTAGTTCTTTTTAACCCATGGATAGGACCTTATCAGGTGCTACCATTCCAGGCCAGAGTGGACTTGGGAGCAATGGCAATGATGGGGTTCTCTGCATTCCCCAAAGCTCCGGCATTACTAGAGCCTCACCATCAGATCGTTTAGTGTTATATACAGGACTTGCAGTTGGTATATTCTACAGCTCCAGCCGACTGGGAAAACGCTGACTGGATATATATATATATATATATATATATATATATATATATATATGAAGAGGATTTCGTGTAAAGTTACCCCCTCGGGTTGATATAGAAAAAACATAGCCAAATCACACAAAACCAATCGCTTTTCTAATATATAGATTCGATATTATTGAAAGTTTTCTTCCAAACACAATTCATAAGGTTTCGGACACTTATTACAAGCATTGACCTAGTGGGATAGAGTGTTCGCCCATGGTCCGGGAGACCGGGGTTCAATCCCAGGTTACGTCATACCAAAGACTTTAAAAATGGCACTTGATGCCTCCTTGCTTAACGCCCAGCAATATAAGGTACGTATCGAGGGTAAAGTGGAGCAATCCAGAGAAAGGAGTAGCGCCCTCCTCTACACCTCAGTGTAGTAGCTATAGAAAAAGGAACTCTCGGCTCGCCCTCTACTACGGTTGCCAACATTACAAGCAAACGTACTCTTGAAAATAGATCAACTTTTTTTTTTGAGCTTTCCTTTTCAACCATATTCAGTTCATGTGTGTAATCTCGACTATTTGTTGCTTGAATTAATTTGACTGTTGTTTTTCTTTTGTTTTCTAGTATTTGTTTTGGTTGTTTTTCTGGGTTTTTTTTTTATGTTGCTATTGTTGTTACTGGTTGCTGTCAATGGTCTTTTTTTTCTCAAGTCAAGTCTTTGTATTGACGCATTTAAGCAATGTTGTTAGGTCCTCCTCCTCTTTCTTCAATTGACATATTATCTGTCTATGTCATCTCCCAGGTGAAAGGCTTGTGACTATTATCATTATTGTTCTTGTTAATTTCTACTAGGTACTTAAATCCTTCCGTTTGTTTACCATTTTTGACAGTCTGTTTTCGCTTCTTCTTCCGTCTTCACCTTCTCATTCACCCTAAATCTCTCCTTACTTTTACAAGACAAAGAGACCCTGTTTATCACCCACCACACTACCCTATTCAGAGATGAAGTGCTGTTAAACAGTTCTTTGAAAATACGGCGCGTGATAGCTTACTAAAAAAAGGTAGGGGTGCAATGCGCAAGAGAAAATGAGATTATTTCTTGCTGAAGTGATATGTAAACAGATCGGAGAGACACGAAAAACGCGGAATAACTTGACAGATGAATAGATTGATTTGTCTACTTTATTTATCCGACTATTTTTGGCTGCCCTTCCGATGTCAGAAGGTAACTACAAAATAACGTACTTACTTGGCATCTAAATGGCATTAGCAGACGGATGGTCTATATACTTGAAAGAGAGAGAGAGAGAGAGAGAGAGAGAGAGAGTGAGAGAGAGAGGGCTATATATATATATATATATATATATATATATTGATAGATAGATATTTAAGAAAAAAACCAAAGACCGGTTAATTTAGGATCATGAATTTATTTCCATCCTGTTTTTCAGTTTCTGGTGTGAACCAAAAACACGTAATTGCTCTGTAATAAATTACATTAAGCTCTATATACTTGAAAGAGAGAGAGAGAGAGAGAGAGAGAGAGAGAGAGAGAGAGAGAGAGAGAGAGAGAGAGGGGACTATATATATATATATATATATTGATAGATAGATATTTAAGAAAAAACAAAGACCGGTTAATTTAGGATTATAAATTTATTTCCATCCTGTTTTTCAGTTTCTGGTGTGAACCAAAAACACGTAATTGCTCTGTAATAAATTACATTGAGCTCTCTACCAGGAAAATTTAAATGTTCGGCTCTTGAATGATTTTCTTGTCCTGAAGGAATTACTCCAAACTCTGGTTTAACTTGACCGAATAATACCTATAGATAGATAGATAGATAGAGAAAATGATTTTCTGTGGGAGAGAATATGTAAGGTGTATCATCATTCTCTCTCTCTCTCTCTCTCTCTCTCTCTCCTTCGCTGTCCGTCCTCGTCGTCAAACGCTCCAAAGTGGGTCTTCTAGACTGCACGCTGGGTCCATCCAAAGCTTATGCACGATAATCCTTGCTGGACAGCTAACATTGGGTACGAGTCCATTGGCATCTAAAAAAGTTTGTTTTGTGCTCTGGCTTTTCAAGCACTGTGGCCAGAGCTCCAACCTCAGCTAAAGGACCCGGCACATATTTACCCGCGTGAAGGGCAATGCAGTTTGGACGTATAGTTTGACCTAGAGACATGATAATCTTTCAATGGCTGTTTTTCAACTCATCAATAGACGCCGCTCTTCTAGATACCAATAGTTTCCTAACAGCAATTTGATTGGTCGTTGACCTATGAGGTTACTCCACCCAGCACCAGGCGAAGCACACCGTTGGTCCCGTTTATCTGCCTTACTTCATGTTGCATACCGTGAAGAGATCAATCACAACTGTATTACAATGCATATACAAATACATGTACAAAACACGGGCGAATACAGACAAATACAAATACAAGCGAAAACAGGCGGGCTCTGTTGTTCAGACACGAACGGTTTATCAATTTCTTGAATTCAGTTCATCGACACGAGGAGAGACACACAACTATCAAAAGTCTTTCGTAATCATACCATGCTAAAACCCACCCCCAACGTTCGGTACATCGCGTGGTGTTTAAGATGTCAATTCATCCCTGCCGGTAGAGATCCGAAACACTTAACCGCCGCCGCAACGGTTGATAACTCAACTCTCTGCCTACATGGTCCAATCTCAACCCTCAACTGACTCTTTTTCAAAATCCTCAAATTCCCCGGACCATCTCTTCCAGACATGACGTCATCCACACTCCCGCCATATCTCCTTTCTCGGGTTTTAATATGACAATGGTGATTGCCATATCCTTGGCACACGAGCGTAAAACTGCACCCAATGACTGTGCCCTGAACTAAGAGACTCGAATAGTTCAAAGCCTTACCAAACTGAATGATAAAATATAATTAACGGAAAACGGTTAATATAAAAAATCATTCCTTAATTATATAACACTTCACACTGCCACACTTAAAGGATTTCAGATATGTTTTTCTCATATAGCAGTAAATAAACTAATAACAAATAAGACGCAATACATTCTTTATTGACAAAGTGAACATTTTCGAGCTTTAATTTTAATTCTCTTGTTAACGAATTACACATATTTTTCTACAACATTTTTCTACAACATTGGGTTATTCCATAATTTTTTTCTCTGCTTAGCTTGGAAACAATCATTACATTGATTTAAATAAGTGAATGTATGTTATTTAGAAAATATTTTATAAAGCCAGAATGCTTTGATTCTGAGTGGTAGTGCCTATAATAATCCTATCTACTGGTCAAAGAGATCAGTTTAAAAATTATTAGTATTGGATAGAAATACTTGATACCATATAACTGTAGATTAATTGTATTAAGAATAGTTAGGTAAAGCAATGATTGTTTACTTACGATTATTATCATTAGTCGCTTGAAACCATGTAACTATGCAAACAAATGTTTATTATTGAATAGAAATAATCGCTCAAAAGCGTGTAGTGGGTGTCCTCCTGGTGTAATGGTTAACGCAGTGGACTGCAGAATCGTAGTAAGCAAGTTCAAAACTCAGTTGCGCTATTATGTTCGCTTTCGGGCAAATACCTTTGGGAAAGGTATGAATTCCCTTATCCTCCCAGCTATGGGTTAAATAGTACCATTACTGTTCTTCCAGAAGGATGGCTTTGGCATTAAATAACCTACGAAGGTTGATGTGCTATTAAGCAAAGAAACCAATCAAAAACATCTAATAACTTGTATTAGACAATATTTGATCTGTTAATTATTTGTATTAAGAATAGTAAATTGATGATATGATTGTTTATCAAGGATTTTTATTTTTACTTGAAAACATAATCGTGTGCAAACAAGAGATTGTTATTTGATAGAAAGGATTACTTTAAACCATATAATTATTAGTAATTGACAGAAGTATTTGAAAACATTAACCGTGAGAAAATGACTAAAATTGGAAAACTTGATATCATATAACTAATTTGTATCAAGAATACTTACTTTAAGTTATAACTGTTTCATAAGTGTCTTTAATTGGAATCATTTTGAGATGAGGCTTCTTAATCTGAGAATTAATTTTTTTTTTATTGCGGATTTTTTGTCCTCGTCTTGGTAGTTTTTTGTGTTGTTTCTTCTTTCACTACGTTTCGGCCAAATTTCACCTCTGGCCTTCTTCATGTGATTTACCATGTAGTGCAACTACATAGCAGTATCGACACGGTCGCTGCTTGAAAGAAACTTCGTTTCATTTTATCGGTCAGGTCTGATACTCCTATGGAGCCCTTCACATGGTCAAAAAAAAAGAAAGATCTGATATGGCTGTTCGTGGGGTGAAACTGAATTGGTGCACCTGGAGAAAAATTTGAACATTGCTAGACAACTGAAAAAAAAAAAAAGAAAAAAAAAACAACCAAAGAAAGAAACAAACAAAAAACATTGTCGAATATGAAAATGATTGTGGCAGTCATAATAATTGCTTCTATGAGCGTCGACTCTGTCTAGCTGCTTGCTCGTGTTTGACCAGATGGTGTCGAATGGGGTGTCGAATAGGGTGTCGAATGGGGGTGTCGAATGGCTGAGTTTTATACTTATTAATGCGTTTGTAATGTGGTTATTTGTCCGCTCGTTCGGTGAACAAATACAAAATATACGAGTGGAAGAACAGAGAAATAGTTGAAGGTGATTAATACGGTTGGGCCAAAAAGTCATATCGAAGTGGCGCGGTTTTGAGAGCCTTGGGATGGGATGAAATGGCCAGGCGATAATCAGTCATACAATATACATACATATATGTGTGTGTGTGTGTGAGTGTGTGTGTGTGTGTGTGTGTGGTTGTATGTGTGTGTGTGTGTGTGTTTTGGAGGAGAGAGAGAAAGTGATGGAGAAAGAAAGAAAGAAAGAAAGAAAGAAAGAAAAAGAAACAGCTGTAAGAAAAAAGGAGAGGGTAAGAGGTCGAAGGAGAAATAGAAAAGGGGGACATGAAAAGGAGGAAAATTCTTTGGTTTGGTTTTATGGCATATCAAACATTGTAGGTTATTTAATGCAAAATTCGATTTTTACATATATATTAGATATAAATGATTTGTAGACATAAGTCAACAAAGTTAAATAGTTCCAACTATTGCAATGTATCACTAACAATTCAATTAAATATCAGTCATTTGTTTACATAGTTGAATTATCAAACAGTTCTTTTTCAAACAATTCAATTTATTATAAGCCATTTGTTTGCATACAGTTTAAATATCAAACAGTTCTATGGGACCCAGATATAAAACCCTATCAGGTGCTACCACTCCGGGCCAGAGTTGACCTGGGACCAATCGAAAATGAATGAATACTCTGCATTTCTCAAAGCTCCAGCCTTACTACAGCTTCATCAGATTGTTTAGTGTCAGGACACTGATTAGGGGTAGGGGTTTACCCCTCTGTTGAGATGCAATCGGTGTACTTTACAGCCCAAGCCTACTGAGCAACTCGTTGGCGAAGTCTTACTCCTCTGCAGAGATGCAATCTGAGTATTTAACAGCCTAAGCCGATTGGTCAACAGACTTACTGGAACCTCACCACCAGATTGTTTTGTGTCATACTCAGGACACTTATTGCAGGTGGGGGTATTACCCGTCTGCAGAGATGCAGTTGGGGTATTTTTAAGCTCAAACCAACTGGGCTGAGGAAAATGAACGAGCAAGAGCGTAAGAGAGGAATAAAACGAGTGGTCGGAAAAGAGGGAGTAAATAGTTTAAACAAAATTGTAGTGCAAAGAAGTAATAGGGTAAAAAGGGCAAAATATGGAAGCCGTTCTGTTATGAAATTAAGCAGTCATAGTATTAATTAACAAGATACCAGTCCTAGAGTTTATTAAGATGAGACCAGTCATCGTGTTAATTAACTATTGACCAGTCCTAGTGTCAATTAACTATTGACCAATCCTAGTGTCAATTAAGTATTGACCAGTCTTAGAGTCAATTCAGTATGGACTAGTCTTAGAGTATTTTAACTATTGACCAGCCCAAGAGTTAATTAACTATTAACCAGTCTTAGTGTTACTTAACAAGAAAAAAGAACTTGTTATCTGGTAGGTTTTCCTGTTCCAGTTGAACACCTTGTAAAAATGAAAGAAATCAAAAAATACACAAATACTTAGAGCTGAAAAACTACTGAAAAATTGTTGACTTTCGTATCATTTCAAACTACAATACTATCTGAGACCGGCTTTTTTTTAGTTTGTCCCCTTTTTTGGTCAGATTGGCGAAGAAAGGTTACAAAATGCCTTATTCTAAATTTTTCAGCTTTATCGTTTGTTTATATTTAGATAGATAAACAGTTGAATTAATTAGATAGAAATAGAAAAAAAGGTTAATACTACTAAATGCAGATATATATATCATGGAAAGTTTATAATTGGGAAATATGAATTAAATTATATAAACATTAACATAGATAGATAGATACATGGTGCTCTCAATAAGTTTCCAGTCTGTTTTTGTACAGGCATTTAAAATTGTTGTAGACACTTGAAAATTCAGTATGTTATTGCTATACATCTTTTGCGATGACTGACCAATTCTTATGATTTCAGCTCAAAATGAACTGCTACAGCAGGAATTGGAATACACCCGACTAAAGCCTGATTGTCACAGCTGGTGAATTTCAAAAGGGCAATCTGGACGTGAGGACACTTTAGAAGAACGATATGCAATAAAATTCTATTTTAAACTTGAAAAAAAAAAAAATGCCACAGAAACGTATGGAATGCTTCAGGCTGCTTTTGGAGCATCTTGCATGAATCGAGCATCAGTTTTTGAGTGGCATAAGAGATTCAAGGAAGGCAGGGAGTCTGTGTGGGATGTTGAGGTGTGGGGGGAGTGAAGAAATCAATAGACCAGAGTTGATTGGCAGAAGGGTTAGGGTTAGGGTTACTATGTTGAGGTTTTAAGGGAGTTCAGGGAGAGATTCCGTCGGAAGAGACCAGTACTCTTCAAATCGGATCATTGGCATTTCCAGCAGGACAATGCACCAGTCTGTAACTCCATCCTTGTCACAGACTATTTGACCAAGATGGACATCAAGACAATTCCTCAGCCTCCCTATAGTCCAGACCTTGCTCCCTGTGACCTTTGTTTATTCCCTAAGCTCACAGGCTGTCGTTATTAGACAATTGAGGAGATGAAAGAGGCTGTGATGAAGGCCATTGACACGCTCACTCAAGAGGACTTCCATGGGGCCTTGAAGAAGTTGTTGGAACGGTACAACAAGTGCATTGCTGTTGGAGGAGATTACTTCGAAGGGGACTAAAGTTTCATGTGTGTACTATCAATAAAAGTGCCCATACGAAAAAAGTCTGGAAACTTATCTAATGTCCTCGTAAATAGATAGATTGATGCTGACTGCAGTGATATGGATTTTTTAAACATATTTATATATTTTCTTAACATTAGATTCTTTTAACACACACACACACACACACACACACACACACACACACACACACACACACACACACACACAGATAGATAGATAGATAGATAGATAGATATGATGCGAATTCTTTTTTAATAAATTTTTTGCACGATAAAAATTCGAGACACAACACTAACAACGGAAAGGATGTCCTCGTAGTGCACTTATTAAAGCGCTTGACTGCGGGATCGTAGTCAGAGAGTTCGAACTCTAGTCGCGCTATTACGTTCACTTTCGGATAAATACCCGTAAGAAAGGTGTGAACTCTCTTATCCACAGCTATAGGTTAAATAGTTCTACTGCTGTTCTTCAAGAAGGATGTATTTAGCATTAAATAATCCTCGTACGCCATTAATAAAACAAACAAACTACCAACGGAGATACATAGTTTTAAAATTTTTTCGTTTCATTTAAGAGCTTACACGTACTGATGAAGGTCTAAAATGTTTTTGAATGTTACTAGAGAATTAAAGAGGGTCATGATGAGGTAAAAGATGACTCCAAGAGCTGGAGGCCTTCAACAAGCAGGACTAAGGTCAACGTTGAGCCAGAGAGGCAGGTAGTAGATGGCGATACTCCGTTGACTGTTTAAATGATCGCAAGTCAGCTGGACATGAAAAAAAGGACAATATTCGGAAGATTATCACCGAAGATTTTGGAATCTGAAAAGTTACGGAACTGTGTGTACTGATCATCTGGTGATTTCCGACTGAGAGTGACAACCGCCCTATTATCCAGATCTTGCTCCGGGGGAGTTTAATTTCCCCCAAATTCAAGGGTTTTGATCAAAAGGAAACGTAGGCATCCCAGAAGAATCCTCCCAGCAGAGTATAGATGCATGACAGAGAAGGACAGGAAAGTAATTTAGACTCAAGGGAGCTTAATCTAAAGGCGAAACCCTTTACCTTGTTTGGGTGTCCTCGTGGTGTAATGGTTAAAGCGATGAACTGCGGAATCGTAGTACGCGAGTTCGTACTCCAGTCGCTCTATTACGTTCACTTTCGGGCAAATACCCTTGGGAAAGGTATGAACCCCCTTATTCTCCCTCCAGCTATGGGTAAATAGTAGGACGGACTAGGTTCTTCAGCCTTGGTGAGGCAACTAGTCTAGGAGAAGGAAAACTCTGAATTAAAACCTGTTAAACTCCGCTTAAAAATTGACCTTGTGTCATATCCTGCCCGAGCGGAGGGGTTGGTAAATAGTACCTTCGTAGCTGAACAAAGAAGTCGTAAGTGTTTTTCATGTTTCGAGATCCTATGTATATATGTTATGAACATCCCATGTACATTTCACGTAGCCATAACATGGTTATGTAGCAATACTTGAAACTTTTTAACTCTTTATCTAAATTGAATTATTGCTATTACATAGAAATAGTTGGAACGATTTATCTGTGTGCATATTGGGTTTAGCTTGGTTTTGTTTGGTTTTATAGCTTATTGTTGGTTATTCAATGCCAAACCCTGTTTTATATCGATATCTAATATATGATTTGCAAACATATTCAATAGATACATACAGTTAAATGATCCAACAGTTCTATATCTAACAATTCAATTTAGCATGAGTCAACAAAGTTAAATGGTTCCAAGTTTTGCTATGTATCAGCAACAATTCAATTAAACATCAGTCCTTTGTTTACACACAGTAAAATGATCAAACAGTTCTATTTCGAGCAATTCAATATATCATAAGTTATTTGTTTACACACAGTTAAATGATCAAACAGTTCTATTTCAAGCAATTCAATATATCATAAGTTTATCATATATCAAGCAATTCAATATATCATAAGTTTATCATATATCACAGTTTAAATGTGAAACTGTTCTATTTAGCCCATAGATAGGACCATATCAGGTGTTACCATTCTGGGCCAGAGTGGACCTGGGAGCAATGGAAATGAAGGGGTACTCCGGATTCCCCAAAGCTCTAGCATTACTTGAGTCTCATCATCAAACTGTTTAGTGTCATATCCTGGGCACTGATTGGGATCGAGTCGTATCTCTCAGCAGAGATGCAGTTTGTGTATTCTACAGTCCCAGCCGATTGGGATGCTGTGTGCATATGAATGACTAGTGTCAGGAAAAAAATGATTACGAATCATGTATTTATTTGATATATATGTATAAAGAGGATTTGGCATTAAATAACCTACAATATTTGATATGCCATTAAACCCAATCAAACCAAATCATATTTATTTAATGCGTATATATAAACAGGGTTTGGCATTAAATAAGCTAGAGAGGTTGACACACCATAAAACCCAACCAAAACAAATCATATTTATAATATATATATATAATATATATATATATAGTATTTGCCATTAAATAACCTAATATAGTTGATATGCCATAAAACCAAACCAAACCAAAACTAAATACCAAATTCAGAATCATTTGAGGACTAACGCATTTTAATATATATATATATATATAATATATATATATATATATATATATCATCATCATCATATTCATCATGTTGTGCTGCTCGCACGGATTTTCCTAACTCTCTCTCTCTCTCTCTCTCTCTCGCCATCTGTTACTCTTATCCACCGCTTCCGGCTGATCCTTCTGGCTACATACAGAGCTGCTGTAAATAAGTTCTAGCTAGTCGTCCAATACTTGCTCACCCGTGTGAAAAGTTCCATAAGAGAACGTCCCTTATGAGTTTGCTCTTGCTTCTTCATCAGTGTCCCACATGTTTTATTCGTCTAATATGGATGATTTTTGAGATGGGTGGTCAATGGCCGTACAGCTGTTGTTTTGTGGGATGTTGCTTCCAGGATTCGTTTAACATAGCTCGTAACATCCTTGTTCAATTGCTGCGAGTTTTTTTTCTCCATACGCTTAGTCAGCGTCCAAGTGGTGCATCCATAGTAGTGTGGACACGACTGCGGTTTGGAAAAAAATACGTTTTATTTTATCGGATAGATCTGACTTCCATATGACCGATAGCCTATCGATACGTATTTCGGACATTGATAGATTTAATGAAAGTAAATAAAATTCTGTAAAAGAATATATATATATATGTATATATATATATATATATATATTATTTGCTGAATTTTCTTTTCTTTCATATGCTCCCTCCGGGGGTCAAGCACTCTGGCGAAGGAATTAACGACTGCCACTTTCGTAATGCAAAGCTCTTCTAATGAATTGGGCACTCTGGTATCGAATAAGGAAAAATGTAATAACAAACGAAAGCTACTACATAATGCCTAATAGTTCGTGCGCTGACGTATATCGCATGTTGGCTGAGCGGTAAGATACCAAGTCAAACGTAAAGTTGGACGGGTTTCGATCCCAGCTTCAAGCGTCCTACGTGTCTAGCCACACTGATGCGTTGTGATACAACGAAACAGTGTGTCAGTGATGACTATATATATTGTTGATTAGATTTAATCATCATGTTTTTTCTATAATTTCTTTTGAACACTTTATATAAGAAAACTTTACATAAGAAAACTCACACGCTGAGCATATATAATACAATTAGAAGGACACTCAAACCTCGTTAAATTGTCATTACATATTTATTTCGGCGAAGAATGTTATCACAGTCTTCGTCTCGTCAGATGACTTAAACGCTTGATTTTTGGGTAAAAAACAGCAAATATGGATTACAGAATATATATATATATATATATATATATATATATATATATATTATGTATATACGTGTATATACAGTACGTATGTACGTACTGTAAAAGAAAAAATAGAAGTTTCCACAAATAAGGTTCTTTTTGCAAAAAAAAGTCTTCAGATTTATTGAAGTCTTCGCTTTTTGTATATATTTCATTTGAAAAATTAGTAAGTTCACAGTAGCATCCATGTACGCATACAGACGTTTACCGTAACGGTTATCGTTGCAGAAAATGGAATCTGAATCAGATTAAACACTGGGTGTTCTATACATCGTAAACGGTCTTTCTACTAACAATGATTTGAGACCTTCTAGTTTAAAAAAGATGAGCAAAAAAAAAAAAAAAGAAAAAAGAAAAAAAAAGCTATGCATGAAGAAGAAAGAGAAATAGATAAGAAGAACAGAGATCGAAGGGAAATAGAAAATGCAAGAGAGGAGGAGAGTGAGAGACGTAAAAAAGAAAGAAAAAGAATGAAAGAAACTGAAAGAAAGAGAGAAAAAGAAAGAAAAAGAAGGAAAAAGAAATATACAAAAGAAAGAAAGAAAGAAAGATAAATGTACGAGAATGAATGGATAAAAGAAAACACGTGAGAAAGACGAAGAAAATGTGTGTGAAAGAAAAAAAGAAAAAAATTGAAGAGGAAATGTACATACAAAAGAAAGAAAGAAAGAAAGAAAGAAAGAAAAGAAGAAAGAAAATGCATATGAAAGACCGACGAAGAAAATATGAGAGAAATGAAAATGAAACAAAGAAAGATGGGAGTTTATAAAGAAAGAATAAATATATGAGAAAGATTGAAGGAGAAAATGTAGAAGAAAGAAAGAAAGAAGGTTTGAAAAAGATTCAAGAGAGAATGTAAAAGAAAAGAAAGAAAGAGAGAAAGAAGAAAGACGAAAAAAAGGGGAAAGAAATGCATATGAGTAAGAAAGAAGGAATTTAAAAAAAATGAAAAATGCCTGAGAAAAATAAAGAAAGAAAGAAAAAAGAAAGCAAAAAAAAAAAAAAAAGCAAAATGCATGAGAAAGCCTAACGGGGAAAATATGTCAAAGAAAAAAAGAAAGTAAGAAAGAACAAATACATGAGAAAGAAAGAAAGAAAGAAAGAAAGAAAAAAAGAAAGAACTGAAGGAAGGAAACTTGTTTCTTCCTTTCTCCTTTACCTCTCCTTTTTGATATGAGTGCGTGTGTGTGTGTGTGTCAAATTAAGCAAAGGTTAGTATATAACAAAGAAAGAAGGAAAAAAATAAAGAATGAACGAAAGAAAAAGAAAAAAAGTACGTATTGCATGTACGAAAGGGAATGAAAATAAATGTTAGTTAAAAGAATGCAAGAGAAGAAATACAAGAAAAGATATAGACAAAAAGAAAACGAAGAAAAATAAATCTCAAAAACCTCGAAAAGAAAGTGACAAAAACTAGAAAAGATAAAGTATGTGTGTATGAGAGAGAGAGAGAGAGAGAGAGAGAGAGAGAGAGAATGTACCGACGTCGTCAGTGTGTATCTATTTTACACGCAACATAAACTTTCGTCCACGAATAAGCCAAGTGAATCGCCGTCAGAAATATTGACGTTCATTATAAATGGGAGTTTAATGTTTATAGTTTACGATTCATATATGTGATGACTAATGTACACTCGGCCGTACACGATGAATAATTGTCACTTTGAGAGACTGCTGATAGGATTTTAACTACTCTGTCTCAATATAACACAACATATCAGTCTCTTATTCTTTTTACTCCAATTTCTTTTGTCTTTTTCTATCTACATTTCAACGTCATTATCTATCTATCTATCTATCTATCTATCTATCTATCTATCTATCAAAGCCTGCCAGTTCATATCTATCTATCTATCTATCTATCTATCTATCTATCTATCTATCTATCTATCTATCTATCTATCAAAGCCTACCAGTTCATATATATCCGAGCCTACCAGTTCATATCTATCTATCCGAGCCTGCCAGTTCATATCTATCTATCTATCTATCTATCTATCTATCTATCTATCTATCTATCTATCAAAGCCAACCAAATCATATATATCCGAGCCTACCAGTTTCATATCTATCTATCTATCCGAGCCTGCCAGTTCGTAATCTATCTATCTATCTATCTATCTATCTATCTATCTATCTATCTATCTATCTATCTATCAAAGCCAACCAGTTCATATATATCTGAGCCTACCAGTTCATATCTATCTATCTATCTATCTATCTATTCTCTTTACTATTTACCCTCACCTCACCACCTCGCACTCAATTTTTCCTGGTATTTTATGGGCTTTGTGTCAACAATCTGATGCACCTCTACTTACAGAAAAGGAATGAGAAAGTTTGTATTTACCGATTAAAATGTACGTGAATGGCTGATTTTTATTGCCTTCATGTAATCTTAAACGCTCTTCAAAGTAGATATTTACCGATACGAATAGAATGACATATCTATACATTTAAATTAACTGAGATATCTATCGACATATATATGGAAAAAAAAAAGAAAAGAAAAATAAAGGATATGTAAAATGATTTGACATATTTCACAATGTTCACTTTTTGTGAATGAAATTTTATTTGGTAAAAATGAAGCAAGTCGTTTTTCTATTCTTTTTTTTTTTCGTACATTTTTGTGTATATTCTGTATCGGGATAGATAGATAGATAGATGGAAAAAATCGAAGATTGATAGACAGATAGATAGATCGATATGAAGAAACTAACATAGATAGATAGATGGATAGATTGATAGATAAATTTTGGCCTTATTATGTGAATTGTTTTGTACACCTGGACATACCTATTCTTGGACTTGCAAAAAACTCACATTAATTAGCTCTGTGCGAACACAGTAAGACTTTGATGATATATATATATATATATATAATATATATATATATATATATATATATATATATATATATATATATATTTATGAATAGAGGAATTGACATTATATTAATTGAATTATCATGACTAGAAAATTCGGCAAACACCTACATGCGACATGCGGAACACTGAACAGCTGTTTCAACCTTATTAGGTCTCATCAGCAGTCATACCAAAAACTAAAAAGTACATATCAAGGGTAAAGTGGAGCAATAAAGGGAAAGGGGCAACTCCCTCCCCTATATCTCGATGTAGCAGCTAATGAAAAGGGGGCCCTCGGATCATCCTCGACTACGGTTGCCAACTTTATTTTATATATATATATATATATATATATGTGAGAACTAGAAGTTAATCCGAAGGGAGGAAAGTACAAATCGGAAAAAACCCCCCAAAAAAAACAAGGTCTTTAGTTTGAATTATTTTGTCAACGTTCGACGTTTTGTTTTTTTTAAACATTAAGCCTTCGTCAGGGCGTTTGAATATATGGCGCTCTATTTTCTGAATTTAATATGAATAAAATTTTACTACAGTTAAATGAAGCGAAACAACAAATATAAATATAAAATACTATAAAAAAAATATCAATGTAAAATTTAATCTAAATAAAATTTAGTTGGTACATCACATATTCAAATGTTCTGATGAAGGTCCCAATATTAAAAGAAAAAATAGAAAGTAAAATCATACTCTAGAGACTTTGTGTTTTTTATCAATCTATCTATCTATCCAGCCGGATATCAAAACAACTATACAATAATTTGAAAGGATTAAAACAACAATATGCTGTATGAAGACAAAGATTTTCGGCAATATTTAATTAGATATGCCTCAACAAGGAAATTCTGCCCTCCCCCATATATATATAGATATATATATATGCAAAGTGTGTCCGAGACAGAGATAGGTGAAGAGATAAAAACGTGACAAGAACAGTTTTACGTATATACAGAATAAACAAGACGCAAATCGACTGGATTGAGGAATAAGAACGGTGTCCAAAAATTGTTGGGCACTTTGGGAAGATCAAGTTCAGAACTAATAATTAAGTAAAAAGTAAAGTTGGCGACTGTAGTCGAGGGCGACCAGAGGGCTCCCTTTTCAATAGTTACTACACCGAGATGTAGGGGAGGGAGCTACTCCATGCTCCATTTCACCCTTGATACGTACCTTGTAATGCTGAGTGTTAAGCAAGGAGGTATTTTTAAAGTCTTTGGTGTGATGCGACCTGGGATTGAACCAGGTCTCCCGAACCATTGGCGAACACTCTATCACACTCTAAGAATACCTTTAGAGACATTACACTACGACAATCGTGCTTTTTAAAAATACATCTATCTATCTATCTATCTAACTATGTGTGTGTCTAATCTGCCTAGATTACATATTTCGAATGTCAATAGATTTAATAAAAGAAAATGTTTCCACTCAGAAAAAAAAGAGGCTAAACAAAATCGCAAACATACATCCCGCCGAAACTTGAACGGATTCAAACTACATAGATGATCTAGCGCTTCTTGTAAATACACCTGCCCAAGCCGAATCTCCACTGCATAGCCTGAGAAACCAGCAGAAGGCATTAGCCTTCACGTGAACGCTTATAAATCAGAGTTATCTCTACTGGCAAGCGTCTGAAATCAGTAGACCAGTTTATATACTTCGACAGCAGTATCTCATTTTCTGAAAGGATGTCAACATACGCCTCACGAAGGTGATGACTGCTACAGATAGGTTATCGATTATATGAAAATCTGATCTATGTGATAAAATAAAACGAAATTTCTGCTAAGCTATGGCTGTGTCAGTACTTGTGTATGGATGCACTACCTGGACTCTAACGAAACCTATGGAGAAAGAGCAAGATGGTAACTACACAAGAATGCTACGTGTTATTTTGAACAAATTCTCGTAGCAACAGTCCACAAAACAGTGTTGTACGGCCACTTGACTCCCATCTCATAAACCATTCAAGTAAGACAAACGAAACATGTGGGGCACTGCTGGAGAAGAAAAGATGTGCTCATAAGCGATGTTCTTTGATGGAATCCTACACCTGGACACACCAGTGTTGGCTAAACGACAAAGACTTAGATACATCAAGTCTGTGCTGACACCGGATGCTATCTAGAAGACCTACAAAAAGCGATGGATGATAGAAATGGATGGAGAGAGAGAGAGAGAGAGAGAGAGAGAGAGAGAGACAAAAAGCGTTAGGGAAGCCCGTACTGTCAGCGTGACAAGGTGATGATATATATATATATATATATATATATATATAGAACTAATCAGGAAAATACATACAATTTTAAGAAGGATCATTAACATTCCAAGGATTATTCGAAGAACTTAACGACTTTTTGTCTCGACCAGTACATTCTCCAACCCTCATAAGGTGTTGATATACACGATCCACGAATGTGACACCTCCATAAACATGGGAAGAAATTCATCCCTTCTCTCCGTCTCTATCTCAGTCTCTCAGTCTGTTTGTCTGTCTGTCTGTCTCTCGGGGCAGTAAAATAATCACAACCAAAGACAGAACAGAAATGCTGTTGAGTTCCGGACCGCAGCCTTGAAGTATGCGAGTTCGAATCCCAGTCGTGCTATTACGTTCACTAACAGCCTTGGGAAAGGTATGAACCAGCCTATCTCTCCAATCTATGGGTTAAATAGCATCATTGCTCTTCTTCATAAGGATGGCTTTGGCGTTAAATGACCCGCGGGAGTTGATATGCCATTAAAAAAATTAGAACCCAACCTGAATTGTACTGATTAACTGATAATTCTTAATTTACAACAGCATTATCTGTCGATGATTTCGACTTCATCAGATTGCATTTATCTTGGTTCTCTAACCAAAATGCTCGAGCGGCGAATATGTGGTTCGTATCTCCTGTAGAAGAGGTAACAGCCTCATGTCCTAAGTAGAACGCTGAACAGCACTTGGCTGTTAAACTGAAACTTCAGTGAGTGTCGAATACGCCTTCGCTGGTATTACTCCCAGGCCCACTCTGATCCTGTGTGGTAGAACCTTTTAGGATCCAATCTATGTGTTAAATGTGTTATAGAATTGGAACACTCGATACAATATAACTGTGGGAAAAATATCTTCAGAAACATACACAATTTAAAAAAAAATTTGAACATTCAATGAACGTCATTCCCTTATCTTATAAAATAACCTAAAACGGGTTGACGTACCGTTGAAATCAATGTATCTAACAAAAAATAAAATTGCAAAATAAAAGTTATGAGTTAATTTTTTTAACTACTCTATATTCATAGTTAAGGCTAGAAAATCGTAGAATTTGGTAATTAAAGATTACGAAAGTAGTCGAGGGTGACCCGAAGGCTCCCTTTTCAATAGCTACCACACAGAGGTGTAAGGGAGGGCGCTACTCTATTCCTGGATTGATCCACTTTATCCTTACCTTATGATGCTGAGTGTTAAGCAAGGCGGCATCAAGTACCATTTTTTGAGTCTTTGGTATGACTCAACCGGGGATTGAACCCCGGTCTCCTGGATCATTGCCGAACAAATAATACTAATTATATCCGTTTTATTGTTACGGTATGTATCTACTGTGTAAAAAGTAAAGAAACAACCATGCTGTCAAATTGAATTGTATCTAAGTTGGTGCAATCAGCCTGGAATGTTTGTCATTCAGAAGACGAAAGGTGTAATTTTTTTTTCAAATAAATCTCCTTAAAATTCAGAAGACGAAAGCTGTTACTCATACAGTCAAATCATTTATTTATTCAATCGTCACTGTGAATAAGATTTCAATTCGAATTGTTTGCCTAAACATGGGTATATCTACTCTCAGTATTTATATATTAAAAGTAAAAAACAAACACTATATAAAAACAGCCCAGTCGGCTTGGACTGTAAAATACACCTACTGCATCTCTGCAGAGGGGTAAGATTCCCACCCCCCGCAATGATTCTTGTGAATATGACTCTAAACAATCTGATGGTGAGGCCCCAGTAATGCTAGAGCTATAGAGAATGCAGTGTACTTCTTCATTGCCATCACTCCCAAGTCCACTCTGGCCCGGAGAGGTGGCACCTGATTGGCTCCTATCTTTGGGTCAAATAGGACTGTTTGACATTTAAACTGTGCGCAAACAAATAACTCATGCTAGAACTATTTGATCCTTTGACTGTGCGTAAACAAATGACTGATGTTTATTTGAATTGTTAATGATGCATGGCAATACTAGGAACAATTTAACTGAGAGCTAACGGATGAGTAATTTTGAATAGAATTATTGGTGTCGATTAGAAATACTTGAAACTCTTTTCCTGCGCGCCAAAATTAAATTGTTTGTATTATATAGCGATGCTTGAAACTTCTTAACTGAGTGCAAATAAAACTCTTTATATTAGGAAAGCAATATTTGAAAAAAAAAAAAAAATATTTTGGAAGGTTTGGAACCGTGTGCAAACAATAGTAATACTAGTGTGAAAACAAATTAGCTGTGACTCATTTAAAAATAAGATTGCCAACAAATTGACTTAGAAATCATATGTATAACCATTTAACTGTAAGTAAACAATTGAATTCTGGTTTGTGTAAGAATGTTATCAACAAACTATGTGTTTACAAATCATATATAATATGTATTAAGAGAATTTGGCATTAAATAACCTACAATGGTTGATATGTCATAAAACTCAATCAAACCAAATCATATATATCTAATATATATGTATAAAGAGAATTTGGCATTAAATAACCTACAATGGTTGATTTGTCATAAAACCCGACCAAACCAAGCAAATATATATATATATATATATATATATATATATATATATATATATTATTCTAAGCCAGATAAGCCGATGATAGGAACGATTTTAGTTTCGGATTTTTATTCTTCAATATCCATGTAATTCAAAATCCAATAGAGCTCAATGTAAAATGACGATAAATTTGAATACAGAGCAAATAGTTCCGCATAAAAAAAACCTTTAAGAGTCACAGCTCTGTTTTGGAAGGTTTCGCTTGGAAAACCTTACTTACCTATCAAGAGCTATTTACCCCCGCTTTATACATTATATATATATATATATATATATATCATCATTAATATCATCATCATCATCATCATCAAAATGTGCGGACAGCACAGATTCCTTTGAGTCTCTCTCGCCACCCATCTCGATCTGCTATAATTCTTAGTAAGTCCTCTAGACGACTCCAAGTGTCTGCACAGAGCTGGTAGATGTCAGCCTTTGCTGGTCAGCCAACTGGTGTGTCCATGTGTAGGAGTCCATTGAAGAACGTCGCTTACGTGTTTGTTCTTACTTAAAAGGAGCTTAACATGTCTTGTTTATTTTTATTGGATAGTTTGCAAGATGGGAGATAAGTGGCCATACAGCTGCTGCTTTGTAGGGTGCTGCTACCATGATTCATTCTGAATGGTATGCAGTATCCTTGTTGCAGTTTCCTATCTAACTTTTCCTTCTAGCAGTCAAAGTGGTGCTACAATACAGTAGTACTCACACGGCTAAAGATTGGGAGCATTCCTTATTTATTTCATCATACGCATAAGATTTGCATATGGCCGAATGCCTATCAATAGCAGTCAACGCTACACCAATACATAGATGAGGTATTACTACCGGGGTATATGAACTGGTGAACTGATTTAAATTGTGAGTTCCCGTAGCGTAGTGGCTAACATGCTGAACTGCGACACCGGAGTAAGCGAGTTCAAACTCCAGTCATGCTATTTCGTTCACTTTCGGACGAATACATTTGGGAAAGGCATGAACTCTCTTATCTTCCCAGCTATGAGGTAAATAGTACCACTACTGCTTTTCAATAAGGAGGGCTTTGGCATCAAATAACCCACGAAAGTTGATATGTCATTAAACAAAGAAACCAAACAAAACCAAACCTAGTTTCAGAGGCTTGTCAGAAACCGATCAAATAAATGTATTTGAGGTTTAACTTCGTCTGGCACAAGATCACCAAGTAGAAATCGAATTCCTTAACATTGCTTGTATGATTATTATTTTGCTGAATACTAAATCTATTACTTAGAACGCATTATGCTTAGGTCAAATCAGCTATCTGTTTCTCTGGGTTGTCGTTAATTTCATGATACGATAGCTAGGTAATATTTACGGAACGACGTACGTGCCAATGACAAATCTTTGACTAGTCATGATAGAAATTGTAGACAGAAGAAGATAGTGAGATAAACCATTGAAAAATAAAACCTAGCTCGTGTGAATTCACAACTGCAATAACCATAGATTGTATTGTGGAGGCCATAAAATAATTCTAATTCATCTTGCGCAGAGTCATAGATTTTCACGGTTGGGAGAAAAATGTCCCCGATTTTCAATTGGATTGTGACAGCTGTTGGCCGGGTTGGGGGGGGGAGTAGGCATGAGAGGAACGAATTGGAAGGTTGTCCTGTTCTCGATAAAGGAGTTCGATGGAAGGAGAAAGAGTAAGAGGAAAAGAAAGAATATTGGAATAATTCTGGAATTTTGAGGCATATGAATGCATTGAAGATCTGCAAATTTATGATATTTTCGGAAAGGAATTCACAATATGAGAAAATGAGATATGGGTGGAATGAAATTTAGAAGAAATGAAATTGGGGGTTGGAGAGAAAGAGTGGATATGAATGTTACAGAGAGAAAAATGGGGTGATACGAAATAGACAGAGGGAGACAATTGAGAAGAAAATTAGGGATATAAAAGGAGCGGTGGTTGAAGAAAAAGAAAGGCAAATAAAGAGAACGAATGGAAGGTGGGTAGGTAAACGAGAAGACAGGTGGAGGAACAGAAAGAAGTATTAAATAATGTATATATATATATATATATATGTATATATATATATATATATATATATATATATATGCGTGTGTGTCTCTCTTACTCTGTGTCTGTGTATGTGTGTGACAGATGGAGGAAAAATAAAAGGTAAAGAATTACACACACACTCATACACACACATACACTCACACACACACATATATATATATATATATTGAAAGAGAGGGAGAAAGAGAAATGAGGGAAGAGGTAATATTGCTATGAAGAATGTAGGAGATTACGAAATAGAGAGAGGAATGAAGAGAAGATAGAAGGAAGAGAAAGATAAAAAAAAATGATAGAGGAAGAAATATTCGGAGAAGAAGAGAGGGATAGTTAAAATGGAGATAAAAAGAGAAGAACGAAAAGAAATGTGAAGAGGCAAGAGAGGAGTTATGTGGAAGAAAAGAAAGTAGGAAAGAAAAATACATATATAAAATGTAGTTGGTGACCGTAATTGAGGGTAACCCGAAGGTTCCCTTTTCTATAGCTACTACACGAAGGTGTAGGGGAAGGCGCTACTCCTTTCCCTGGATTGCTCCACTTTACCCTTGATCCGTACCTTATAATGCTGTGCTAAACAAGGAGGTATCAAGTACCATTTTTGAGTCTTTGGTATGACGCAACCTGGGATTGAACTCCGGTCTCCCTGGCCATTGGCAAACAATCTACGCACTATATATATTTGTGTGTAATTCTCTTGATGAGACACAGAGGAAGGAAAAGTGAGAGAGAACT
>OY757925.1:67043922-67153922 GCA_963585895.1 Sepioteuthis lessoniana | reverse complement strand
ATGCTAAACTGAGATGTTTGAAATGGAACTGTTTTTGAAATTGAAACACTACTTTCACTAAACTGAATTGTTTAATATAGAACTGTTTTGACATTTAACTGTGTGTAAACAAAATCTGTACTTATACTTAACTGAATTGTTTAAATTAGAATTGTTTGACTAAACTGAATATCTTAAAATAGAAATGTTTTTGACAAAATATGTACTCATGCTAAACTGAATTATTTGAAGTAGAACAGACTATTTGCATGAAAATGGCATTAAATAACCTACAAATGTTGATATGCCATAAAACCCAAACAAAGTTTAGCATAAGTACACAGTTTAAATGCCAAAACAGTTCTATTTCAAGCAATTCAGTTTAGTATGAGTCCGCTGTTTAGTTCTATTTGAACCATATATAGGACCCTATCAGGTGCAACTACTCCGGCCAGAATTGACCAAGCAGCGATGGCAATGAAGGGGTACTCCTCATTCCCCAAAGCTCCAGCATTACTGGAACCTTACCATGAAATTGTTTTGTGTCATATCCATGACACTCGTTGTGGTGGGGGGGGTCTTACCCCTCTGCAGAGAAGCAGTCAGTGTATTCTGCAGCCCCAGCTGACTGGGCTAGTTATATTGAAAAATCTCATTTTTTTCCAAATCTGATATCAAATTATCCCTGATAGCTGAATGTATTTGGCACTATCTAAGTTACTTTTAACTTTAACCAACTTTCTTGAACCATCATTTTTTATGCTTCCTCAATGCATTAGACACTTACCACTAAACTTCACTCTTTTCGTCATGTAACGTGGGTTATTTCGTTTTCCGGGGGACTTTTAGAATCCATCTTCATCTAAGTTTCATCACTAAATATAATTCCAAGGATTTGCATCCCGTAGTTCATATCTCTTTGACTAACTTCATCATCATCATCGTTATGTCGTGCCGCTAGCAAGGATATCCCTGACCCTCTCTCGCCACTTCTCCCTATCATTCATCGCTTCTGGCAGGTCTTCAGGGCTACATCCCGTATCTTCACATAGTTGCTGTATGTATGTTCGAGCTGGTCGTCCTGCTTTTGCTTGGCCATATGCGGTGGTCCATAGGAGTACATCACTTATGAGTGTCCTGCATGTCTAGTTAGTCTAACTTGGATAGTTTTCGTGATGGGAGGCAGGTGGCCGTATAGTTGGTGCCTTGTAGAGTGTTGCCGCCAGGACTTGTTCAATATTGCTCGCAGCATTCTTGCGTAATTGCCGTCTAGCTTCTTTCCCAGCCGTTTAGTTAGCGTCCAAGTAGTGCATCCATATAGCAGTATCGATACGACCGCTGCCTGGAAGAAACTGCGTTTCATTTTATCGGTCAGGTCTGATTTCCATATGATCGATAGCTTATCGATAGCTGTCCATGCCTTCGTTAGCCGCGTGTCGATGTCTTTTTCGGTTGATGAGACGCTGCTTCCTAGGTAGGTGAATTTGTCAACCAGTTTCAGAGAGGTTCCGTCTAGTGTGGAAATGTCGCCTCTTTGATTATAGCACATATATTCAGTTTTGTGTGCATCGACATGGAGGTCAATGCCTACAGCGGCTCGTTCCAAACTATACAGTAGTGTTTCGGCTTGGTCGAGTGATTTCGCCAGTAATGCTATGTCATCGACGTAGTCGGCGTCGGTAATTATTTTTGCAGGGTACCTTCTGCTTCTTTGTCAGCTGGAAGCCGTTTTCTCTGATTTTATCGATCGATGGATCGGTGTTACAAACAGAATAATATACATATATATGCATTAAAATTTCCAGCCATATCTATCAATCTATCTATATATATATATATATATATATATATATAATAGAAAAGAAAGTGATACGAAAAATGATTTGACATATTTCACTGGTAGCTTTTTATGAATTAAATTTAATTTAGTGAAAATGAAGCGTGCCGTTTTACTATTTTTTTCGTATATTATTGTATTTATTGTATTTATTCTGTATCGAGATAGATAGATAGATAGATAGATAGAAAATTATCTATCTCTCTCTCTCTATCTATTAGCTTTTTTTACATTTTCTTTAAAATTGATGGAAGTCTCACTTTTCAGTGACTTTTTGGACATAATATTTCCAGCTTCTTTTCCCGAAGCCGTTGACTAATTTAATCTTGCCTTACAATGCTTTTTGTTTAATGCTGATGTCTTACCTGCAACGCGCCCCATTATTTCATGTTCTCCAGGGTGATCTAAGTGACACTCATCCATTTTGCAGTCTTCTTTGGCTGTGTTTTTGCTGTCCAGATCAGTTTTTCTACCCTCCTGTACTGCAGATTCTGATTGATACAAAACACCTCCAGTGCCTTGGAACTTCGTGATGAAATTCTTACTTCATTAGCTGTTGTTTGCTGGCTCATATTCTTGGACATCTTTGCTATATTTATCATTTAAAGTTTCTTTATTATATATTCACATATATAAAGGGAGTTTCAGAAAAAAAAAATGATTTAATTTCGTGATCAATCATCACAGATATTAACAGCTGTGTAGAAACAACTCAAAATTCTATGTTTAATATTTTCTGTTTTTTTTTCCTAGTCGATTGTGGAAAAGCCACCCACTGGAAAAGAAAATGCATTTAAAAATTTAACATGGAATCATGAGATGATTTTACGCATGCTTTTAAAATCATTTGAACGGGAATTTGTCAAGTTATTAGATTACTCATCATCATCATCATCATCATCATCATATCGCGCTGGTAGCACGAATATCCCTGACCCTCTCTCGCCACTCCTCCCTACCGTTCAAACACCCTGTATATCTCAGAATGATAAAATAATTTTGAAAACACACACACACACACACATACACACATACATACACGCACACACACATACACTATATATATATATATATATATATATATATATATATATATTCCTGTATATTTATTATATATATCATATGTGACGTAAATCGATATATTTTTTCTGTTTATATTAGTAGGTACACATACACAATATATATATATATATATATATATATATATATATATATATCCTTATTTCTGAATATTTGTGTGACACAACTTGATACATTTTTTTATTTATATAAACACACACACACACACACACACACACACACACACACACACACACACACACACACATATTCATATATATATATATAATGTCATAGACACAATAAAATATATATATATATATATATTACAAGGTAATGTCGGTCACAGACACTATAGAATATATATTTAATATAATATAATATAATATAATATAATATGATATGATATGATTGAATAGAATAGAATATATATATATATATATATATATATATATATATATATATATATATATATATATATATATATATATATATATTGAAATGGTAGATTGGAGTGAATCTGACAAGATGATAAAAATGGGTGGAAAGATGGATATATATATATAAGCACTATCATTGATATTTAGCATGATTATTAATACTATAACATTTTGTCCTCCATTAACTCACCAAGTGAGCTAGTAAAATACATATATATATATATATATATATATATATATATATATATATATATATATATATATATATATAAAGTTTGGTTTTCTTGGATGACACCCTTGCAGAAGAAGAGTAGTGTAGTTTTTAACTCATAGATAAAGGGATAATAGGGTTCATGCCTTTCCCTAGGGTATTAGTCCGGAAGTAAACGCAATACTATTACAGAAATTCGAACACACAATACTGTCGGTGTCCAGTAGGTTAGCCACTACACTACGGGGCGTCCCCTTACATACTCACACACACTCGCACATACATATGCACATATATGAATACATACATATATGTCTGCAAATGATATATATATATATATATATATATATATATATATATATATATATATATTCAATACAAATGCAACTGAATAGAAAAAAACTTGTATATATTTACACTTAGGTATTCGTATATGTGGCTATATTTTGCTACTTCTGTCGTTTTATATTTGAAGGTTGATTTCATCTTAGCTTTTTCTTACTTCAATGCATCCTACCCTCGTCTTCTGTAAGGTGCGCCCACAGACAGGTGATGTGCGCTTTGCCAGGTTTTATGACGTGTTCAATGACAAAAAAAAAAAAGAAGAAAAAAACAATAAGCACAAAAACAAAACAAAACAAACAAACCCAAACAAGCAAACAAACAAACCAAAAACACAGTAATATAAATGGCTTTGACGTGGTGCTCTTAAAGTAGAAACATTTTAGTGCACACCCCATCTTCTGTCTCCGCATCATGTGAAGTCTTACATCATTAGCATGCCGGGACGGCAAGGGCACACTCGCCTGACCCACCAGAAGCAATGTGACCCGCCAATATGACCCGACAAGAACACTGACCTTACGGAAGGGTTTAGAATACGTACACTGTATCTCTTGCTGGAGGGTACTATCCACACGATGAACAAAGGGAATCAAGAATATGAAACTAAACTGAACCCGATAATGAGGCTCCAGTTCTGGAAATTTGGAGAGTGTTGAGACCCCTTTCATTGCCATTACTCTCAGGTCCACTTTGACCTTGAGTAATATTTATATTTACTCGTCCCTTCCATCATGGGTAGGATGTGACACCAGGTCAATTTTTAAGCAAAGCAAAGGGGTATGGTTTCTTTGCTTAATGGAATACAAACCTTCGCGGAATATTCATTGCCAAAGCCATCCTTAGACAGAAGTGATAGTATTCGACCCATAGCTGGGTCGGAGGAAAAGGGAATTTTACTTTGACCTAGACTGATATTTATATTTACTCGTCCCTTCCATCATGGGTAGGATGTGACACCAGGTCAATTTTTAAGCAGAGCAAAGTGATATGGTTTCTTTGTTTAATGGAATACAAACCTTCGCGGAATGTTCATTGCCAAAGCCATCCTTTGACAGAAAGAGGAAAAGGGAATCATACTCCTTTCCTAAGGTTATTAGTCTTAAAGTGATAGCTCGACTGCAGCTCGAACTTGCTTACTTTGCGGTCGCAGCACTTTAGGACTCCCCCATGATAAATTTTATTATATGGCCGATCCATTGGCATAATGGTTAAAGTGTTCGCCAATGGCCCAGGAGGCAGGGGTTCAGTCACAAGTCGACTCATACCAAATACTCAAAAAATTGTACCTGAAGTCTCTTTGCTTAACAGTCAGCATTATAAAGTACGTATCAAGGGTGAGTAGAATAATTCAGGGAAAGGATTAGCACTTTCTCCTACACTTCGGTGTTGTAGCTTTTGGAAAGGGAGAATTCTGGTCGCCTTTGACTACGGTTGCCGAACTTACTTATATGGATTTATAATTTCCATTTAATTTTCAATATTTCTTTGCCAAGTCGGTTGGAGCTGTGGAATACGCTGACTGCTTCTCTGCGGAGGGGTAAGACCCCCCCAAACGAGTGTCCTGGATATGGCACTATACAATCTAATGGTGAGTTTCCAGTAATGCTGGAGCTTTGGGGAATGCGGAGTACACCTTCATTACCATCGCTCCCATATCTACTCTTGCCCGGAGTGGTAGCACCTGATAAGGCCCTATCTATGGGTCAAATAGAACTAAACTGTATTGGTTGAGATGTGACTATTTTGACATTTAAACTACATACTTATACTAAACTGAATTGTTTGAAATAGAATTGTTTTGACATTTTAAACTGTCTCCTGATGCTAAACTGAATTCTTTGAAATAAAACTGTTTTTTCATTCAAGTATGTGTATTGCTCTGTCAGCTGGGGTTGTAGAATACACCGACTGCTTCTCTGTAGAGGTGTAAAACATCCGCAACGGGTGTCCTGAATATAACACTAAACAGTCTGATCGTGAGGCTCTAGTAATGCTGGAACTTTGGCGAATGTGGAGTACTCATTAATTGCCATTGCTTCCCGGTCTAATCATGACCGGAGGGATAGCACCTGATAGAGTCCAATCTATGGGTCAAATAGAACTGTTTGACCATTTAAACTGTGTGCAATCAAATGACTTGCATAAAATTGAATTGTTAAAAACAGAATTATTTGACCATTTAACTAAACGCAAACAAATGACTGATATTTAATTGAAGTTTCACTTATACATAGCAATACTTTAAACCAGTTTGGGGGTGTGGGTGTCCTCGTGGTGTAATGGTTAAAGCGATGGACTGCGGAATCGTAGTAAGCGAGTTCGAACTACAGTTGCGCTATTACGTTCACTTTCGGACAAATACCCTTGGGAAAGTTATGAACCCCCTTCTCTCCTCAGCTATGGGTTAAATAGTACCACTACTGTTCTTCTAGGAGAATAGCTTTGGCATTAAATAACCTACAAAGGTTGATATGCCATTAAACAAAGAAACCAAACCAAACCAAACCAAACCGAAACCAGTTCATTGTCTATTGTTGATAGAAATATCTTAAATCAGTTAACTTAACGTTAACCCGGCGCATAGTGGTGAACAGGGAAGAAGTATGTTCTTGGACACCAGCAGTAGCAGCCATACCATTTTAAGAGGAAACATCTGCGCTTACAGCAAGGGCACCCATGGAAGGTTAGAGATTAATTTTTCCTGATCACCTCAATTTGCTAGGGCACCTTTGGTGGTGTAACGGTTAGCAAGCTTGACTAGTAAACCTACACGAGTGAGTTCGAGTCTCATTGGGTGCCCCATTCGTATGGCCTTGTGCCACATCTAAGCAAAAAGCTTAGTAAATTTCCACCTCAATTTGCTAATGTGGCGGTATACTTTGGTCGAGTCACTCCTCCTACCCTGCAATCTAATCCCTCGGAATTACTTTCTCTGAGGATACCTGAAGGCTCAAGTCTTTAGACGTAGGCCGCAGACATCTGAAAGATTTTATTAAATAAATATCAATATTTGAAACCATTTAAGTGCATGCAAACAAGTTAGCTCTGACTCATTCAAAAATAAAATTGCCTGCTAACTATTCACAAATAATCATAGATATGCATCCATTTAAATGTGAGCAAACAAATGACTGATATTAAATTAAATTGTTTGTGTTACATTGCAATAGTTGAAACCATTTAACTGTGTGCAAACAAATGAGCTCAGGCTTGTTTAACAAGTTACCTACAAAGTATTCGATTTCAAATCATATATTTACTATGTGTATCAAGAGGCTTTAACATTGAATAACCTACAACGGTTGATATGCCATAAAATCCAACCAAACCAAATCCTATATATCTGATATATATGTATAAAGGGGATTTGGCATAAAATAACCTACAAGGTTTGATGAACCATAAAATTCAACCAAACCAAATCTTATATATATATATATATATATATAAAGTATTTGGCATTAATTAACATCCAATGGTTGATATGCCATAAAACCAAGCCAAACCAAATCTTATATATTTAATATATATGAATAAATAGGATCTGGCATTAAATAACCTACATTGGTTGATATGCCATAAAACCCAACGAAACCAAATCCTATATGTTTAATATATATGTATTAATAAGATTTGACATGACATCACCTACAATGGTTGATATGCCAAACCAATTCTTATATGTTTTATATATATATATATATATATATATATGTTTTATATATATATATTATATGTTTTATATATATATATATATATATATATATATAGCTATCTAGAGTCCATAATAGCTAGCTAGAGTCCATAATAGCTGTGGTCACCAAGGAAACAAGTTCGAATACTGGAGGTGCTATTATGTTCACTTTTGGACAAATAACTTTGGATTAGTAATATCATAGGTGTTATTCGGCAGGAATGGTTTTGGCATTAAATAACCCACGAAGGTTTATTTGTCATTAAGAAAAGAATACTTGGATCTGCTTGTGGGAATGTCCAGATACAGTGAGCGATAACCTCATCTGAAAAGAAATTATTAACCAGATTTTTATAATGTTTATAATGTTTCAATAGTTTTCCATGGACATCGATGCTTCACTCAAATCCTAAGCAGAAATCTTGTTATATTCGACGGGAACTTTAAATTTCTTTTGTTTAATGACATGTCAACCCTCGTAAATTATTTAATGACAAAAGCAATTTTTGTATGAGGACAGTTGAGGAATTATTTAACCCGTAGTTGGTGAGGGACGAAGGAGAAAACCGATACTTTCCCCAAGTAAAAGGGAAGATAAGAGCGTAAATGGGGTTCGAAATCGCCAACTATGATGTCGAAGTTTAACACGTTAACCACGACACCACAAGGACGATCCCAAGAACTTTAAATGTCAGTTAAGTGTTGATGCATATGAACCAGTGAATTACATTATTTGTCTAAATTTCTGAGATGAAGTCCGATAATTTTTATCATTTAATGTATTCGAACTATTGTCTTCATCTTCATTGTTATAATCATAACGTTTTGGCCGATGCGTCTTTCAGCCTTTTTCAAGTGTTTCATGTTGAAATAGGGAGCCAACACGAAACTTCAAACCGAAGCCTTTATTTAATCTACGGGGTCAGATTATTGTAATTTCGTTAACCATGACCGTGTACAAGTGTTAAGCTATTGTAAGTGTTCTTTGTTATTTACTTGTGGTTGGGATTGAATCTGCAACCTCTAGACGATTTCATTAAAGTTCTTTAACCAAACGCCTATATCAGATAAGCCATGTGTCCTGCCGTGAATTGTGCTAGAGACTAACGTTTGGCCTCTTTGAAACTGTCACCGAGAACCTGGTAAAGACACTGAATATTCTTGCCGATTATCAGAAGTGCGATGATCTGGATTGTCTGAATTCTTTTTCGGATCTCCTGGCCGGGAGAGGGGTCCCCGTGGCCTAACATTGAAAGTGCCGAATTACAGCCTCGAACTAAGCAAGTTCGAAATTCGGTTGCGCTATTAGATTTACTTTCGGACTAATTCCCTTCAGAAAGGCATGAACTCCCTTCTACCCCTAGCTATGGTTCAAATAGCACCACCATTGTTGCTCTACAATTGTAAAGTAATTGAACAGCTCATAGAAAATTTAAATTAAATAAGTGAATAAATAAAGTAGACGGTAGTTTCCAAATAGGAAGTCCGAGGCATTCATAGTAATTAATAAATGATTAAGGAGGACCAGAGATCTTAGGATCGTGTGCGCATGTGTGAGCGGAAGCGAATGTTTCTGCTCCTGACTCGATAGGCGCAAATGAGGGGACAACTTGTGTCCTTTTGGCAGTTGTCAGCGAGAAGTGATAAGGTAAAGACGTCAGTGGAACGCGAGAAACGAAGATGTAAAGAGACGAAAGCTTACCAGCCCCAATTTTGTTTGGGGGGGTGTTCTAAAGGGGGCGTTGGACTATCTGACCTAGTGGACGAGCATGTTTGAACGAGGACAAAATTCAAGATCTGTGTCTGCTCTCTCCCACCATGATATATTGCTTATTGTTGTCTAGTTGACGGTCGTCTCATGTTTTTCTACTCTCTTTTATTCTTTCGGCGACTACCTACAAGTTGAAGAAGTCAATAAACTTTTGCGTAGTTTAACAGTTTTCGCGTTCGTCAACTTGTTACCATGGTGGGATCACACGGGGTCGAAAAGTCTCTTTAGTATCGCAATGGTACACAAGGAAGGCTTTGGCATTAAATTATCCTCGAAGGTTGATATTCTATCTAACAAAAGAAAAACAAACAAACAAATCTGGTTTTCAGTTCCTCCGGTCTCTTTTTTAGGTTCCGACGAAAGAATCGAGATTGTCAAAACCACAGCACAGATAGGATCAACTAGAATTCTTAGAAAAGTCCCGGATAGCTGAGGAGACTTGCCGTCTCTTTGACTTTTGTGAAACGACCAATTAAGAATGGTATAAAAAAACTTGTGAAGAGTTAAATAATAATTGTAAAACTGTTGCGATTAAGGCGTTTTAGGAATCCTCGAAGATTTAATGGAATTTGTGGAAGATTTGAGACTTGCTGCCTCTCATTCGACACCCAGAGAGCTGAAGTAAATCAACAAATGCATGGAATATATCAATAGATACTTTTTAGGCAAATAAACAATAAAAATCACTCGTCAAAAAGAAATCAAACAAAAAGTAATGGAAAAAGAGTTATGATTGGATTGATAAACTAAATTAGAGAAATAAAAATAAAGGATGGGACTGAAAAATCTGAAACTCTCATAATCTAGCTGGAAAATGGCCTTAAAATTCACATGATATAGCTGTAAAAACAAGCTTCCTTTTTCCTTAATTCCGAATGTGATTTTTTAATCTTTATTATGCGGTCAAAGTTTATCATAGTTTCGAATCGCTAAGTAACTTTTGTCTATCACGGACATTTTTCTCATAATAAATTGCAGTGTATATCGGGTCAGTGCGTAGGTTTATTTATCACACGTGAAGCCTAAGTAAAATACATCCTCACCCTAAGCACATATACGTGCGTCTCACATATTTCATACAGTTTTATACTTTACAAAAAAAAAAAGAACGTTTGTTAGTTTACAGATTAAGTTTTCCAGAAATGAATGACGGAACTGAAAAATTCAAATGCAGATACCAGTTCTATAAAAGAAAATTAAAAATCAAACTTTTCTTTTTAAAATTGTCATTACTGATGCCGTAAAATTTTATTTGCGCAAAGAATTGAATTGTTTTTCAGTTCTTGTGCCATCAATCGAGGGCCATTCCAAAGATCATTCCTTATATATATATATATATATCACTCAATACGTCCCGAGCCTAACTAATAAAACAACAACTTTTCGGCAAAATTTAACTTTATTCATCGACATAGTCACCTTCTAGAGTGATAAACTGATTCCAACGATTCTCTAACAATTCGATACCTTTATTATAGAACGATTTGTCTTTGGCCTTAAAATATGCTTCAGTTTCCGATATCATTTCTTCATTGGAGTCAAATCTCTTTCCCTTGAGCATTCTTTTCAGGTCTGCGAACAGCCAGTACTATCAGGGGGTCAGATCTGGAGAGTGAGGTGGGTTCGGAAACAATTCGATGTGTAATTTATATAGTTTTGCCATTGTTGCGATTGACTCACGACAGGGTGCATTGTTTTAGTGAAAGAGGGATAGTACCCATTAGGGTACTGATTTATCCGATAAAATAAAATGAGATTTCTTCCAAGCTGCAGCTGTGTCAACACGACTGTATTGATGCACCATAGGGACGCTAACAAAATGCACAGAGAAAAAGTTAGACAAGTACTAAACAATAATGCTGTGTGTTATCTTAAACAACCCTAAAAGCAATACCCTAAAAACCAGCTGTACGGCCGCCTGGCTCCCACCTCACAAACCATTCAAGAAAGAAGAACAAGACATGTTGGCGAGGGAAAGACAAACTTATAAGCAACGTTCTCTCAAATGGAATGTTACGCATGGACGTGCCGGTATTGGCCTAGCAGCAAAGACTTATATACACCAGCTCTGTGAGGACACTGGATACTATCAGGAACACTCGTCTGGAGCAATGAACAACAGGGACGGATGCCGAGTGTTTTGTTTTGTTTTTTTCGTGGCATATCAACCATCGTTGGTAAGTTAATGCCAAATCCTGTTTATACATACATATTATATACGAGGTGCATACGATACGTTGCCAGACTTTTTTCGTATGGGCATTCAAAATTGTTGTAGACTCTTAAAAATTCACTATGCTATTGCTTATACATCTTATGAGATGACTGACCAATTTTTATGATTTCAGGTTCAAATGTACTGCTACAGCAGGAATTGGAATACACCCTACTAAAGCCTGATTGTCAAAACTGGTGAATTTAAAAAATGCAATCTGCACGCGAGGACACTTTAGAAGAACGATATGCAAACCTGGAAAAAATGCCACAGAAATGTATGGAATGCTTCAGACTGGTTTTCGACCATCTTGCATGAATCGAGCATCAATTTTTGAGTGGTATAAGAAATTCAAGGAAGGCAGGGAGTCTGTGAGGGATGATGAGAGTAGAGAAGTCAATACACCACAGACTATTTGAGCAAGATGGGCATCAAGACAGTTCGTCACCCTCCCTAAAGTCCAGACCTTGCTCCCTGTGACTTTTGGTTATTCCCTAAGCTCAGAGGCTGTCATTATGAGACAATTGAAAAGATAAAAGAAGCTGTGACGAAGGTCATTGACACGCTCACACAAGAGGACTTCCATGGGACCTTCCAGAAGTTGTTGGAACGGTACAACAAGTGCATTGCAGCTGGACGAGTTTACTTCGAAGGGGACTAGAGTTTCATGTGTGTACTATCAATAAAAGTGTCCATACGAAAAAAGTCTGGAAACTTATTTAATGATCCTCGTATGTATAAAGAGGATTTGACATTAAATTACCTACAATGGTTGATATGTCATAAAACCAAACCAAACCAAACCAAACCTACTCCTGTGTATTTGTAGGGAATAAATAAATAAACAAAAACTTAATTGAATTAAAATAAATTTTTAAAATATGCAGAAACTCCCAGAGGCCTCTGACAGGAAGAGGGGCGACACATGCATAAGGAAAAGGGACCGTCCCGACAAAGGGAGGAATCTCACTCCTTTTCAGCAGCGACCAGCGGAGTGCCAACACCTAGACCGTTCTTGCCAACTGGTGGGGGATGCCATGCGCCCGTCTTTCGACGGCGCATTGGCTAACCCTTCCACTGCTAGAAGTCGTCTCTTTCACTACCAACCCATGACTAAAACACCGGATTTAGACGAACTCCCAAAAGTGACTAACACATCGCTAAAGCTTTATATACCGAACACGTTGTTAAAACTTTAAATACCGAAGAAGGACACATATATACCCAAGAAACGACTAACGCATTTTTAACACCGTGTCTTGTAGATTCAATAATTTCAATTGTATTCAGGGAGAATTTCCTCGCCCACTGAATGGTTGTTGAACCCAGGAATAAAGGGAAAATAGAAAAGATGTCTTCGTCTCCTATCTGTAACTATTTTCTTTCATATAATTCTTTTATGGCCTTCTTTTCCAAGAAGATAAACCAACAAAACAAAAGTGGGATAAGAATAGAATAACCTCAGAATGGAGTCAGATTGCTAACGGCAACTCAGCTTACCCTGAGACCTCATAGATTAAATAAAAGACTTCGGTTCAAAGTTTCATGTTGGCTCCCGAGTTCGACAAAAACACCTGCGGAAGGCTGAAAGACGCATCGGCCGAAACTTTGTGAATATAACAAACAGATGAAGACGATAGCCGGAATACTCTAAATGATACATAATTTATCAAGTATCCTGCCAAAAATGAAGACATATGATTAAGTATCTTATCTTCCGTTTTCCGGGCGTCGCTGGGTAACCCTGCTAGTCTGTAGAACTTCATAGGAAGTTAAATGTACTTCTTTCAGTTATCCCCACTTAGCAGTATATTATAATGCTTGTTAATGTCGAACTACTTTCATTCCCCAATGACCAACTTCCTCTTTCAATTTCAGTTTCAAATTTTATGGACATCGATTTTTCTTTCCAAATCGCTTATTTCATTTTTACTCGCAAAGGCCTCCACCCCTCCTCCATCATCATTCGTTTTCCCAGATAAGCTAAGCTTTTTCCTTTACTGGTCCTTCATTCTACAACCACCGCCACCACCCTCGCGAAACAGGACGAAACCCCGGCCATTTTTGTCCCATCTTTATAGTTAATGGTTTAATGTCTGTATTTTATGCTCAGCATAAATAAATCGAAATAAAATCAAATAAATTTAAGATAATTTCACATTTGCTCCAACAGACTTTTCATTTGTCGATTTTTCGCATTCGACAAAAAACGCGCCCTCTTCGTTTATAGTGTAAACAAAAGTTTTGACGAGAGTCACGAACTCGTAAGTACGTCGTAAATTTTAAAATGCGACTGAAGCGATACAATAAAAGTCTGCTTTCTCTGTTCAAAGGGAACGAACGAACGGACGGACGGACGGACGAACCAACGAAAAAGGAAAGATGGATGTCACGGAGAGAAGGAGAGGGTCTAAGAAGGACGCTGTTAAGCGAATTTTTATTTGAGAACGTATTCTTTTGATTTGTATTTACGCACAGAGCGTAGGACCCGCTTTGCGCGCAGCGTAAATGCGGTCGTGCAAAATTTGACCACTCAGCCCATGCAAGCATACAGGCTTTCGTACATCTGCCTGCACCAACGTGGACAAATATTCGATTTTTCACAAGAGGCACAGAGAGAGAGAGAGAGAGAGAGAGAGAGAGAGAGAGAGAGAGAGAGAGAGCAAAACAATAAATATTTTATGCAATGTAAATGTGCATATATATTTCTGTTCTCCCGAGAATATATAAAATAAATATGCACTTGTGAGTCTTATTATTTATGGCCCGATGTATGTCGTTACCTATCTATCTATCTATCTTAGGCTGTTTATATCAATCTAACAATCTATGACATAAAATCTATCTTTTGGCCTTAAATAACCCATGAAGCTTGGTATGCCATTAAACCAAGAAACCAAAGATACCAAACTGTCTCCAACTTCAGCTTAATCAACACCTGAATGCAATTTCCAGTTAGTGAAATTCTTTTTTTAATTTTTTAACTAGACTTTTTCTGTTTACGGTTGTTTTTATTTACAGTGTCCACCCCTTTGATCACCGATCCAAATTTGGTCTGCTAGCTAGGTGTCAGCGCACAGGTCAAGTTGAGAGCACAACTGAGGTAGGGTTGGGTGTTCAGTAAAACAAATAAACAACATCAACAACGACAAAACCAAAACTTCATTATTTCCTAAGGGTTCATTTTCACAATAAAGGAATCAGATTTTCCATTTGACCCCTCCACAAACAGCGGCTTGTCTCCGACTCTGCGACCCCTTCTGCTACTATCGCCCCACTCTCCTCGATCGCCAACTTCTTCATCATTTATCTTTTGAAAGCTAATCCCTCATAAGTTGGATTACAACTGTTTATGCAGTCATTTTTTAAAACACACACACACACACACACACACACACACACACACACACACACACACACACACACATATATATATATATATATATATACTGAAGAAAAAAATGGTTGAGGGTGAGGGTCCGAACAGAGTGATTGTCAAGAAAGACTTATGTGAGACAAAAAAGAGTGAGGGTAGATAGATACGATAATTATACAGATGCCTTCGTATTACCTTGTCTTATTTCTGCTTCCATATCACGACGGTCGCCCGACGTATATTCTCTCCCCCCCCCACTCACTCATCATATTTCCCCGACTAAGTTTATCTACTCTAACACCAATTTGCTGAGTGCAATTGCGAACGCACAGCTTCGGTAGGTCAGAGGGTGTAGGCGAAAAATACACTCGTTCCTCGTCCCTTGGGCTGGGGGGTTGGGAGCTGAACGACCGAGATCGGCGTGAGATAAGAAATAATTGCGAATATTTCGTTTCTCTTTTATGACGATTTCATTTTCACTTGCGAACGGATTTACCTTTTTTTTCCCTTTTCACTTTCTCATTGGCAGACATTTTCTTTTTCAGTCTTTCTCTCCGTAGTTAATTTCTTTCTTTCTTTCTTTCTTTCTTTCTTTCTTTCTTTCTTTCTTTCTTTCTTTCTTAAGATAAACATGGGTCCATCTGCCCATCCATACTCTTTCTTTCTTTCTTTCTTTGATGTTATATCTGATTCAATTCTTTCTTTCTTTCTTTCTTTCTTTCTTTCTTTCTTAAGATAAACATGGGTCCATCTGCCCATCCATACTCTTTCTTTCTTTCTTTGACGTTATATCTGATTCAATTAATTCTTTCTTTCTTTCATTTTTCTTTCTTTCTTTCTTTCTTTCTTTCTTTCTTTCTTTCTTTCTTTCTTTCTTAAGATAAACATGGGTCCATCTGCCCATCCATAGTCTTTCTTTCTTTCTTTGACGTTATATCTGATTCAATTAATTCTTTCTTTCTTTCATTTTTCTTTCTTTCTTTCTTTCTTTCTTTCTTTCTTTCTTTCTTTCTTTCTTTCTTAAGATAAACATGGGTCCATCTGCCCATCCATAGTCTTTCTTTCTTTCTATGACGTTATATCTGATTCAATTAATTCTTTCTTTCTTTCATTTTTCTTTCTTTCTTTCTTTCTTTCTTTCTTTCTTTCTTTCTTTCTTTCTTTCTTTCTTTCCCCCCTTTTGATCGTTTTCTTTTATCATCTGTTTCCCTAGTTTTAATTTTTTTTTTTTTAAAAAGAAATATTGAATTTACTTTTTTTTTCAATGCTTAATTTCCTTTCTCATTCATTTTGCTCTTTTTCTCTGTCTTTTTCATTATCAACTCCCAAAGGAAATACACACATACACACACACACATTTTTGTTGTCTTTTCCCAATTGTTTATTCTACATATTTAAAACCTTCCCTTTTTTTTTATTTTGATATTAAAAACAAAACAACAAACAAAATAAAATCCTCTTTAGCATCTTTCATATATTCTTTTCACAGTTCTTTTTGTCCATTAATTTTTCCTTCTTCCTTAATCTTTCTTTTTTTTTTTTTAACCTATTCAATTCTCTGTTTCATTTGCACACATTTTTTCTTTTTTTTATTCTCACTCACTCTTATATAAACATTTTCCTCATTATCCTTTTCTTTTCTTTCGTTCTCCTCCAGAGTCTTGTTCTGACTTAAGTCAATAGTTTATCTTCAAATCATGCTAACCACCGCCTCCTCCTCAAACTCCACCATCACCACCACCATCAGGCAATTTTACTGGTTCGGGTTCCTTAATATGGACTCTGTGTCCGTTTTACAACAAGAGATAGAAATGAATAACGTGAATTTATCACCCGTCATCCTGCAGGCATTTTTGTTAGAGTGTCCAATCACCGCCAAGTTTTTTTTCTTTCTTTCTTTGCCGCTCTTTGCTTAGATTATCCTAAATGACAGCCTCGCTTTCACTTCACTGTTTGCCGCTCATTGACATCGGTTTCAATGTTTGCGTTGTCTTTATTATCTCCGATTCGACTTCACTCCATCGTTTTCCGGTAATTTCGCCGGTTTTTATGACTATTTATGATTCGCGCATTCAATCTTTGGGAATTGTCAAATTTCCTTCTACTATTTCAACATTTTTTTTTATTTATCATTAGGAATGTATCTTCAATTCGAATGCAGCCCTCTGCCTTTTATCCTTTATTTACTCATAAATTCCCTCTCTTCCCGCATTGTCAACATTAATTTCCTCTTTTGATTTTGTTTTACTGTAGACTTTTATTTTTTCTTTTTTTCTCGAGTGACCTATATCATTGCATTATTTCTTTTCTGTTTCTTTTACCTAATCAAACTTCTTTCTTTCATTCTTTCTTTCTTTCTTTCTTTCTTTCTTTGATATAATATCTTATCTTATCTAATTCTTTCTTTCTTTCTTTCTTTCTTTCTTTGAGGCAATATCTTATCCAATTCTTTCTTTCTTTCTTTGATATAATATCTTATCAAATTCTTTCTTTCTTTCTTTCTTTCTTTCTTTCTTTCTTTCTTTCTTTCTTTCTTTCTTTCTTTGAGGCAATATCTTATCCAATTCTTTCTTTCTTTCTCTGATATGATATCTTATCAAATTCTTTCTTTCTTTCTTTCTTTCTTTCTTTCTTTCTTTCTTTCTTTCTTTCTTTCTTTCTTTCTTTCTAATATCTTATCCAATTAATTATTCATGTTTTTGTTAGTTTGTTTGTTTCTTTGTTCGGTGTATTCACTAATTCTTTCTGATTTTCCTTCACAAATTCATTGTTTTCTCCATGTCTTTCTTTCTTTCTCTTTATGACGTGCACACTTTTACTTTCTCTAATTCCTTCACACATTTATTCTTTTCTCCTTCAAACTTTTTTGTATGTTTATTTGTTTGTTTGTTTGTTTGACGTATATCCTTCCAGTCTTTCTATTTTCTTTCACTCGTCCATTGCTCTACCTCTTTCTTTCTTTCTTTCTTTCTTTCTTTCTTTCTTTCTTTCTTTCTTTCTTTCTTTCCCGGCATTTTTTTCTCTTCAACTACTTTGTCCTATTTTCAGATTATTCCTTCATTTTTTCCCCTCCTTTTTTTTTTTTTATACCATTTCACTTAATTTTCGATCACACCAAATCGACCATTCTTCAATTTTCTTTCTTTCTTTCTTTCTTTCTTTCTTTCTTTCTTTCTTTCTTTCTTTCCATTAACATAATTGTCATCAATCCTTTTTGCCTGAAACTAAATGGAGTGACCACCGCCAACATAAACTACTAAAGACACGTGACCGCCCGCGCGCAACGTTCCTGGCGTGAATCAACCGATTGGACGGATTGTCAGTTAAAGCAAAGACAAATTTACCAGTCACATTAGCAGCTCCATTCTTTCATTTTCTTTATGGCGAGAAGTTGCAGTTTTAATGTTAAACATTTTTTTTTCCTGGAATGAAGCTGATTGGTTTCATTTTAATGTAGGGCCTCTGACGATTCACACTCTTTTGTTTAATGGCCAATACAAAAGAATCACATGTTTACAGCCGTCGATGTTCCTGAAACGATAATGCTTTTTTAAAAAAGAATCCCTTGGATTAGTGTCCTTCATCGTTTTTTCTTTTTTTTTTTTTTGTCCTGAGATTACAATAATCCCGTCTTAGTTCTTTAATAGCTTCTTCGCGTCGGATTTTGCTCAAGAATAAGGTTTGCTGTTGATCCAATTCATGGTGGTCATTTGCTCGCCATCTTGAAGAGGATTTTTAACAAAATTCGTGAATATTCTAAACACCACTACACTATTCTGTCATATCCCACCCAACGCTATCAATAGGTTCTAAAACGTCCGATTTTGATGTAAATAGGACGTAAGTCTAAAAACGAACCCCCGCAAAAAACACAAAAAACCACCGTAAAACTAGGCGTAAATAACTCGGGAAAAATATTAGTTTGGTTTGGTTTAATGGCACTTCAACCATTGTAGGTTATTTAATGCCATATCCATTTATATATATATATAAACAGTTCTATTTTAAACAATTCAGTATAACGTAAGAACACATTTTAAAGGTGAAAACAGTTTAACTTCAAATAATTCAGTTTATTTTAAATACACAGTTTAAATATCAAAACAGTTTTATTTCAAACAATTCAGTTTAACATTAGTACACAGCTTAAAGTTTAAAATTGTTTCACTTGAAATAATTCAGTTTATCATAAATATACAGTTTAAATGTCAAAAACAGTTCTATTTCAAACATTTCAGTTTAGCATAAATACAGTTCTTTGTTTACACGCAGTTAAATGTCAAAAACAGTTATTTTTCAAACAATTTAGTTTAACATGAGTACACTGTTTTGTTCTATTTAACTCATGGATTGAACCCGATCAGGTGGTACCACTCCAGGACAGAGTGGACCTGGGAGTGATGGCAATAAACGGGTTCTCTGCATTCCCCAAAGCTCCACCATTACTGGAGACACACTATCAGATTGTTTAGTGTCATATACAGGATATTCGTTGGGGGAGTCAACCCCTCTGCAGAGATGCAGTCGGTGTATTCAGAAACCCCAGCCGACTCGGCTAGAAAAATACAACTATCGCTTAATATTAAAGAACACTAGAATCTCGTTGTGGTCATATTCTTGAAAGAATAATGAGAACAATGAATAAAATCATGTTATTTACCTTGTGATTTGCCCTTAAAAAATATGACGATAAACACCTAACAAACAGAAAAAAAAACAACACATGAAAGTAGATATTTATCGTATAGACATTAAAGAATATTTTATTCTTAATCTGTAAAGAATAATACGTAGTGCCTTCAACAAGTTTACAGACTTTTTTGTACAGGCATTTACAATTGTCGTAGGCTCTTGAGAATTCAGTATGTTATTGCTATACATCTTATGAGATGACTGACAAATGTTTATGATTTCAGGTTCAAATGAACAGCTACAGCAGCAATTGGAATACACCCTACTAAATCCTGATTGTCACAGCTGGTGAATTTCAAAAATGCAATCTGTCACTTTAGAAGAACCATATGTAATAAAATTCTGTTTTAAACATGGACAAAATGCCACAGAAACGTATGAAATGCTTTAGACTGCTTTCCGACCATCTTGCATGAATAGAGCATCAGTTTTTGAGTGGCATAAGAGATTCAAGGAAGGCAGGGAGTCTGTGAGGGATGATGAGACGTGTGGGAGGAGTAAGGAAGTCAATAGACCAGAGTTGATTGGCCAAAGGGTTAGGGTTAGGGTTACTATGTTGAGGTTTTAAGGGAGTTCAGCAAGAGATTCCTTGGGAAGAGGCCAGCACTCTTCAAATCGGCTCAGTGGCATTTCCACAAGGACAATGCACCAGTCCATAACTCCATCCTTGTCATAGACTATTTGACCAAGATGGGCATCAAGACAGTTCCTAACCCTCCCTATAGTGCAGACCTTGCTCCCTGTGACTTTTGGTTATTCCCTAAGCTCAGAGGCTGTCGTTATGAGACAATTGAGGAGATGAAAGAGGCTGTGACGAAGGTCATTGACACGCTCACACAAGAGGACTGTTCTATTTCTGACAATTTAAGTTAGCATAAGTCATTTGTTTGCACTCCGGTCAAATGTCAAACAGTTCTATTTGACCCATTCATAGGATCCTATCAGAGTGGACCTGGGACCAATGGCACTGAAGACGGACTCTGCATTCTTCAAAACTTCTGCATTACTGGAGCCTAATCATCAGATTGTTTTGTATCATCTCCAGGACACTCGTTGGCGGGATTTTTACCCCTCTGTAGACTTGCAGTCAGTGTATTCTAAAGCCCCAGTGTGTATGTGCGTGTGTGTGTGTGTGTGTGTGTGTGTGTGTGTGTGTGAGAGAGAGAGAGAGAGAGAGAGAGAGAGAGAGAGAGAGAGAAACTTGATAGATTTTCTGTCTCTGTCTCTGTCTTTTTCTCTTCTTTTTTTAAATTTCCACTTCTCTATATGGGGTAGAACCCCTTGGCGTAATGGCTAACGTGCTGGTCGAACTCCAGTCGTTCTGTTACGTTTTCTTTCCGATCGCTACCCTTGAGAAAGGCATGAACTTCTTTTTTTTCCCCCAATCATGGGCCAATTAGTATCAAGACTATTCTCCAACAATGATGTCTATGGCTTTAAATAACCGACTAAAGTTGATATGACATTAACAAAAAATAATATACCAAACCATTTTTTCTATACTTCAGCCTTTCTTCATTCTATCACACTACGAGGTTTTTCTTTCTTTCTTTCTTTCTTTCTTTTGTAACCCCACTCTTTCTTTCTTTGTAACCTTACTCTTTCTTTCTTTCTTTCTTTCTTTCTTTCTTTCTTTCTTTCTTTCTTTCTTTTGTAATCATACTGTTTCGTTCTTTGTAATCTTACTCTTTCTTTCTTTCTTTCTTTCTTTCTTTCTTTCTTTCTTTCTTTCTTTCTTTCTTTTGTAACCTTACTCTTTCTTTCTTTGTAACTTTACTCTTTCTTTCTTTCTTTCTTTCTTTCTTTTGTAACCCCACTCTTTCTTTCTTTGTAACCTTACTCTTTCTTTCTTTCTTTCTTTCTTTCTTTCTTTCTTTCTTTCTTTCTTTCTTTTGTAACCTTAGTCTTTTTTTCTTTGTAACCTTACTCTCTCTTTCTTTCTTTCTTTCTTTCTTTCTTTCTTTCTTTCTTTCGTAACCTTACTCTTTCTCTCTTTGTAACCTTACTCTTTCTTTCTTTCTTTCTTTCTTTCTTTCTTTCTTTCTTTCTTTCTTTCTTTCTTTCTTTTGTAACCTTAGTCTTTCTTTCTTTGTAACCTTACTCTCTCTTTCTTTCTTTCTTTCTTTCTTTCTTTCTTTCTTTCTTTCTTTCTTTCTTTCGTAACCTTACTCTTTCTTTCTTTGTAACCTTACTCTTTCTTTCTTTCTTTCTTTCTTTCTTTCTTTCTTTCTTTCTTTCTTTCTTTCTTTCTTTTGTAACCCCACTCTTTCTTTCTTTGTAACCTTACTCTTTCTTTCTTTCTTTGTAACCTTACTCTTTCTTTCTTTCTTTCTTTCTTTCTTTCTTTTGTAACCCCACTCTTTCTTTCTTTGTAACCTTACTCTTTCTTTCTTTCTTTCTTTCTTTCTTTCTTTCTTTCTTTCTTTCTTTCTTTCTTTCTTTCTTTCTTTCAACTCAACTAATTACGCACTTGGACAAACGGTTATCATCGTTGGAATTGAAATCTGTTAACCGGGTTCAAATCCTGGTTGAGATTGTTGGCGTTTCACTTCGCGCCAACTTCTTAGAGAAAGGCATGAAACCACATGTTCTCTCTTCAGGTATATGTAAATAGTTGGGCAAACTGTTTTTTAGCCTTGTTAAGACAACCAATATAGGAAACGGAAAAGACTGAATTCAAACCAGATATACTTCTTTTTAAAAATTGACCTTGTGCCGGACTTTACTAATGGTGGTGGTGGTGCTGCTGAAGATTGCGTAAATGCATACTCCATTGATTGAAAAGGATTTCAATCGACAGATGCTCCTGCAGACGTATCGAATCTATGTGTACATAAATCCATGATTTATGACGGGAATCATTCTAGCAAGAAAAGATTGGTCAATATAAAGTTTCATTTATAAATTTTTCTTTTCATTATAACTTTTATGAATAAATATTATTTCACAAATTTCCGTTGAGGCTGTAACTGTTGAACCAAAATATTCAGCTTAATACGATTAATATACCGATTCCGTAGAGAGTATTTTTGCTTCTAGAGTACACACTTATATTTATAATTCCCATACATTAAAAAAAAAACCAAAACAAACAAACAAACAAACATTGCAAAACGAGTTATGACAGACCCTTAAAGAGATATTTAGATTTCTTTTGTCATATACTTGAATATGCCCACCTTAAATGGTTGAGATCGTGAGTTCAGTTTATTGGGGAGTTTGCTTTTACGTATTTTGCACTAGGATGAAAAGAAATAAAAATAAGATTTGAGGAAAAATACTCGAATATTTTCATTACCTCGATGGTAAAATAATGTCTATTTTCAGTAAAATAATAATTCAAAGCTGAATATTTCTTTTACTAAAAATGGTCACTGGTTACGAAGATATATCAAGATTTTCATTTAAAAATTCCAACATTTACATATATACATGCGTATCTATTTATTCACACACACACACACACACACACACACACACACGCACACACACAAATATATCTGAATTAACATATTTGTTCGAGATATTCATGTTAATATGTATGTTTTATATCAAAATATTCAATCTATCTATCTATCTATCTATCTATCTATTAATCTCAGTCTGTTCATATCTATCTATCTATCTTTTATGTATATTTCATATCAAGATTTTCATTTAAAATTTTCAACGTGTATATATGTACATACATATCGATTTATTTGTAGATATATTTGTATCGCACACACACACACACACACACACACACACACACACACACACACATATATATATATATATGAAATAACATATTTTGTGTTGAGATTTTTATGTAATATATATATGTTTTATATCCAAATATTTAATATATGTATGTATGTATGTATCAGTAAATATTACTCATTTTTAGTTTCTTGATTTTCAAATATAAATACTGACATCGAATTTTTTTCTATCAAGTGTCGGCAAAAAAGATTAGAGGTTGACCCAGATACTGTCATGGAATATAATTAAATGTTGTTTATTTTTTAGCTTAGTCTCTCTTGCGATTCACGCACTTCTTCCATCGGTGTTGCATTGGTCCCTCCCATTGGTTAAAAAATTCAGCTGCAGATATGACGTCATTATACGAACTTTTCTGCTCACTCACTCTCTCTCTCTCTCACTCTGTCTCTCTCTCTCTCTCAACCCCCCCCACACACATATATATATATGCGTGAGTATATATATATATTTAGAATTTTAGTTGTATAATATCATTCTATCTTATCTACTTAGACACACATGCACATATATACATATTCTTATGTGTATGTGTGTGTGTGAGAGTATGTGTGCATATGTGTCTCTATGCATGGACATACATTAATGGTCTTACTTATATTTTTCCTTAGTAGTTTATTCACATTCACATATATGCTTATAAAGTCACACACACACACACACACACACACACACACACACACACACACACACACACACATATATATATATATATATATATATATATATATATATATATATTTCAGTAGACTAGATATAGTCCGATTATCGCATAAGCAAGAAACTATCTGTGGTTGTTGGTTGTATGTCAACGCTATCCAAACTTATATATCCATACTCTATCACTGATATTAATCTGCATAAATATACAAAACTACGTTTGTAATCTCTCTGTCTCTCTGTCTCTCTCTGTCTCTCTCTCTCTCTCTCTCTCTCTATATATATATATATATATATATATATATATATATATATAAAGAAAATGAGAGGGGGAAAGAGTGAGAAAAATAGAGATCAGAAGATCAGAAACGAATAAAGAAAAAGCGCTTAGATCAATGAGATGTCATTATATAAACATCGTTAGGACAGCCAACCAGGTACGTTCGAGACAAGGCGACACAAAATATATATGCAATGTTCCTTGTTCTTTGAAATGAAGAGGTGATTTTATTTTCTTATTATCTTTTTTTCTAAAATACATAGCGTTTATTTAATTTCTCCAACCTTTTATAAAGCAGACATAAACTTGATCTCACGTTTCACTCAATGTTTTATTTGAACACCTTTCGGTACGGGAGAAAAAAAAAACTTAAAAAAGGAAAAAAGAAAAAAGCAAATAAATAAAAAAACAAACTGGAAACAAGTCACAAGTGTGAGTTTTCCCATCGAAATGACAACAGAATGTTGTCAAACTTCCTTTTTAGCGACATTTTTGCTTCTTCTTCTTCTTCTAAAATTTATTGTCACATATCTTTTTTTTCTTTTGTTTCTTATTGCGAAGTGACTATAATCGGAACAGAACAAAAACACATAAGAGTCAACTGATTTGCCATTGCGTGCAAACAGCATAACATTTCGGTATATTTCTTCTTTCCTTTTTGCTCCTTTTTATTGTCCTCTCCCTAAAAAAGCTTGCCTGAAGATGTTCACTAAGATTAACTTAGTATGGCACAAGGCAAAAGATGGAGGGATAATATTAGTGTCCCTCGGGGGGGGGGTCTTCTCTTTGAAGTTTAGAATTCACTGCTGAAGAGTAAGAACTCCCATGCAATGAGGTGTCCGTATGTGCACAATCAGATGTCACAGCCCATGCAATGACGTGCCCGTATGTGCACAATCAGATGTCACATCACATGAAATGACGTACCCGTATGTGCACAATCAGATGTCACATCACGTGCAATGACGTACCCGTATGTACACAATCAGATGTCACATCCCATACAATGAGGTGCCCATATGTGCACAATCAGATGTCACAACCCATGCAATGAGGTGCCCGTATGTCCACAATCAGATGCTCGATAAATAGTCCTCTTTCTCGTCAAGTGGTAGTGTTCTTTGACAACTCTGGGCACCTCTGGTGGTATATTGGTTAGCAAGCTAGATCAGCAAACTTACATAAGTGAGTTCGAGTCTCATTGGGTGCCCCATTCATTCGGCCTTGTGCCACATCGAAGCAAAAGTGCTTCGTAAATTACTTCTTCTTTGGCAACTCTGTTCGCTTCATAACTGAGTACTTGCGTGAACAACTTCACAAATTCGACATGGTACTGTGAACAGGATACGAACCTGTGAGGGAATAATTCGACATCTGTGTGTGTGTGTGTTAACAATCATTTTGAGCTCTGTGCGGCACAAAATCAAATCAGAATAGACGGTTGGAAGACTGTGCTGTTCCAATCTTCTAGTTGATACGTTGCAGTTTATCCCTGCGTGCGTGTGTGTGTGTGTGTGTGTGTGTGTGTGTGTTGATAGTTTTATTCTTAAATTTGTTGGGCGCAAATGCGACCATGAATTAAACTAAGGGAAGTTGGTATAGGGAGATTATGTGGCAGCATTTTTCCAAATGAAGAAGGCCTGCCTCATCTGAAGAGCAGTTGTCGACTTATTCACTGGGTTTTATGGCATATCAAACTTTATAAGTTATTTAATGCCAAAGCCATTTTATACTAATAATCAATTCTATTTCAAACGATTCTGTTTCGCATACAGTTTAATTGTCAAAAACATTTCTATATCAAGCTATTCAGTTTAGTCAAACAGTTATAATTCAAACAATTCAGTTTAGTATAAGTACAGATTTTGTTTATACACAGTTACATGTCAAAGCAGTTATTCTTTAAATAATTCAGTAAGTACAGTTTCAATGTAAAAAATAGTTCAATTTCAAACAATTCAGTTTAGCATAAGTACGTAGTTTAGTTCTATTTGACCCATAAATAGAGCCCTATCAGGTGCTAACTCTCCAAACCAGAGTGGACCTGGGAGTAATGACAATGAAAAGGTGCTCCCCATTTTCCAAAGCTCCAGCATCATTGGAACCTGACCATTAGATTGTTTTGTGTCATATCCAGGACACTGGTTGCGGGGTCTTAGCCCTCAGCAGAGATGAATTCGGTGTATTCTATAGCCCATTTAACTGTGTGCAAATAAATGATTATTGAATTATCAGTTTTAAATTGCAATAGTTGAAACTATATAACTGTGACAGAACGAATGATTGATAATAAAAAGAATTATTTGTGTTGGATAGCAATGATTGAAACCATTCAACCGTGTGAAAACGAATTATTAATATTTGATAGAATTATTAGTGTTTGATAGCAATAATTGAAACTATTGAAGTGTGTCCAAACAAATGAGTTCTACTACGTCTAAAAATAATATTACCAACATACTCTTTACAACAAGTTATATATATATATATAAACAGGATTTGACATTAAATAACCAACTAGGGTTGATATGCCAATCAAACTAAATGCACGGAATTCAATTAGGCTTTTAGATATACACAGATTACCCAATCCAGGCCAGAAACCGGATCTAGTTTTAATTAACAAGAAAATAATTTGTCGACAAGTAAATATTGCTGATCCTGCAGACACCAGAATGAAAATGTAAAAAAGCGAAAAGCTGGAAAAATAATTGGACGTTACCAGAAAGCAAAAAAAAAAAAAAGCTGTGGAACAAGTGGTTGACAGTGATACCAATGGTAGTTGGAGCCCTTGGATTCGTATTCAAGAACCCAGAAATAGGATTGATGAACTGGAGTTTAGAGGAAGAATTGACTCCATTCAGATCACATTATTACTAAAAGTTGGCTAGGATATTCAGAAGGGTCCTGGAGACCTGAAGAAACGTTCGGTGTCTCAGACTCTTGTGCAAAAGTTAAACAGTTTCATGTATTCCTGTCAAATAATGATTTTTTTGTGAACCGATAGATTTTACAAGTAGATGGAATCTTCACAGCTACAACAAATTCGAATCAGTGTGGACCTGGGAGTAATGGCAAAAAAGTAAAAAAATGTTGAAGTGACAGGAGCAGTAAGAGAAGAAGAAAGTCAAAGATAGTTATTATAAGATGAAGAGAAAAACTGCAGAGAAAGAGAAATTGGGAGAGACAGAGAGACAGAGACAGAAAAGTAATTAAAGAAAGAGAGATTGAATGTTTCTGATCAATAAAGAGAAAGAAAGAAGAAAAGAAAGATCGAAATAAGAAGTTAAAGAAAGAGATTTAAAATTTGAGAGACAGACGAAGAGAGCGAAGGCTTGCTTTAGTGAATGTATGTGCGTGTTTGTGTGTATGTCCGTGAGAGGGAGATATATATATATATATATATATAGGGGGGAAGCAAAGGCTGGATTGAGTGAATGTGTATATGTGCATGTGTGTGTGTGTGAGAGAGAGAGAGAGAGAGAGAGAGAGAGAGAGAGAGAGAGAGAGAGAGATGGGGAATCAGGGCTCTTCAGAGAAGGAGTAAAGCTACTGGGATACCAACTGGCCGGACATGAATTGCTAAATGAGATTCTACGAATCAACTTGTCTCATAAAATACGGACTTACAAAGGCGATCTTATTCTCTATCACCGACACTGCGTGTTTCCTTGCTGATACATATCATTGCGGGTTTGATATATTTCAATATACTTAAAACCCGTATGAATAACCCATTCGGCTACTTAAGATTTATTCGGATATGATAAAATGCGTTGGAATGAAACGTTGCTTGCATACACATTTACAGAGTTACGCGTAGTACCGAGTATTACATAATAAATTAGCGAAATCTATTTTTGACAGATAGTGAAGTAATTTAAATAAATTAGAAACCGTTAAACGGTGGAAAGTTGCCATAAGTCAGCTCAGTTTAATAGACTGACCATGACTCCCAAGATCAATTTGAAAACTAGACTGTGATTGAATACTCCCAGAGCGGTTACTGAGGGGTTTCTAGAAGTGTCGACAATAGGTTTTAACAGTTTTTCAGTTGCAAATGTAGGTTCGAAAGTGACGGTAGAGTTCCGCCAGTTCTCTTAACTCCGCGTAAATGTCGTGCGGTTAAAAAGCTTGTTGTAAAATAAAAATGTGCCCATAAAAATGGTATCTGTGTAGTTTGGCATCGTATCAAAGAAGAACTGAAATAAATAGGGTTACAGCAACAGAGAAGACGAAGAGAGAACACGCAGAGTCGCGACTCGAAACGACAACGACAAAGAAGGCGGCTGACGATAGGAGACAGACACGGTGACAAAAGAAACACAAGGGCACTGACCAAAATAGAAGATATTAGCCTTAGTTAGTAAAAAAGTCTTTATAATATGAGTGGTATAAAAAAAGTCTTGCTTTATTTCGATAGGCTTTATTTACAGTCTCTCACTATCTCTTAAATACGAATACATGTGTTTTTATATGTATAAAGATTAGTGGATGTGTAGTTAAAAACAACCTTTGAATTTCTATATTAATCAAACGACAACTACGACAAAGTAGTTGTCGTCTGGGGCTGTAGAATATACAGACTGCACCTCTGCAGAGGAGTGAGTTCCCACCCCAACGAATATCCTTGAAATGACTCTAAACAATCTGATGGTAAGGGTCCAGTAATGTTGGTGCTTTGGGGAATGTGGGGCACCGCTTCATTGTCCCTGTCCTAAATAGAACTAATTTGTATACATATCCTAAAGTGAATTGTTTGAAATAGAACTGTTTTTGACATTGAAACTGTACTTACGAGAACTCTACTAACGAGAACTGTTTTTGACATAGAAACCGTACTTACGCTAAACTGAATTGTTTGAATTACAAGTGTTTGACTAAACTGAAGAGCTTGAAATAGAAATGTTTTTGACAATCAAAGTGTGTACTCATGCTGAACTGAATTGTTTGAAATAGAACTGTTAATGTGTATGAAATTGGATTCGGCATTGAATAACCTACAAAGTTTGATATGCCATAAAACCAACCAACCAACCAACCAACCACTATTTTATTTAAACCCTTCCCTGCCTCCTCTCCGAACAGCGTGCAATGAAAAATCATCAAAATAAATATATACCTAATTAAACTCAAATACGGTAGATTTTTGTCGAAAACATCCAGATTTTAGAGGAGGTGTCCTCGTGGTGTAATGGTTAAAGCAATGGACTTTTGAATCGTAGTTAGCGAGTTCGAACTCCAGTCGCTCTATTACGTTCACTTTCGGAGATATACGCTTGGAAAAGGTATGAAGCCCCTTATCCTTCAAGCTATGGGTGAAAAAGTACCAGAAGAATGGCTTTGGCGTTAAATAACCTACAAAGGTTAATATGCCATTAAACCAACCAACCAACCAGCTAAGAGACAAATAAATAAATTCGAAATAATCGACTGCCCTGTCTGATTGGCTTAGAATATGCTGACTGTACCTCCTCCCAAAGGGGTGCACTGGGTATAAAACAAATTAATCCGATGGTGAGACTCCAGTTTTGGACATCTGGCTCGTGTGAGGTATCCCTTCATTAATATTACTCTAAAGTCTTCTCTGACCCGGGGAGGTAGAATCTGTTAGGGTCCGATCTAGGGGTCAAATAGATTTGTTTGAAAATTATTTGTATTTGATTGGAATATCTGAAATCATGCAACCGTATAAAAAAAATCTTAAATTTATTTTCCTAGTTGAACAATTTACGTGATTACCAAACTTCTAGGCATAGAATAATCCTAGATGAGCTGATATGCCGTAAAAATCAATCCAATCAATCGAAATAATTAAGATTTTAATTAAAAAAATCAATGAACCCATTTTCATTGAACAATGACTGAATGTTCCAAATTGGCTGTGACATCTTCGTGGCTGGTGTTCAACTACATGTCTTTACCCCATCATGTCTCGCCGTCAACTACCTTCACTTCTGCCTATCGTGTTGGGGTTTGGAACATCTGCTTCCGCTCTGTTCACACAGGCATACACTATCTTCCGACCGCCTCTTTTCCCAAATCATTTTTAATTACTACTTGTGTTTTTCTATGAGTCGTTCAATTACGTTACAATACAACCTAATGATTATCATTACCAAATAAAATTATCAAATAGTTACTTGAGCCTATATAATTGCTTGCAGAAAAAGTGAAGACTAACTACGGCATTAAATAAGCTAACAAGGTTTACATACCATAAAAACAAGCGAGCATTTTCGGCTTTACTGTTCATGGAAGTCTAAAACTTAAGGACTCAAAAATATAATGCCAGTCACTCCTCCAACACAATATAATGTCAGTCGTCCCTCCACCACAATATAATGTCAGTCATCTGTCCACAGCAACATAAAGTCAATCACCCCTGCACAACAATAGGTGCTTGAAACAAGCCAATGTATATTTTATTAACCTTCTTAAGAATGTTTTTTAAATGTACCCTGGTTGGTTGAAAAGTTCATCGACGGACCAAGATATTCTCATGAAATGTAACCAAATAAGTTTTATTTTTTAACATAGAATCCTTTACGGTCCCTTTTGCATCTCATTGATAAAAAAGACATCAGCTGCAGCTATGACGTCATCGTATGAACTTTTCAGCCAATGATCTGTTCAGTCCACTCTCACGTGTAAACTTGGATTATTTCTTCTTTTCTTATTTTGATCTTGAAGTGAAAGCATTCTACCCTACCCAGGCAAGAAACATGCATGAGTGAGCTGTTAGATAATAGATTAGCTGTATCTGTTATCAGAGAAGTAAGGCAGATAGTGTAAAAAAAATTAATCGTTACCATAACTGGAAACCGTTGGGTATGATTGATGGGTGATGACCCTTGAATTATTTGAGAATTTGGCTGCAATTGGATAATCTTAGTCAGGTGATATGTAATATAATTGCCGAGGGATTTCATTTTATATATCTTGCCTTTCGGTTTAGTTAGGCTGAGAACCTTTCGCTTAGCTCATGGGTTAGTTAGGTGCAACAAAACGCAGGTGTTCCCACGTGTGCGGAGAGGATGTGTCATTCAGAGATGTCAAAATAAAAATCCCAGATAGGAATTGAGACCAGGGTATTTGGGTGACGTCACGCACGGGAAGCGTGGGCTGAGATTTGAGAAAAAGCAGTTAGTTGAGTTCCTTTCAGAGCTGGGCGAGGCCAGACGACTTTGTGTCCTACGGGCACCGCGCGTTGGTTGTGTTGAGAGCTGACGATGTAAAAGCAGTCAGCGTAGAAAGATTGTGTCCCTCTCTCCTCATGTCGAAAAACCTTTAAATTCACAGGTAATAAAAACGTTTCGCACCTGAACCAATTTCGTAAAGTTTCGTGTTTTTAGGTTCCCTATGTCTATTTCACATATCCGTGAATCATGGATATGTTACAGATGGAAGGGTTCTAGAAGTATTGAAGTTGGGTTCAATTAGCTGAGAATCACTGATGCGAGGGTTTGATGATTTCAATCAAGGGTCAGATTAATTCTCCGGATTAGCGAACCGGGTAATGAATGAGAAGAAGACTTTATGAAGTTAATAAAGTTTTGTGCACTATAAAGGAATTATATGTGCTGATTATCCCATCAAAACAGTGTTAAGGGTCGGCCATAGAAACGCCCAGCCTACTGCGGCTGTACAATACGTCGATTACTTCCCGGCCCCAATAAGTTTGCAGGATATGATACTATACTGCAACTAATTGTGAAGCTCCAGCCTAGAAATTTAGGGAATATGGAGTACTCCTTCATTACTATTACTCCCAGGTCCACTTTGATTCATATTGGTTATAGTTATTAGGGTCCCCCCTAGGGGTTAAATAGTATACTCCTGTGGACCCCTTCACATGGACGAGTAAAAGGAGGACGGCCAGCTAGAACCTATATACAACAGCTTTGTGACGATATAGGATGTAGCCATGAAGACCTGCCGGGAGCGATGGACGATAGAGAAGGGTGGCGAGAGCGGGTCAGAGAGATCCGTGCTGGTGGTATGACATGATCATGATGATGAACCATTTACTAAGAATTATATAGCTGTATGCAAATTATTTTCATACATAGCAATACTTCATAAACCAAATTACTAATGTCAACACTTATAACACTTTTACTGTATGCAAATAAAGATCAATATTCAATAGAATTATCAACGTTAGATAGCCCTACTTGAAACCATTTAACTATGAGCAGACAAATAATTAATACTTGATGGAATAATTAGTGTTAGATAAGATTACTTGTTATCATTTAACAGTGCGTAAACGATTAATATCAAATAGGATTATTAGTGTTAGATAGGAATGATCGAAACTATTTAACCGTGTGTAAACAAATAATTAATATTCAATAGAATTTTTAGTGTTAGATAGGAACATTGAAACCATTTAACTATGCGCAAAGAAATCAACGCAAATAACTCGTTTAAAAATAAAGTTACCTACAAACTATTTGCATACAAATCATATCAATTTAAAAACAGGATTTTACATTAGATGACCCACAAGGGTTGATATGCCATAAAATACAAGCGAACTAGCCAATTAATCAATGGCCATTGAAGAAGAAGAAGAAGAAGAAGAAGAAGAAGAAGAAGAAGAAGAAGAAGAAGAAACTTGTAAAGAAAAGGGAGGATATGGGCTATCGTCTGAATAATCACCTACACAATGGAAATTTTTAGTTTTAGGAAAATATACACGAGAATTGTCCGGCTGTGTGCCGTAGAAAAGTAGTGGGCCACATGCGGCCCGCAAGCCACGCGCTTAAGACCTATGCGATGGAGAATGAAATCAGAATGACTAATGGAGAAAATAACACAGTTCGAAAGAATTTATCGGAAGTAAAGAGTTAAAATTATAAACGAATCAGTTTAAACATGGGGGTTTATTTAGTTAATGCGAGGTGTGTGTATGTGTGTGGGGGGGGCAGTGCGTTATATCGTTTTTTATGGCAAATAATCGATTTATATACTGATGTAAGTAACTGACGGGCCACGCGCTAGGGTAAGAGCGTGGGGCGTGAACTGGCCGAGGAGAAGGATAAAAAGAAGTTTGCGCCAAGAGACATGAACGATCAGGAAATTTGAAATGGAAGTAAATAAATGTGAAAACGATTTCTGCGGAGGAGTTGATGGAAAAAAATTGATTGAGACAAAGGGTGAACAAAGAAAGAAATAAAGAAAGAAGATCAAAAAAGAAAAGAAAAGAAAGGAGTGTTAGGAATTTATATATAAGCCTTATGTCTCTCTATACATTAGAATGGAAATTAATAAGCTGTGGACAGGGAGATGATGTTATGTACTACTTAATATGCATTTGAAAAACAGAGAGAGAGAGAGAGAGAGAGAGAGAGAGAGAGAGAGAGAGAGAGAGAGAGAGAGCGTGTGAGTGAAAGAGAAAGAGAGAGTGCACGTGTGTGTGTGTAAGAGAGAGTGCGTCTCTGTATGTGTGTAAAAAAGAGAGAGAGAATGTACGTGCGTGTGTGTGTGTGTGAAAAAGAGAGAGTGAGAGAGAGAGAGAGAGAGAGAATGCACGTGTGTGTGTGAAAGATAGAGAGAGAGAGTGCACGTGTAAGTAAGAGAGAGTATGTGAGTTTAAGAGAGAGTGCGTCTGTGTGTGTGTGTGTGAAAGAGAGAGACCATGTGAGTGTGAGAGAGAGTGTGCGTGTGTGTGAAAGACAAAGAGAGAGAGAGAGAGAGAGAGAGAGAGAGAGGGAGAGAGAGATAGAACTCATAGGTAATGTGATTGTGTAACGTACTTCTTAGGGTGCATGTGTGTGTGTGTGTGTGTGTGAGAGAGAGAGAGAGAGAGAGAGAGAGGAAATAAAGAATTAATGGGTAAGGAGATTGTATTATTTATTTTTCAATATTCATTTGGGAATGAGAGTAAAAGAAAGTGTATGAGTAGGTGGGAGAGAAAGAGAGACAGAGACAGAGACACAAAGAGAGTGTTGAAAAGTAAGATTGAAAGAGACAGTGGCTAGGATTATTTTATTTCCCTTTTCTCAGTATACTATATACATTGGAAAGAGTGAATGATCTTACGGCGTGGTTGAGAAATTTATGAATCTGCCTCTAGTATCAGGGTCCAATTTTCGTTCTTTCTTCCCCCATCAATAACTTTTTTATTAGTTGCCAAAGATGTTTGAACGAATTTAGCGTGTTTTCAGCATTCAAAATCTCGAAAATTATGTTTGTTTTGCTGAATTTGCCCTAGTTTTTAAGATGATATATACCAACGCAGTAATGTTTTTACCTCAATACAACTTGCAGCCGGTGATATATGAAGCAGTATACCGTTTTTTTTAACCCTTTTGAAGTGTAATAAATAAAAGACACGAAGCAAAGAAACATTACTTAGGTTTTATTTAGCATATGAGTATTTATTTAGTACCCAACAAGTACCAAAATGCGGCCCAAAGCCTTTTTAATGTGAGAGCTGGGCGCAGGGCCATAGGCCAGATACACCAAAAATTCCTTGGGCTCCGTTGGCATTCGCTAAAAAGGTGCCTCAGGCACCTGGTTATAAGCTAAACCCTCTCGAAGCAGGTAGGAGCCTGAGGAGACGGTCCCCTGAGGCCCAAGGAAAACCGTTCTTAACCGTTTGACACGAATGCTGGGGTTCCCCGGCACTATGTCAGGCGGGCTTGACCGACGGCCTTATTCAGCATATCTGAGTAGTTAGTATAAACAGGACTTATAAGCCTGAGCAGTCTATTTTACAACAAAAGGTATAAGGGAAAAGGAATGTTCAAAGTGTATTTAGTTCAATCTTTATTTAAAACAAGATTTGTCCCGCTTAAAAATTCACCTTGGTCCATATCCTGCTCATGGGTTAGATCAATACAAACATACATATACAAATTGTGGATTAGGTTAGCTCATTTAGTTTAACGGCATATCAATTCTTGATGGTTGGTTAATGCTATATATCTTATAAGATGACTTGCTATATATCTTATAAGATAACACAGTTTCGGTTTTGAGCTACCGAAACTGTGTTATCACCCTGGTTGGCGGCTGATGAGGCTAGGGTATCGCACGTGCTTTCACACGTTGTATGATGAAAATAAGATGACTGACCAATTTTTATCATTTCAGGTTCAAATAAATAGCTACAGTAGGAATTGGAATACACCCTACTAAAGCCTGATTGTCACAACTGGTGAATTTAAAAAATGCAATCTGGACTTTAGAAGAACGATATGCAATAAAATTTTGTTTTAAACTTGGAAAAAATGCCATGTGATGAAAGCTGGATCTACTGTTATGATCCAGTGACCAAGAGACATAGTTCCCAGTGGAAGCATGCTGGCTCTCCCTGACCCAAGAAGGCCAGACAGAGCAAATCCACCCACAAACTTTTGATGATCCCTTTTTTTGACAGCACTGGCATGATCTACAAGCACTGGGTTCCCACTGGACAGACAGTCAACAAGGAATATTATGTTGAGGTTTTAAGGAAGTTCAGGAAGATATTCCGTCGGAGGAGGCCAGCACACTTCAAATTTGGTCAGTGGCATTTCCACCAGGACAATGCACCAGTCTTCAACTCCATCCTTGTCACAGGCTATTTGATCAAGATGGGCATCAAGACAGTTTCTTAAGCCTCCCTATAGTCGAGACTTTGCTCCCTGTGATTTTGGTTATTCTCTTAGCTTAGAAGCTTTTGTTATGAGACAATTGAGGAGATAAAAGAGGCTGTGACGAAGATCATTAACACGCTTATACAAGAGGACTTCCATGGGGCCTTTCAGAAGTTGTTGTAACGGTACAACAAGTGCATTGCAGCCGGAGGAGATTACTTGGAAGGGGACTAGAGTTTCATGCGTGTACTATCAATAAAAGTGTCCATACGAAAAAAGTCTGGAAACTTATTTAATGATCATTGTATATGTATTTTTCATTGGAATAGTTTGTAGGTAACATTATCTTTTAAGCGAGCCAGAGTTCGTTTGTTTTAATCTTTATTAAATGTTTTCAAATATTGCTACTCATTGTTTCAACACTGCTGAATAGTTTCAAGTATTGCCATCTAACATTAATAGTTCTATTTGCACATAGTTAAATGGTTTCCAGCTTTTCTATCAAATACTAATAATTCAAATTAGTTTCAGTTATTTATTTGCGCACGGATAAATAGTTTGAAGTATCGTAAACGATTAAACACTTTTATCTGAACCAGAGATGGTATTCTAACAAGTATTACCGCTCCATGTCTGAGTGAATCTGGAAGCAATGCAAATGAAAGGTTATATCACATCCTCCAAAATTCCAGGACTGAAGCCTTTTCACAAGATGCAGTTTTGTGTTATATCTAAGATACTCGTTGTGGGTGGGGTCTTACTCCTCAGCAATGATACATTCGGTGTATTCTTACTGACTCATCTAATTGGGTGGATTTAAAAATTGACAACTAATTGGTAAAAAAATATCTTTTTTCTTTTAATCATATCTATTTTGATACTTAATTGGTTGACTAATTTTAACGGCATGTCAACTTATCTTCAGTTATTTTATGCCTACAGGTTAGGAAAGTGCGTTCATTTTACATTCATATTTATATGTTTGCCTAAATGTTTCTTAAGAAGTTTTTTTTTAAAACGGTCGGAATTTTAAACAGATATAATTGCCTTATAAATTGGACCCTAACAAGAACTAACACTCCAAGTGAGAGTAGACCTATGAGTAATGCCAATAAAGGGATACTCCACATTTGCCAAAACTCCAGAACTGGAGCCTCACCATCAAATAGAATTTTGTATCACACCAGGATATTCGTGTTTTTAGGGGACTCTTACTCCTTAGTAGGGTCTTCAGTAAGCATATTCTACGCTCAACCGACCAGGTGCATAATTCTTGGTGGTTGAGGGTTGGCTTGGTTTTATGTCATACCAACCATTGAAGGTTATTAATGCATAATCCATTTTTATACATATAAACAGTTCTATTTCAAATAATTCAGTTTAGCGTAAATACACAGTTTAGGTCTATTTAACCTATAGATGGGACCCTATCACGTGCTATGACCTTGGAGTGATGGCAATGAAGGGGTACTCCGCATTCCACAAAGCTCCAGCATTACTGGAGCCTCACCATCAGATTGTTTTGTGACATATCCAGGAGACTCATTGGGAAAGTCTAACCCCTCTGCAAAGATGCAGTCGGTGTATTCAAAAGCCCTAGCCGACTGAGCTTCGTCATTTTTGGACTCCCCCATAACGTTCCCAAAACTTGTACCAAATCGAAGCTGCCAAATCGGAGGTGCCCGTAGTGTAGTCGTTATCGCTGTAGGAAATGAACACGGCGATACGAGTTCAAATCCTGGACGAGACTGATTGCATTTCACATAGCACTAATACCCTTGGGAAAGGTATAAATCCAATAAGTCTCCCTCCAGCTATGGGTAAATAGTAGGACAGACTAGGTTCTTCAGCCATGGTTAGGCAACTAGTCTAGGAGAAGGAAAACTCTGAATTCAAACCTGTTAAACTCCGCTTAAAAATTGACCTTGTGTCATATCCTGCCCGAGCGGAGGGGTTGGGTAAATAGTACCAAATCGAAGCTTCTGTCCAGAGCGATTATCTCTCAATTGCCAAGAACTTAACTGAAAAGCAAGCACTCGTGACAAATGCGTACAATTCTGGATGGCGTTATGCATTTGGCTGCAAATGTGTGCAGAAAGATATACTTTCTTTAACGCCTCTTAGAGAGTTTTCGAGAGCATCTGGGAGATTTTTAATGGGGAACAAGATCGTTTTATCAGGCTGGTTAGTTTTTTCTGCCTTTATACCGTAGCTGGATTATTTAATGCAGGAATTAGTATTTTTCTTTTTACAAACAATTATATGATTTCAAATAACGAGGGAATAAGAATTTAAGCTTCAAGTAACAATTGTAAAAAGTAATAATTTATACACGCTTATATGGATTCACGTAATTATTCCTCTCAATAATCGATTATAAACAATTATAGCTTCAAGTAACTAATCTCAATAATCGATTATAAACAATTATAGTTTCAAGTAACTAATCTTAGTACAAATAATTTGTATTTCAAGCGATTATATAGTTTCAATAATGTGGTATCAATAATACTATTTTTTGTGGCTTGCTGAAGTCTATTCTTTTGAAGAATAGCAGGTCACATCTGTGACAGGAGCACAGATAATAATCAACCCCTAAATATGATATAGCCACATTATACTGAATAGGAAAAATAAATCCCCGTTCCAAATCAGCATTTTACTCAGAATATAGAGCTGAGTGCCATGATTGGCAGGTGCTCCTTCGATAGCGAACATAGGGAACCTTATTAGCATCCTGTAAATTGGTAGCCGTTCTGATTTCAGGTACACAAACAACAACCAAAGCAACAATTAAACTAAAACACGCCAAAGGAAAAATGGATTAGAGAAGACAACAAAAACATACTTCATTCTGATTTAAGAGCAATCCGACACAAAGAGAGTACAGAAAAAGCATGATCAAGGTTTGGGTAAATTCCGAAAGAATTAATAGAAGCCAAAGGGTTGCTGAACAAAATAGACTGATATTAAAGAAAGTTTGTTTTTTCTGAGCGTGAGATACTAGAAGTATGTAGACAAATAAATAATGAACAATATCAACAAGATCCTGTGACTTAAATAAAAACACCTAATTCTGAAAAGTATCTGAATTGAAAAGCAATGTTCTGTTAACTGTTAAACATCACCGACTCCAGTATTACAAAACAAATATTAACGAAGAAGACAAAAAAAAAAAAATTAGAAATAATAAAGAAAATGATGATTGGAAAGAAGAACGCGTTAAAATTCCTCAGAAACTAAGAGCGGAAAAAGTTAATGTTGAAACCAAAACGATATACAAATTATTATCAAATAACGTAACAACATCACTGAACTAGAGAAGCAATTTTATGCTGGAGCGCTGTTATTCTGTGATAAAATCGGTGTTCCTCTTACGAACCCGATTAGAAATACAAAAAACCTGTATGAGAGATTAGGCTAGAAGGACAGGTAAAGGAACTGCGACAACAAGCGAAAGTGCTACAAAAGAAAAACACTAAAGGATACGTTGGGATGAAAAGACCAGAACATAAAAACAGACAAGCCTGACAATGCAACTTGAAGAGATTGATCAAAAGATATTAACGAAAGAAGGAAGACTTTAAAAAATTATTGAGACAGGATTATGCAATAAAAACAGAAAAGGACATTTCAAAATAACGAAAGAAAATTCTACCAACAAGTAGGAGGAGAATGCACAAGGATATACCAACAACCAGATGCAACGAAAGCAAAATAGATTTTGAGTAAAAAATAGTAACGGAAAAACATAACAGAAAGACGGAATGGATAAATAACATGAAAAAAGAACTGCAAGAACTCGAAGAAAGCTCTGAGGCGGACATAAAGTCAGAATCACAAGGAGCTACACTCAAGAAAGTACCGAATAGGAAAACGCCAGGCCATGATAGTATACATGGGTTCTAGTTTTTAAAATTCCAGTCCATCCACAACAGATGGGCTCTTGAACTGAGAAGATGCCTGAAAGAAGCAAATATAACCAAATGGATGACACAGTGGAAACTATCCTGATCCAAAAATGTCTCACTTATGATGTGGAAAATTCTAACTGAACAGATTAGGGAGGAAATCTTTTATATCATTCGGGGGGTGCCCTCGTGGTGTAATGGTTAAAGCGATGGACTGCAGAATCGTAGTACGCGAGTTCGTACTCCAGTCGCGCTATTACATTTACTTTCGGGCAAATACCCTTGGGAAAGGTATGAACCCCCTAATCCTCCCAGCTATGGGTTAACTAGCACCACTACTATTCTTCTATGAGAATGTCTTTGGCATTAAATAACCTACAGAGGTTGATATGCCATTAAACAAATAAACCAAGCCTATTAAATCATTCGCTGTGGACTTCCTCGCAGAAGTGAAAGGGTGCAACAAGGGAACAAGTGGAACAGCTTATTTACTGTACATTGATTAACACATCCTCATGGAGAGCAAAGTAAGACGGAAAAATGTAGCCCTGGCATGGATTGAATACAAAAATACACCTAAGATATGATCCCTAAATCCTGGTTAAAAGATTGACTGAAAATACGTGAAGAAATCGACAAAATCATAAAATTCAACTGAAGTGGAAATAACAGCAGGAGGAAAAATATTAGCAGGGGTGAAAATCCATGGAGGCATCTTCCAAGGAGATGCACTTTCGCCCTTACTATTTGTAGTAGCGATGATGCCACTCAATTAGTTAGGAAGTGCACCGGGAGTTACAAATTTACAAAATCAAAACAAAAGATTTATCGGCTTATATACATGCTATTTCCGAAAAATAAAAAAAAAAGCAACTGGAGATGCTCAAACAAGCAATAAGAATATGCAGACAGGATAAAGGCATGGGATGTAGTACAGAAAAATGTGCGATGCTAATAATGATAATATAGTCCGCGAGTTCTTATTTGTTTGGTTTGGTTTGGTTTCTTTATTTAATGGCATAATAATGAAGAATGGAAAAAGAAAAATAACGGATAAAATAGAAATGCCAAATCAACAAAACCATTAGAACGCTCGCAGAAAAAAGGAAATTACAAGTACTTGGGAATATTGGAAGCGGACACCATCAAACAAATAGAAATAAAAGATAAAAGAAAAGAGTAACATAAGACGAAAGGGAAAACTTCTCAAAAGCAGGACCTGCAGCAGAGATCTCATCAAAGGGATAAACACCTGTGCTCTTCCTCTTCTAATACTCTTAAAATGGACCAGTGAAGAACATTGATAAATTGATCCGAGTACAAAAAAGTTGATGACGATGCAGAAGGCCTTTTAGTCGAGACATGACATAAACTATATGTGTCAAGAAAAGAAAGAGGAAGAGGAAGAGCCAGCATTGAAACTTGCGTGGAAGCATCAATACGAGGACTCGAGTGTGGTGGGGGATGTCCTCGTGGCGTAATAGTTAAAGCACTGGACTTCGAGATCATAGTAAGCGAGTTCGAACTTCAGTCGCGCTATAACGTTCACTTTCGGACAAATACCTTTGGGAAAGGTATGAACCTTCTTTATCCTCTTCGCTAGGCTTTGAATAGTACCACTAATGCTCTAGAAGGATGACTTTGGCATTAAATAACCTCCGAAGGTTGATATGCCATTAAACAAAGAAACCAAACCAAACAAACTAGAACTCGTGAACTATATTAAAAAAAACAAAGTGCTCGCCAATGGCCCGGGAGACTGGGTTCAATCTCAGGTCAAGTCATACCAAAGACTTTAAAAATGGTACTTGATGTCTCTTTGCTTAACACTCAGCAATATAAGGTAGGGATCAAAGGTAAAGTCTAGCAATCCAGGGAAAGGAGTAGCGCCCTCCACTACACCTCGGTATAGTAGCTATTGAAAAGGCAGCCTTCGGGTCACCCTCGACTAAGGTCGCCAACTAAAAGTAGTGCTTAGTAATAGCACTGACAACGTATGGACAAAGAGAACAACAGCAAAAACTAGGAAACAATAATGGAAACTGTATGAATATTTCAGTTTGGCTAAATTTCGCACGAGAAGAGCTGAACATGGCTAGGAAAAGGAAACCTTAAGAAAGAAATTGAATCTTTTCTAAGAGTAATACAAAACAACGTCATAAGTACAAATTATTAAAGCCAAAATTGATAATCCACAGCAGAATAGCAAGTGTAGATAATATTCTGACCAAATCGAAGCGAGAATTCACATTGTAAGAGAAGGTAGCAAACTAGCACAAAAGGAGTAAAAGACTAGACATGATTGGGGGTGAAAGGTTATTCACTGGGACTTTTTGCAAGAAATTGAAATTTAACTATACTACCAAATGGTATATGCACAAACCAGAAATCTTCCAAGAGAATAAGACGCGTAACATTCTCCGGGATTTCGAGATCACCTGATCCCGACCAGAAGGACCGAACTTGTGATGATAAGCAAAAGATGAATAAATAAACAAATAAAAAATAAAAAAAATAAAATAAAAAAGAAAGAGAACCTGCTGTGTAAAGGATTTTGCTTTACCAGCGGACCATATAGTGAAAAAGAAAACGGAAAAAGAGGAAAGCACAAAGACCTTGCTAGAGAACTGAGAAAGTGGTGGACATGAGAAAGTGGTGGACATACAACTTACAATTGGTACAATTGGAACGGTCTCCTAAGGCTTGTAAGTTTCTTTGTTTAATGGCATATCAACATTTGTGGGTTATGTAATGCCAAAGCCACCCTTGTTGAAGAACAATGATAGTATTTTCAACCTAGCGTCAGAGGGGTTAAGAGGTTTATAACTTTTCCCAAGAGTCAATTATAGTTTCAAATAACTACTTCCAACACAAATTGTTATATAGGTTTCAATTCTTCATATAAGATACGAGGATCATTAAATAAGTTTCCAGACATTTTTCGTATGGGCACTTTTATTGATAGTACACACATGAAATTCTAGTCCCCTTCGAAGTAATCTCCTCCGGCTGCAATGCACTTGTTGAACCGTTACAACAACTTCTGGAAGGCCCATGGAAGTCCTCTTGTGTGAGTGAGTCAATGATTTTCGTCACAGCCTCTTTCATCTACTCAATTGTCTCATAACGACAGCCTCTGAGATTAGGGAATAAGCAAAAGTCACAGGGAGCAAGGTCTGGACTATAGAGACGGTGAGGAACTGACTTGATGCCCATCTTGGTCAAATAGTCTGTGACAAGGATGGAGTTGTGGACTGGTGCATTGTCCTGGTGGAAATGCAACTGAGCCGATTTGAAGAGTGCTGGCCTCTTCCGAGGGAATCTCTTACTGAACTTCCTTAGAACCTCAAAATAGTAACCTTAACCCTAACCCTTTGGCCAATCATCTCTGGTCGATTGACTTCCTTACTCCTCCCTCACCTCTCATCATCCCTCACAGACTCCCTGGCTTCCTTGAATCTCTTATGCCACTCAAAAACTGATGCTCGATTCATGCAAGATGCTCCAAAATCAGTCTGAACCATTCCATATGTTTCAGTGGCATTTTTTCCAAGTCTAAAACGGATTTTTTTTGCATATCGTTCTTCTAAAGTGTCCTCACGTGCAGATTTCATTTTTGAAATTCACCACCTGTGACAATCAGACTTTAGTATGATGTATTCCAATTGCTGCTGTAGCTGTTCATTTGAACCTGAAATCATAAAAATTGGTCAGTCATCTCATAACATGTATGGCAATAACATACTGAACTTTCAAGAGTCTACGACAATTTTAAATGCTTGTACAAAAACGCCTGGAAACTTATTGAATGCACCACGTATTTTTAATTTTCAAACAAATCTCTTTGTCCCATAAATGGAACCCTAACAAATATGACCACTTCGAGTCAGAGTGGCGTTGGGAGTAATGGCAATGAAGAGGTGATTCCATACTTCACGGAGCCCGAGAACTGGATTCTCACCACTGGATGAAGTTTCGTGACAAAACCAGAGCAACTATTTTAGGGAGGGTTTAACCCCTATGCGGGGATATACCGATCCAATTCAAACCCTTGTCGACTCAGATGGTGACCTAGAGGACGTATAAAAATATTAAGATGAGAGAGGAAACGTTTCGAGATTGATGACAACGAAACATGATACAAGAGTTTCTAACATTAATTCTTTACTGATTCCAACAAAAGAAAATCTGTGATTTTCTTTTTCTTTTCCATTTAAAAAAAAATAAATTAATGATGATTGCTCGAATGAGCTTTCTTTATTTTGGTTTCATTGTACCTTGTATGACGACATTGAACATTTTATGTGTTTCCTTTTGCTGGACTTGAGATACTTTCCATGTGATTAGTGGGTAAGATTTGACATTTTTATGTTTTTCAATATGTTTTTTTTATGATAAAAATAAACGTAGAAATAATCTCAGTATTAAATCTTAAAATCAGATGATCATATTACTTAAAAGTTAATTCAGTAAGAAATGTATGCACATAAAATAACAGGTGCTCTGAAGACCGAGTGTACTGAAATCTCAAATACGGAAGGGAGTGTCCTCGCGGTGTAATGTTTAAAGCGATGGACTGCAGAATCGTAGTACGTGAGTTCGTACTCCAGTCGCGCTATTACGTTCACTTTCGGGAAAATCCCCTTGGAAAAGCTATGAACCCCCTTATCATCCCAGCTATGGGTTGAATAGTACCATTACTGTTCTTCTAGGAGAATAGCTTTGGCATTCAATAACCTACGAAGGTTGGTATGCCATTAAACAAAGAAACCAAACGAAGCCAATCAAATTCGGAAGCATCTATTTTATAAAAAGTTTAAAGCCGATGGCAAATTTAGAATGAGTTCGTCAAAGTTTATTCATAAAACAACTCTAATATATTTGGCAAGAGATTCGACGTAGACCAGGCTAAATGAAATGATGAAGACTTTTCTATGAATGTGTTTTGCCTTGTTGGTGAGGCGCAGAATACGCTTAGTGTATCCCCTTCAGAGAAGTAACACTCGGCACCCTAAAGAAGTGGGTGTCTTTGGTATGACACTAAATTGCCTTTGATGCCTCGGGTCACCTAGTAATCTTTACTCGATATAGAATCAGATACCCGTTCATAGTCATGATCGATCAGATGGTTTTCAGTTAGGTTTGCTAACCTGAAAAAAAAAATGGCCCAGTTGGCTGGAGCTGCAGAATTCACCGACTGCATCTCTACAGAGAGGTAAGACTCCCCCAATGAGTGTCCTGGATATGACACTAAACAATATTAGCTCAGTAGGCTGGGGCTGTTGAATACACCGACTGCATCTCTGCAGAATAAGTAAGACTCCCCCAACGAGTATCCTGGTAATGACTCTAAGCAATCTGGTGAGTCTCCAGTAATGCTGGAGCTTTGAAGAATGCGTAATAACCCTTGATTGCCATCGCTCCCAGGTCCACTCTGGCCCGGGGTGGGAGCACCTGATAGGGTTCTATCTATGGGTCAAATAGAACTAAACTGTACTTATGCTAAACCAAATTGTTTAAAAAAGAACTTTTGACATTTAAATGTAAATAAACGACTGTTAATTGAATTGTTAATGATACATTGCAATACAGGCTATTCAGAATTTTCCTTTTGGGCTAGTTGTTTAAACAAGGCTAAAGAAATCAGTCTGCCCTACTATTTACGCCTAGATTGAAGGAAAATAGTTGGATTTATATCGTTCCCAAAGGTACGAGTGCTTTGTGAAATGCAACCAGTTTCGTCCAGGATTTGAACTCGGGTCGGTGATAGCCATTACGCCATGAACACATCCATATATACATATGTATGAAGGAAAGCGCTTTTAGCCATTATGTATTTATATTGAGCAGCTTTCTTCATTATAATAGAACGATCGAACTTATTGATCTAATTCCTTCATCTATAACTCCACACACACACACACACACACACATATATATATATATATATCACCAAGACAGAGAAAGATAAAGGTTAGATAATGGCCAGATGAACGTAGAATATTAATCCAAAAATTAGGGCCTGTGATTCTGGAGTAAATATTTAAAAGAAAACAACACTTGACGACTATATAAAATGTCTCCACCTTATCTGGTTTAGCTATTTCGGTCCTAATTGAAACAAGAGGAATATCAAGGATAACAACAGCTTAATAAACAGACATATTAGGAATAAATGTAAATCATGTATGAGATAGCCATTAGTTAAACGATCTTAGTCTGTTTAGAAAATCACTCCTGTCACGTAGGAGGAACTACTACAAGAACGCAAAATTAGTAGGGACTGACCAATAGATTTATTCCACTCCTGTTTCTTAATCGTTCTAGCATATAACATGTTGACCCCCTCTACTCACGCCTATGAATGAAATAATTTGTAATTTGATTTCCACCTTATTTATATTTTTTTAAATTTTTTATTCTTTATTTTATTTATTTATTTATTTTTTCTGATTCTTATTTTTAATTTTATTTTTAATTACTTTATTTTATCTTCTGAATAAGAACTGAAACTCCACATTCGCTACTTTGCGACAGGAGGGAAGCATGTAAAGAGTCATCTGATGAGACGGAGAGTATAGCAATAGTATTCTCCGCCGAAATAAATTTATTATGACGACTTAACCGAGTTTGAGTCTCCATTAAATTGTACTATATATATATATATATATGTGTGTGTGTGTGTGCGTGCGTGTGTGTGTATGTACGTGTATGTGTGTGAAATTGCTAACAGAACACAATTCTATAAGAGGAAGAAAAATGATTGTGTTTTGAAATCTTCTTGTAGGGCAACGTTTATATATGTATATGTTCAGTATACGTAAACTTTTGTGAGTTTATGTGTGTTGTGGAGGTGGGGGTTGCGAGCCGTTGGTTATTGTTACACATTCACCGTGTGTTTTTATGTACATATATATGAGATTGTGCGTGCGTGTCTGTATGTGTGTATGCATGTATGTGTGTGTGTGAGTAAATTATTGGATGTTGACTGGAATAGGTTAGAGGAAGAGATTGAAGGAAAAAAAAAACGATAGATAAACAGATAGACAACGTGAGAGTGATAAAATGACGAATAGAAGGATCTTGTTTAGTGTGCAATAATAGAAATTGTATATTAAGTTGCCTCCAGTCACCCACCTACCCACCAAGTTGCAGGCGGTTGAAGTGGGGTGCGTCGGGTGAAAAGCATCGTTCATTGAAATGATAAAAACATTGTAAATCAGTCACTGTTCTTGGTTAAGAGTGGACAGCAAATATAGGAGAGAGGCGTTCGGTGTGGAGGGCACCTGACGGATGGCGCTCGGCATAAAGACCCTTCTCCGCTTACCAACGGGTAGTAGGGGGGGTGGGGTTGTTACAACTCTACTTGAAGATAATATCGTGGCAAATTTTGGTGACTGGCTTTTTTTTTGTCACAATCGAATCATTCGTAATATTAGCGTCTTCGTTCTTTTCTACCACCCACTCACACATATCTGCTCTCTGCCCTTCTTTTACTCTTTTCACAGACATGTTTTCCGTCCCTTTTACTCTCTCTTTCTCTTTTCCCTCCTCTCATTCATCTTTTCCTCCTTTTTTTCATTTCTCTCTCTTTCTCATTCAATCTCAATCTTTATACCTTCTCTTTCTCTTTCTCTCAATCAGTTTTCTCTGTCTTCTACTCCCTCTCTTTCTCTTACTTTCATCTTCCTACTCCTTTCGCTTTCCTTTATTTTTTTCCCATCTTTTTCTTTCTTTCTTTCTTTCTTTCTATTTTGTCTGTCTGGCTCCTCTTTTTTCTTTCTCTTTTTCTTTCAGTTTCTCACTTTTATTCTTTCTGTTTTTTCTCTTCTCTTCACTTTCTCTTCTTTTTTCCTTTCACTGTCCTTTTCTTCTTCTTTCACCCTGTTTGCTATCTGTTTTTTTTTACTCTTCTCTTTGCCTTCTTCGCTTTTTTTCTTTTTCTCTCTCTCATTCTTTAACTCGCTCTCTTTCTTTCCTCTTTTTCACAATTTCTTAAATTTCTTTCTCACCTCTTCATCTCCATCTTTTCCTTTTTTTCAGCTTTCTTTTTTTTTCTAATTTTCTCCTTTTCTTTGTTTACCTTTTCTTTTTCTTTTTTTCCCTTTATTTTTCTCTCTTTTTCTTTCTTATCCTTTCGCTTTCTTTTTCTTCTCTCCTTTTTTTAAATTTTTTTGTTTCTCTTTTCTCTTTCTCCCTTATTCACTCTGCATCCGTCTTCCTCATTTTCTTCTTCATTTTTTCTCTCTTCTTTCCTTTACTCTTTCTTTCTTTCTTTCTTTCCGCTAGGTCCCCCTTCCCTCATTATCTTTGTCTCTCTCTGTCCCTCTTTCTGTTTCCGTTCGTTTCGGTTTGTCTCAACCCTATTCGCCAACCGGGCACAAATGAATGGTCATAAAATACCCGATTTATAGGCCACACCGCAATCAGCCACAAAGGTCCCGGACTAGTTTCTCTGGACGTGCATCTTTTACGAGCGCTTCGCTTCTGGGCTTTCTAATGATGTCCACCGTAAATCAAAGCTATTTTGCAAAAGGGAACGAAAATTGTTTCCAATGGTCGTTTACCGAACAAAATCATTTATTTTTCTGGTTTTTAATGTTGTTACTTTCTTTTACTGTTCGTTTTGTAACGATAGATAGATAGATAGATAGATGGAGAGGGGAAGGGAAGGGAGGGATACTTTGGGAGGAGTGAAAAGCACAAATAGAGACAGGGAGATTGGGGGGGTGAACAATTGTAGACAGAGTCCTGAGTAAAATAGTCAATGATAAAAAGCAGACTCTTATTTTCCCTCACCCTTCTCTCCTTGTCTCTTACTTTTTTTGTCCCCTCTTCCACTCACTTTCTCTCTCTCTCTCTCTCTCTCTCTCTTTCTTTCTCTCTCTGAATTTTATTAAAGTATGTATTTGCTTAGGATTCGCTTAATCAGTCATTCGAAGAACGGCCAGTGTAAATCTGGTGTGGAGTGACTAGAACATTCCCACTAGATAGACAAGTCTAAAGTCTATTTAAAGACTGTCTGTTAACAAATACGACTAAGGTTATTTATGTTAGTCGGCGAACCAAATTGTGTATCGTATTCTCTCCGGAATAAAATATCTCTTATTTTACGTGTAAGACGAACTTGCTTAGTTCACGACACAACATCTGGCGACGAAGATTCAAATGTTAAACGCTGCACAACATTTGGTTTCGTAGGACTCGCACGTTGGAAAAATTTCGGCAAAATATCAACATTTAGGACAACTCAAAGACGCTGTAATTTCAAGTCCGCATAACAGATTGTCATTGTTAAAAACGAGTAAGAATTTTAATTGTTCATTTATTTTTGCTCGCAAAAACAGAAAAAAAATCAGTTGGAAATAATTGGGTTTGTTGAATTTTGTCTTTATAAAGAAACATGGATGATTTTAAAAGCCAATGATGGAATTCATGAAAATCCAGAACGAACATTTCGAAGAGCAGCGACGATTTGACCAAGAACGTTATGAAAAACAAAAAGAACGGTTGGAAAAATGTTCGAACTATTATCGATGGAAAAAGAGCCAGGTAATGCAAATTCCTTTTCACAAGATTAGGTAATAAATTCAATCGGCGACTTTAAGTACAGTCCCGAGGAAGAGGTGACTTTTGTAGCGTATTTTCGCCGTTATGAAGAGTTTTTTTTTAAAGATTGCGCTACATGGTCAGATGTAAAGAAAACACGACTGTTTCTCGGGAAATTCGATCAAGGTGAACATGAAAAATATGCTAATTATATATTTCCGAGAAATCCTGGAAAGATACCATTTGAGGAAACTCTTAATTATGAAAAACTATTTGAGGAGAAAAGTTCTCTCTTCAACACAAGATGGCATTGATTAGTACAGACAAAAAGTGGGGTGGATTATCTACTTTTTCTGGTATTGCTAACAGATGCATGAAAGGTTCAAATTAAAAGAACTTACTCCCCATTTGTTTGATTGCTTGATATTTGTAAAAGGACTAACGCTACCGGAAGATCATGAAATTGGAACCAGTATATTGTCTAAATTAGAACAAGATCCTAAAATCACTTTGAAAATGCTCATAGAAGAATGCAAACGAATAGAAAATCTTCGACATGAGACAGCGAAGATTGAAGAATGCAACAAAAATCCTTGTTATCACTGAGGAAAGATTCATTATTATAAGGAAAGAATGCTTTACTTTCGGCCAAAAAGTCACAAGCGAACGAATTGTAGAAAGCTAAGAAATAAAAAAGGGAGCAAAAATGAAAAATAAAGTTAACTCAACTTAAACAGAAAGCGCAGAAATAAAAATGAAAAGAAAGTTTATGAAAGTAGAGGCAAACAATAAAGATGTTAAGTTCCAATTGGATACCGGTTCAGATATTACATTGATAAATGAACAAACTTGGAAAAACATGTGCAGACAAACTCAATTAAAGACGGGAAAATTGCACGTCATTTCCGGAAATAAAACTTAAATTTGTAGGTGAATGTTATACAAGTATAACACTTTTGGGGAAAAACTTTAAAATTAAAAAGATTCATTATAAATCGAACCAGAATCTGTTATCGATTGGATTAAGACATTCGACCTTTTGAACGGGCCAATTCATTCGTTCTGTTATCGTGTCAGCGTTAATTCTAACAAAGAGGAAAAATCAAAAAAGAATTGAAGATAAAAATTTCAAAAGTTTTTTCTGAGGATCTAGGGAGTCGCTCAATAGCTAAAGCGACATGCAAAATTAAAGAGAATGGGAAGCTTATTTTTAAGTCGAAAAGAAGAGTACCATTTACGATGGAAACCTCCATTAGCAAAGGACAAGACCACTTAGAACAAATAGACGTGATGACCAAAACGAACATTATTGAATGGGCACGTCCTACTGTTTATGTGACAAATAAAAATAATGAAATTAGAGCCTACGTAGATATTTCTACGGGAGTGAACAATTGTTTCGAAACATACAATTGCCCACTGCCAAGTTCGGAAGATAATTTTGCGACATTAAGAGGTAGTAAAGTATTTTCAAAACAGATTTCTGTCCACGAAGAATGTGCAAAGTATTTAACTGTATGTAAGCAAAGGTCTTTATAGATTCAATAGACAGCAATTCGGAATAAAGGTCGCACCAGATATTTTCCACAAATCATAGATATCTTATTGAATAACATTGATTTCGCAATAGCCTATCTTGTCGACATCTTAAGAGTAAAAACCGAACATGCCAAAGAAATTTTTTATAAGATAAAGCAATATGGCTTGAAACTTAGTTTGGATGAAAGTGTATTTAAAAAAAATCTAAAATGAGTTTTAGGGACAGATTATTGATGCCAAAAGCAGAAAGCCAGACCCATTGAGGTTAAGAGCTATAAAGAACATATCAGCCCAAACAAATATGTCAACTCTACAAGCATTTCTTTGACTAGCAAACTTAGATGGCGACCGTTGTCGAGAGCTACCAAGAGCTTTTTTTTCAATAGCTACAGCGCTGAAATGTCGTGGATGGCGCTACTTCATTCCCTGAATTGCTCCATTTTACTCTTGATCGCTATGTTATTATGCAAAGTATTAAGCAAAGCGGCATCAAGTCCCATTTTTTGAGTTTTTGGTATGAACCCCAGTCTTCCAAACCATTGGTGAACACTCAACCCACCAGCAAATTACTACGGTAATTTTATCCCAGATATGTAAGTATTAAGAGCTCCTCCAAACAAACCATCGAAAAAATCGAAATGAAACAGGAATATCAAATGTTAGATTGTTTTTGAGGAAGTGAAAAAAAATTGGCGTCAGACTTGTGTCGAATACATTACAATCCAAAGAAGGCTATTATTGTTGCAAGTGACGCTAGTAATTTGGGTTTAGGAACCGTAATATTGCACAAAGATAGCAACAGGCAAGTAAGAGCGATTGAGCATGCGTCGAGAAACATATTGTCAGCTGAAAAAGGGTACATCCAAATCAAAAGAGAGGCTTTAGGGATAATTTTTGTGGAAAAAAGTTTCATAGATTAATTCATGGAAGGAGCTTTACGCACCAAATAGATCAGCGACCGTAACTGTCTATTTTTGGTTTCAAAAAAGGGATTCATACACATACTGCAAATCCACTTCAGAAATAGGGAACAATGCTGTTGAATAAGAATTTTAAGATGGACTTCCTCCAGTCAAAGAGGTTAGGGCTGCTGATGGATTATCCAGAATAATTCTAAAACCATGTTAACCGTTAGAAAAAAACTGTGATATTAACCCTAAGATTAGAAATAGAGATATAAAGCGTGTTTTGCAATACCATACTGGAATTACCTGTGACAATCAAGGAGATTCGGAACAAAGCAAAACTAAACAAATATATCAGAGAGAAAAGAAATGAATTATATTTTATTCAACAGTACAAAAAGATTGATGATGAAAATTTTTTTCCCTTTTGTGATGGAATTTTGAAGTACGGTAAACGGGTGGTCATACTAGGAGCGCTGCAAAAACGAATATTAACAGAATTCCATACCGAGCATCCCGGTATAGCTGTGAAGAAAGCTTTAATGAGAAGCTATGTTTTTTTAGTTGAATATGGACAAAGAAATAGAAGAAAATATAAAATCCTGCAGAGGTTGTGCGATAGCGGCAAAGGCACCACCAGTGAAATTTACCTCGTGACTCAAGACGGACAGACCTTCGTCAACGCTGTATATAGATTTTGCAGGTTTAATGAAAAGATGATATTATTTAAAAATATTTGAAAGTTTCTCGAAATGGCTAGAGGATATGAAATGTAAAAACCTTATGTGCAGTTGTACAATAAGATTTTTGCGTGAAATCTTTGTTAGATTTGGTATTCCTGAAAAAATTGTGTCGGATAAGGGGACACAATTCACGACAAAAGAGTTCAAAGATCTTTTGTAAAGCCCTTTTGATTTTACGCATTACTATTCCATCATATCATCCGCGATGTAATGAACAGGCAGAAAGATTGGTGGGCCACTTTCAAACAAGAATTAAAAAAGTCGGACGGAAACGAATCCATTGACGATATCCTACAATTTTTAAGGGTATACCATACGACACCAAACCCAAGTACTAATTTAGGATTGGCTCCAACGGAGTTAATTTACGCAAGAAAAATAAGATATATGTTCGATCAACTGTTGCCAAAACAATAAAGAAAAAAAACAACAAAAAAAAAACAAATGAAAAATCTTATTTACCAGGAGAAAACATTTTCTTTAAAGAGGACAGAAACGAGAAAGAAATCTGGAAGGCTGATGTCATTGATAAACGTATCATAAGATAAATGTATATAATTAAAGACCCAAAAAAGACTATTAAAGGAAAGAAGCAGAAGATATCTCGCGCCAAAAAATTACGGACACCGACTACGCCGATGACACAGCGCTTCTGGCAAATGCACCCACCCAAGCGGAAACCCTACTACATAGTCTGGAACGAGAAACTGCAGGCATTGGCCTGCATGTCAATGCACACAAGACGGAATATATGCGCTTAAATCAAACAGTTGATATCTCCACGCAAAGCGGTAGTTCTCTGAAACTAGTAGATAAGTTCACCTACCTAGGAAGCAATGTCTCATCAACCGAGACAGATATCAACACACAACGTGCAAAGGCATGTACAGCTATCGATAGGCCATCGGTCACATGGAAGTCAGACCTGGCCGATAAAATGAAACGCAGTTTTTTTTCCAAGAAGCAGTCGTGTCGATACTGCTGTATTGATGCACTACATGGATGCGAAGTAAACATATGAAGAAAAAGCTTGACGACAACTATACAAGAATGCTGCTAGCAACATTGAACAAGTCCTGGAGGCAGCACCCCACAAAGCAGCAGCTGTACGGCCACTTACCACCTATCACGAAAACTATCAAAATTAAACGAACCAGATATACGGGACACTGCGTGGAGAAGTAAGGAAGAACTCATAAGGGATATACTCCTGTGGACCCCTTCACATGGACGAGCAAAGGCAGGACGACCAGCTAGAACTTACATGCAGCAGCTCTGTGCTGATACGGGGTTTAGCCTTGAAGACCTGCCGGAAGCAATGAACGATAGAGAAGTGTGGCGAGAGAGGGTCAGAGATATCCGTGCTGATGGCTCGACATGATGATGATGATGAAGAGACATCACAATTAAATCAGGAAAAGGCACTTGGATGATATAAATAACCAAAAGGAAGAACTAATGAAGGTTATTCATGACTTATTCGACACATCAATGCTTTAAGTTGACCCTGAGGAGAAACGTTCAAGTAAAACGGAACAGGACATTTTCAGAGATTATGGAGATAAACCGGAAAAGAAAAAATACAACTTCCTGTGGAAGTAGTCAATTCAAAAAAGAGGGACGTTGTAGGACTTCCTACAAGATAGAGCAAAGACTCTGTCAATTAACAAATGCGATAAAGGTTATTTACATTAGTCGGCTTACCAAACTGTGTACCGTATTCTCTCCGAAATAAAGTATATCTTATTTTACATGTGAGTTAACCTTACTTATTTTGCGACTCAACGGTATTTGTTGACCGTCCCACCAAACGAACAAGTGTGGAACTAAGCCTTTTTTAAGGTGGGTCCGAGCGCAGGGTCGTAGCCCAGACGAGCCCAGCATTCCTAAAAATGCCACGACCCCGTCGGCATTTCCCGAAAAAGGAGTGCATCTGGCGCCAGGCAATAAACCTAACCCATTCCGAAGAGGGTTAAAGCTTAGGGGGACGGCACCCCCCGCCGAGGCACGAGGTAAGCAGTCCAGAGATGAGACACACCCGACCAGATCCGTGCCGTTGACACCACGGCCGGCCGAAGTGTGCTCAAGTTGAAAAATTATACTAGAGACCATTTGAAAGTAACTTAGGAACTAGCAAGCGCGTCCACTCCAAGATAAGAGTCCAAAAACTGGTTAGTAATATATTGTTCTTTTACAATATTGTCATTTAAAATGCATGTATGATTTTATTCAATTTTTCATTGTAAAATCACTGCTGTATTCCATATGTGTCTTAAAAGGAAAGACAATTTTGCTGTAAATCCAAATTAAAATTTGAACCTGGTCCAAAGAAGCTAACACTATTGGACTTATTAGAACTACCGCCCCCCCAAAAAAAACAACAACAAAGTAAACGTAAAAGGAAATGCCTATAAGGATGCTTAGAAGCATAAAAAATACTTTAATGAATTAAAAAAAAAGCAGTCGTGGACTTTAACTAAGTTAAAACTTAATAATGAAAAAAGGAGGAAAGTAAGAAAACAACTTTTTTTTCGAAGGTCATGCGAAGCAGAATAGTGGACATACAGGCAAGAGGATAAACCCTCTGACGGCTCAACGTAATGCCTAATACAGTCCTGGACGTATGAACCCTACGTTTCCACGGCTAGGATCGTTTAGTTCGATCGGGGAATTACTGCTGCGCATCTATATGGGTGTCTTCTGTAGATGAAAATAAAAACAGCCATCGAAGGATAACCAATGTATATATATAAATAATCGACAGTAATTGAAAGCGACCCAACCGATGGCCCCCTTTTCAACAGATTATACACCAAGGTGTAGGGGGAAGCGTTTCTTTTTTCCTTGGATTGCTTTACTTACCATTGATCCGTACCTAAAAAAAAACTGAGTGCTAAGCAAGGCGGTATCAAGTACCATCTTTTGTGTCTTTGTTATGATTCCTTGGGATTGAACCCCGGTTTCCTAGACCATTGGCAAACACTCTAACCCTTATGCCAATGGGCTAATAGGAATAGGTCCGCGATTGATTTTGAGTTTGATGGTTAGGTTTCCATTATTTCTTATATTTGTGCTTTATACGAGTTTAAGACTTTACGTCTTCTTTAGATAACGTGTATTGTTTAGCATAAATACGCAGTTGCTGCTTGTTTTGATGAGGATGTGAGCCTTTATAATTCCAGGATTTGCGTCTGGGAATGTCCCATTGGAGTTAATTATCCGTGAAAATCTCAGGATGAAAACGTAAATTAAAAAACACGTGTAGATTACAAGCATATATGTGGCCCGATATGCGGTTAAATACCTAATTAATACGTATAAATTAAAATCTATGAAATATATGAAAATTAATGTGTGACACGATGCGTAGCAATTCGTTTCCGTTTGTGTTGGTGCCACTCAGACGATCTCTTTGTCTGTTTTGGTGCGAAAACTCATACAAAGACATCTCCCGCGAGAACAGAAGTGGAGGAGGGGAGGAAGGTCCGAGAGAAGACAGAGAGAGCAGTTGATAAAGAAGAGCAGAGGAGACCAGTCGGCTTGAGATAGCTATCCAAAGAATGAGACAGTCGGCTTGAGAGAGCAGTCAAGAGAAGAAGTTTTTTGAGCTTTTGAGGAGGTTTCGCACAAAATACACGCCTGCGATAGTCTACAAATGCACGGAGAGCTGCACAAAAGTGTCATACAAACTCCTCCTTGTGCTTGGACCTGACCCAAGTCAGTATTTGTTCGCTTGTTATTTCTTCCACCCTCTTGGTTATATTTTGCGTATCTGTAAAGAAATGTGTGATACCCCTGGTTGGAAACCACTAGACGAATCACTGGTCATGAGTAGTTTGGTTTAAAGAAGCTGTTATAGTGGGGTTCGCTCAGCCGGCAGGGGTGTTGTGTCAAATGTATATATCTCAAAAACAAAAAGATCCTTAAAATGGGTATCTTTTTATTCAAGGCTTAAATTGACCTAAAAAGCTGGTTGATTGTTTCTAAATGTCAGACAATTATTTTTGATTTTAAAGGTCAGCGAATTAATTTAATTTTTTGGTTTTCATCTAACTCTATCGATCGTAATGATGAGACGGGTCATTTCGTAAAACATATTTTTCTAGTCCTTATCTTAAAGCTCAATGTCAAAAGTGAGATTTAATTTTGCTCCACACTAAATAAAGGTGAGTTGGGGATGGCTCCCCATTACTCTAAAATTGTTCCTATTGGTCAAAGTGACTAAAAAGTACATGCAACGAGTAGTCAGACCATATTGGGCACTGTGACTAGCAAAGGACCACATATGAAATAATAAAAAGATAAATACAAAATTTAAAATCATTTGCAGACGAATGCATTTAGAAATGTTTGCTTCCTCTCGTTGGACCAAAAAATCTTTATATGTACGAGGATAATTAAATAAGTCTCCAGACTTTTTTCGTATGGGCACTTTTATTGATAGTACGCACATGAAAATCTAGTCTCCTTCGAAGTAATCTCCTCCACCTGCAATGCATTTGTTGTACCGTTCCAACAACTTCTTCAAGGCCCCATGGAAGTCCTCTTGTGTGAGCGTGTCAATGACAGCCTCTTTCATCTCCTCAATTGTCTCATAACGACAGCCTCTGAGCTTAGAGAATAACCAAAAGTCACAGAGAGCAAGGTCTGGACTATATGGAGGCTGAGGATCTGTCTTGATGCCAACCTTGGTCAAATAGTCTGTGACACGTATGGAGTTGTAGACCGGTGCATTGTCCCGGTGGAAATGCCACTGAGCCGATTTGAAGAGTGCTGGTCTCTTCCCTAGGAATTTCTTCCTGAACTCCCTTAAAACCTGAACATAGTAACCCTAACCCTAACCCTTTGGCCAATCAACTCTGGTGTACTGACTTCCTTACTCCTCCCACACCTCTCATCATCCCTCACAGACTCCCTGCCTTCTTGAATCTCTTATTCCACTCAAAAACCGATGATCAATTTATGCAAGATGGTCGAAAAGCAGTCTGAAGCATTCCATACGTTTCTGTGGCATTTTTTCCAAGTTTAAAACAGAATTTTTTTGCATATCGTTCTTCTAAAGTGTCCTCACGTGCAGATTGCATTTTTGAAATTCACCTGCTGTGACAATCAGGCTTTAGTAGAGTGTATTCCAATTCCTGCTGTAGCTGTTCATTTAAACCTGAACTCATAAAAATTGGTCAGTCTTCTCATACGATGTATTGCAATAACATACTGAATTTTCAAGAGTCTACTACAATCTTAAATGCCTGAACAAAAAAGTCTGGAAACTTATTGAAAGCACCACGTATATGTATGTGTGTGTATATATATATCAATACATATATATATAGTGATGGATACGAAAACAGTTTCACCAATTTTCACCAAATTTAATATGCTCATGCATGTTCTAGGATATTTAAAGTGAAGTATTTGATACCAAGTCTTCTTTGACCCAATCGGTTAAGGCTGTGGAATACATCAACTGCATCTCTCCAACGAGCCCCAGTTAACTGGGGTGGCAGATAACACCGTCTATTTCTCTGCCGAGGAGTAAGACTACTTCAACGAGGCCCAGTCAACTGGGGTGGCAGATTACACCGTCTATTTCTCTGCCGAGGAGTAAGACTACTTCAACGAGGCCCAGTCAACTGGGGTGGCAGATTACACCGTCTATTTCTCTGCCGAGGAGTAAGACTACTTCAACGAGGCCCAGTCAACTGGGGTGGCAGATTACACCGTCTATTTCTCTACCGAGTGGTAAGACTCCCCCAAAGAGTGTCCCGGATATGAAACTAAACAATTTGATGGCGAGGTTCCAGTTTATTACCATCGCTCTGGCCCAAAGAACGAGGTCTGGTTTGGTTTTATAGCATATTAACCATTGTTGGTTATTTAATGCCAAATCCATCTTTATTCATATAAACAGTTTGATTTCAAACAATTTAGTTCAGTGTAGGGACAGTTTTTTGTTTACGCAAAGATAAACGTAAAAACAGTTCTATTTCAAACAATTCCGTTTAGCATAAGTACGCAATTTAATTCTATTTAACACATAGATAGGAACCAGTCATATATCCAATAAAAATTACATTTGCAATATCTATAAACGAATCCAACGGAAAATCATTAAAATTGGTTGGTTGGTTAGTTTTAAACATTAAAAAATCTTTAAGATTTGGCAACTTTAAAAAAGACAAAAACTTAAAGATACATTTGAAAATCATATTTGAATGTATTGTCATAATTCCTAATAATTAGCAAATTCTTGAAAATCTATTATATTAACAGAATAATGCATGAACGTGTGTGTCAGAATATTACACTGTATGCTTATTTCAAATAAATAAAGGACCAATTGGTTCCCTTGTGAAAGGGAAGAAAAAGAACATTCTGCACGTCATAAAAAAGCACGCACACACACACACACACACACACACACACACACACACACACACACACACGCATATATATGTGTGTGTGTGTGTGTGTGTATATATATATATATATATTTCTACTTGAGCTATTACATTCACTTTCGGACTAATACCCTTAGGGATGGTATGAAGCTCATTATGCCAGAGATGTGTTAAGTAGTACCAGTGTCCGTCTTTAAGGTTGGCTTAGGCATTATATTGGTCACGAAATTGATATGCTATTTAACAAAGAAACCAAAGCAAACCAAACTGATATATATATATATATATATATATATATATTACAGAGGACACGACCACCTCTAGGGCTATATATATATATATATCCCTAGAGGTCGTCGTGTCCTCTTTAAGGTAAAAACGTACTTTCAAGACACATTAGATCATGTGGTCGCGCTTTCTTACCATGACTGGTTGATTTGGCATCGCTTATGTGTGGCATGGACTGGTGGCCCATTGGTAGAAGTTCGGTTTCTGCATTCTGGGTGTTGCTGGTTCGATATCTAGTGGTGGAGATCTCGGTATGCACTGCTGATGAGACCCCAAAAGGTCGAAACAGCTATTCAGTGTTTCGCATGTGATGTTTGCCAGATTTTCTTGTCATGGTAAAATAATTAATATATATATATCATATGCTTATCGACTGCTTTATTACGATGAAATAGTGTTAAAAAAAGGAGTGAAAGAAGGAAAGATAAACAGTGGTGAATGAATATATGAAAGAAATTAAAAGTTCTTTTTTTTGAAAATGACGATGAGATCAATGGTTGATCAAATGCTTCTAAATACGATCAAATTAAAGCAACTACCATTAATGGATTAGAAACTACTGAAAATATGTTTATACCCTTCATTTCTGCTTATTACCAATTTACTATAAAAAGAATCCAATACCCAATAAAAACTACATCTACAATGTCTATAAATACATCCCAAGGACTATCATTAAAAGTGGCCGGTTGGTTTGGTCGTTTAATGACATGTCAACCTTCACGAGTTATCCAAATCCAAACCATCCTTTTAGAAAAAGGGTAGTGGTACTATTTAATCCATAACTTGTAGTGGTACTATTTAATCCATAAGTTGTTTCATGCCTTTCCAAAAGTATTAGTCCGAAAGTGAACGTAATAGCGTGAGTGGATCTCGAACCCGCTTTGCAGGCTAACACATTAACCATGGCACTACGGGCACTCCTTGCCCAAAGTACTTGGATTACATTTTTATAGCCTTTCCTCACATATGCTAAATTCTGTGTAGGATATTCCCGGTTAGGGACTAGCAAAAATGTTTTCATTTCAATTTGCTTCACTAAAAACGTAGTTTATCCAGAAGAATTAGTCCAGATATTATAACAAAAAGCAGATCCCTGCCACCTTCTAAAAAAAGCAGAACTGCCATCAAATAGAAAAAAAAACTAAAGCAGAACACCCTACTACCAAAAAGAAAGCAGAAATCCCCGCCACCAAAAAGAAAAAAAAAAGAAAAATCCTCTGAGGTACAAAAAAGGAGACCCTCGTCACAAAAAAAGCAGAACCTTCGCCTCACAAAAAGCAAAATATCCCATCACACAAAAAATGAGAGAATTCTCCGTCACCCCCAACGCAAAAAAGCAAACCCCCTGCTACAAAAAAGCAGACCCCCTACAACCCCCCAAATAGCGGAACCCCTTGCAACCAATAGATAAAAAGCAGATGTCCAACCCCTCCCAAAAATAGCAGAACCCTCTGCAACCACATAAAAAAGCAGAACCCCCATTTCACCAGAAAAAGTATAATAAAGTTAGACTCATTAAAAAAAAAACAATAAAAAACAAACCTTTTCACTAAATTCGGATCAAATATAATCAAATATTATCATAAAAAAACAAATCTAACCCTTTTCGGCATTAAATGACCTACAGAAGTTGATATGCCATTAAACAGAACACAATATACTGATGGACAAAAGGCTGTATCCTTTCTTTCTCCAAGAAAGGTGACCTCGGAATTGCCAAGAATTACCGGGGTAACCCTTACTTCCATAACAGCTAAGATTTACAATACTCTGCTACTCAACCGCATTGAACCTGAAATTGAGAAAATATTTTGAAAAAACGAAAATGACTTTCGTAGGAATCGGTCCTTAACATCAAAAAGTCTGACAATCCATCGAATTTTAGAAGGTGTTCGTGCAAAAGACCTCGAAGCTACACTCTGATTTGAAGATTTCTCCAAAGCATTTGACTCCATACACAGAGGGAGGATGGGGCAAATAATTCTAGCCTACGGTCTACCCAGGGAGACCGTTGCAGCTATAATGATGCTTTGTGAAAATACGAAAGTAAAAGTCTGCTCATCGGATAGAGACACAGACTTCTTTGATATTGTCACAGATGTGCTGCAAAGAAGACAAATTAGCACCATACCTGTTCATAATCTGCCAAGACTATGTTCGTCGGATGTTGATACATTTAATGAACAAAAATGACCCCGCAGGACCTATCAAGGATGCGGACTACGTTGAGGACATAGAGCTTCTGGCAAATACATCCACTCAAGCCGAATCCCTCCTGCATAGTCTGGAGTATGCAGCGGACGACATAGGCTTACATGTGAACGCAGACAAAACTTAGTACTTGTGTTTTAATCAAAGTAGCGATATCTCCACACAGAGTGGTGACTCTCCAAAACTAGTGGAAAAGTTCACTTCCGCCGGAAGCAGCGTCTCATCCACCGAAAATCACATCCAAGGCATGGACAGCTATCTATTGGCTTTGTTCATATGGAAGTTAGACATATCCGATAAAATAAAACGCAGTTTTTTTCCAAGCAGCGGTCGTGTCCATACTACTGAATGGACGCACCACATAGAACCTGACAACTCGTTTTGAGAAAACGGTTGACGGCCATTGCACGAGAATGCTTCGAGCTATATCAAACAAATCCTGGAAGAAACATCCAACAAAACAGCAGCTGTACGGCCACCTACCACCCATCTCGAAGATCATCCAAATTAGACGAACAAGACATGCAGGACACTGTTGGAGGAGCAAGGACGAACTCATAAGCAACGTTCTCCTATAGACCCCTTCACACGGACGCGCAAGTGTTGGACGACCAGCTAGAACTTATATACAACAGCTCTGTGCGGGCACATGATGCAACCTGGAACATCTGCCGAAAGCGATGGATGGTAGAGACGGAGGACAAGAGAGGGTTAGGGAAATCCGTGAAAGCAGCACGACATGATGATGATAATCAAATCGGATATATATCAATTTTAGGTAAACCTACAAAGCAGTAGCTGTACGGTCACTTACCACCCATCACGAAAACTATCCAAGTCATAAAAACCAGACATTGCTGGAGAAGTAAAAATTAACTCATAAGTGACGTGCTCCTGGAGACCCCCTCACATCTACCTCCATGGTCCAATCTCAACTTCTCACCTGACACTTTTTCAAAATCCTCAAATTCTCAGGACTATCTCTTCCGGGCATGATGTCATTCACACACCTGTCCCATTTCCTGTCTGAGGGTTTATTATGACAATGGTGATTGTCGTATCCTTTGCGCGTGAGTGTAAACTGCACCAATTGACTATACACCTGGGCTCTTAACCCAAATAGTTCAAAGCCCAACCAAACTGGATGATAAAACGAAAATTAACGAAAAATGATTAATATAATAAAATCATTCCTTAATAATATAACAAGTACAATACACGGTGTATCTGCAATATCAATGTTTTAAGAGTCAGTGTTATAATGTAGTTTACAATCATTTTAAACATCATCTCAAAAGATATTCGGAGGGGGTGTCTTCCCTCTCGATAGGTGATGCATTTTACCGGGCGAGTTACGTAAAGAAATGACGGCCATGTCGGATTTTGGAATTTATAGTTTTGAGATGAGTTCACACACAAGCAGAGATTCCAGAAGTTGTTGGAACGATACAAGTGCATCGCAGCTGGAGGAGATTACTTCGAAGGGGACTAGAGTTTCATGTGTGTACTATCAATAAAAGTGCCCATACGAAAAAAGTCTGTAAACTTATTTCATGATCCTCTTATATATACATATATATATATATATATATATATATATAGGGCAATTAGATGAAAACTCAAACCTGGATAAATTGTCATTATAAATTTATTTCGGCGAAGAATATCATTATAGTCTTCGTCACATCAGATAACTTCACATGTTTAATTTGAGGTAGACTTAATGAAAGTAATCGCATATTAGGGGAAAGATTTACGTTAACAGTTCCGTGTATATATATATATATATATAGTTATCAACAGACAGATTGTTTCGTTGTATTACAAATCTTCAGCGCGGCTAGACACGCTGGACGCTTCAAGCTGGGATCAAACCCGTCCTAACTTTACGATAGGCTTTCTATCACACCGCTCAACCAATTAGACGACCTCTCTCTCTCTCTCTCTCTCTCTCAATATCTATATATATATATATATATTTATGTGTGTGTGTGTGTGTGTGTACGGACACTGTGTCAAAGTAAGACATTTTAAGTGTACATTCTCCGATTGAAGCTTGGTTTAATTCGTTTTTTTTTTGCAGTATATTATATCAACTTTTGTGGGTTATTTAATGCTAAAGCTATCGTCGTAGTAGAGATACTATTTAAACTTCTAGCTGGGAAGAAAAGTGGATTCATGTATTTCCCAAGTGTTTTAGTTCGAAAGTGAACGGAACAGAGCGACTAGAGTTCGAACTCGGTTACGACAGTATCGCAGTCTAGCACTTTAGCCACTACGCCACGAGGACTCCACTTTCAGAACTAGGGTATCACCTCAGAATATATTGATAGTAAATTACTTGGCGCTTTGTCGAGATTAAGACAAGGCCGTAAGAATGGGGCACCCAGTGAGAACCGAACTCGTAGAGGTTCGCTAGTCTAGCTTGCTAACCATTAAACCACCCAGACCCCCAAGAATCGAAAGATATGGGTTGACATATAAAAACTTAAATAAACAAATGTCTAAATGAAATATCTGGCGAGACCAGTTACAGATAAGTTGAAACACACACAGCCCAGAATTAACAAATAACTTCCAAGTGTAGAACCCACTGCCAGGTGTTTATGATAGCAGAGACCATAAAGTGTCCTAGGTATGACAGTGAGACTCCAGTCCTGGAGCTTTAGGGAATGCAGAGTATCCCTTCATTACCATTATTTCCATGTCCACTCTGACCCAGGATGGTAGGACCTGTTAGGGACCCATCTATCATCAAATAGAATTGTGTGCAAACAAATCGCTTATGTTAAATTGAATTGTAAGTGTTACATAGAAATACTTAAGACCATTTAACTGTGGGCAAATAAAAACTATTTGTGTTAGATAACAATACTTGAAACCATTTGTGTGCAAAGTGTTAGATAGCAATACTTGAAAACATTTTGTTATATATTGAACCTTGACCGAGCCGTCAATCAAAGACGCACCTGTGTAAATAAGTGGAAGAAGATCATGTGATCTAATCGGAAGTAAGTGAGCTTTATGAAATAATATATGCAGATGCCCGTGGCAGTTGCGTCAGTTGGTGGCAGTGAAGGTCAGAGTGAGACCTAGTTTGCAGTCTGGAGAGCGCCCCGCCGAGGGCTGCAACCTCCAGTTGGGCGGCCTCCAGTTGTGAGAGTTGAAGTCAGTGAAGGCCAAGTCAAAGCCAGCTTGCAGTCATAGAGAGTGCGACAGCTAGGGCCCGTGGTCCATACCAGACCTCCGGTTTAGCAACCCTGGCCGAGAAGCAAAAAAGTGCTAAGTGTGTCTTAAAGATAACACAAAGTGCTATGGTCAAGAGTAGAAGTTATGAGTCAATATGGCAATCTGTCGTCTCACCCCGTCCGTATGTCTCACAAACCACAGAAGCTTCAATTACTTTCGAAAGAATAAAAAGACATATATTCTTATAAAGAAAGTTATGCTCATTCTTCATCCTTGTATATTCCCTCATCATGGCTATACAACAATTTGTTTAAAATGTTACCAACAAACTATTCATATATAGGTATCATGCAATGACTGATGTTTGTACAAAAACCCTTGATCAGATGATGACTCTAGGTTCGGGATGGTTTCGGGACCGAACCATCATTACCACTAGTCTAGCATGCCCCAGCAGTAACTCACGATACCACCAGACTTGGTTGAATTATAGTCACTCAATGGAATTGCCATATGCACGCTAATATAGTGAGTGTCATATCTTGGATCTTTTTTTACGTATTTCCTCTTGTTTGATGTCTAATGGAGAAAGTCTAAGATTAGTCAAGAGTGTGGAGGTTGAGTTGGTAATGATATATATATAAACAGGATTTGGCATTCATCAACCCTCAGAGGTTGATATTCCATTAAACAAAACTAAAGAGACCATAAAATGATCTTTTCAAGGCACTTGGTTTGATTTCATTGTTTAATGGCAATTCAACCTTCATGGATAATTTATTGGCAAAGCCATCCTTATAGAAAAACAGCCGTAGCACAATTTAACCCATAAAAGTAAAAGTTAATTTAGCGACCGGAGTCGATGGCGACTCGAAAGCTCCCTTTTCATTAGCTACTACATTTTAAGGGAAGGCGCTACTCCTTTCTCTGGAATACTTTACTTCACCCTTGATCCACACCTTCTAATGCTGAGTGTTAAGCAAGGCGGCATCAAGTACCCTTTTTTGAGTCTTTGGTATAACTCGAGCTGAGATAGAACCCCGGTGTCCCGGTTCTTTGGTGAACACTCAACTCACGAGACCAATGGGCCGGTTTATAAGACCTATGAGTAAAGTAAAGTTGGCGACCGTAGTCGAGGGTGACCAGAAGGCTCCCTTTTCAATAGCTACTACACTGAGGTGTAGGGGAGGGTGCTACTCCATTCCCTTGATTGCTCCACTTTACCCTTGATATGTACCTTATATTGCTGAGTCTTAAGCAAGGAGATATCAAGTACTATTTTTAAAGGCTTTCGTATGACGCGACCTGGGATTGAATCCAGGTATCTCGGGCCATTGGCGAACACTCTACCCACGAGCCCATTGTTGACCTAGACTAGGGGGATATAAGGAGGTTCATACCTTTCCTAAGGGTATTAGTCCGAAAGTGAATGTTATGGGACGACTGGAGTTCGAACTCGTTTACTATCGTGTTGCAGTTCTGCATGTTAGCCTCTCAAACGCGTAGAGTCCCTCCTCAAGACAGTTGCAAAACATAATTTTCATTCAATGGATGGATGCGTTATTTTACCAGTTATGTCAAGTCTTTTTAAAATCTTGAAAAGAAAATAAAGTTTTCTTCCCATATAAAAGTTTCTTTCTATTTGCGATGACCTAAAGTCGATATTAGTTGATATTTCCCGTAACCTAGTTTGGTGGGGGTGCTATTTATGTAGGGTGTGTTGTGCTTGAGTACCTGGCGAATCCTATTTCTCTTCAGTCTACAATTAGTTTTAAATTAGAGTTTTCCTTCTCTTAGACTCGTTGCCATACAGTCATATAGGAATAAAGTAATACACTGGCGATTGAACACCAATCTATTAATAGCGGTACTATGCTGTTAGGACGGGACAATTAGTCACTGATGAGATATTGAGTCAAGGTACAATTAATCGAAGCACGGTGGACAGCAGTCGGACGAACTTCAGCGAGAAAGCCTTCCAGTAATATCATGGCCGGCAGTGTTAGATAGTAAACATCCTTATAAATATAAAGTTACAATAAACGCAATTCCCTAAAATCTAGCCACAAAATAACCTTAGACGAGTTGACATGCCTTTAAAACCAATCAATTAACCATTGATATATAAATGAGTGGAAAATACTTGAAACAACCACGGAAAAGATATAAATATAAATGTACAATGAATACAATTATCTAAACTTTCGGTTATTTAAACCTTTGATGGATTAACATGGATTAACATGAATTAAAATCAATCAATCAGTAATAAGTAGTGGAGAAATGTTATCGTGGATGCCAGAATCAGCAGAAACGAAAACAGTCTGACCTGGAAATGTTTTTGAGGATTCCTCGAGACCGTCCTTGATGCTGAGAGCGGTTCTATTGAAAAAAAATCTTTTTCCCCTGTTTTTTTCTCAGTTGAATATGTGTAAAATTATTTTATTTAAAATCAAATATTTCTATTTTTTTTTCTATTATAATTTTTTCCTTGACTTTTCATTGACTTATCCTATGTCTTCAAATTTTTAAGGTAGACAAGCTTACCTAAATTAGAATATTGTCTCAAAGAAATCTTTATTATCTCATTCCATTCCTATGATGCTCAGTAAATATTATTGGTTAGTTGGGTTTTATGACATATCAACACTTGTAGGATATTTAATGCCAAATCCTGTTATAGGCTAGGTTATTTGATTTAATGACATAAAACCCCACATGGACCATTAAATATTTGTCTATACATATAAATAACTTTTTGGTGAATAGTACGTTGGTAATATTATTTTTTAAACGAGCCAGACCTCATTTGTTAGCACACAGTTAAATGGTTTAAAGTATTGCTAGCAAATAGTAATAATTCAATTTATTTTAATAATTTGTTCCTATACAGATTAAATTGTTTCAATAATAGCAAAATGATTGAATAGTTCTATTTCACCAACAGATGGGATCCTAACAGGTACCACCACTCCGGGGGAGAGTGGATCTGAGAGTAATGGCAATGGAGAGGTACTCACATTCCACAAAACTCCAGGACTGGAGCCTCACCGTCAGATGCAATTGAGTGTACATATCTAGGACACAGGTTGGGTTAATCATCTTACTCCTGGGCAGAGATACTTTGGTAAATTCTACTGCTCTAGCCGTCTGGGCTGCAGTAAATGTCAAGACCGACAAATCGGTAGACTTAATGGTTGAATTTAAGTACACAGTTTCAAGTATTGCTATTTAACTGTAATTATTCTATTCAACATCACTCATTTATCTGCACACAGTTAAATGGTTCCAAGTATTGCTATGTATCACTAATAATTCAATTACGAACCAGTCATTTGTTTACACGCAGTTAAATGGTCAAACTGCTCTATTTCTAACAATTCAATTTAACACAAGTCATTTGTTTGCACACAGTTTAAATGTCAAACAGTTCAATTTGACGCATAGATAGGACCCTATCAGGTGCTACCACTCCGGGTGAGAGTGGACCTGGGAACGTTGGCAAAAAAGAAGTACTCTGCATTTCCTAAAGCTCCAGCATCCGATTGTTTAGTGTCATATCTAGGACATTCGTTCGGTGGGGGGTCTTACGCTTTTACAGAGATGCAGTATTCTACAGCCCCAGCCGACTAGACTTAGAGCCAAAGTCAGTCTTCATTAAAAAAAATTATACAGTTTCAAGTGACTAATATTTGAATCATTTATCAATGGTTATAGCTTCAAGTAACTACTGATATTACTAATGATATATATATATATATATATATATATATATATATACTTACTTGTACTAGTATCGGCTTTCACCCTGGTCGGGTTGAATCGGCTTCCTCCCGAGCAAGTAATATTTTGCCAATTGAAGATGATACTTTGGGATTTAATTGAGGGAAGGGTCCCAAGTCCTATCCGGAAAAACGCCCTGTTTGCCACAGATTTCCCACAGACGCATTGACAGAGCGACCCGAGGCCGTCGGTTGCCGGAACAGGCACCTCCTGATATATATATATATATATATATATATATATATATATTGAAACCACATGTACACATATATATATATATATATATAAGTGTGTGTGTGTGTGTGTGGTTTCAAAGGGGGAAATTCTCGTGTCGTAGTGGTTAACGTGCTGGAAAGTGACATCGTAATGAGTGAGTTCGAACTCTGGTCGTGCTATCACGTTCGCTTTCGGGCTTATACCTCCAAGAAAGTTATTAATTCTTTAATATCCTCAGCAATTGGTTAAATAGTACGACTACTGTTCAATGAGGATGATTTTGGCATTAGATAATCCACGAAACTTGATATGCCATTAACTAAAGAAACAAAGAAGCCAAACATGTAGTTTCAAATAACCATTCCAATTGATTGATAAGTGTTTATTTCTTTGGTTTCAGCTATTCCTGCTTTATTTAGATGATTGGCACAATCAAGTGGTCTCAGTTAGAAGTAGATAATGCTCAACATTTTCAAAATCATCTATTTTATCTTAGAGACAATCAATGGGATAGGTTACTAAATGCCTTAATTGAACTCATTTGTAAATGCTTGATTGCAAGCGAGAGAGAGAGAGAGAGAGAGAGAGATCGTGGGAGAAAGAGGGAGGAAAAAGGCGAAGAGGAGAGAGAGAGAGAGAGAGAGAGAGAGAGAAGGTTTCTTTCTCATTACCTTACAAGGTCTGTTCCTTTCTTTCACATCGCACACAGGATCTCTTCCTCTCTTTCTCATCACCTCACAGGTTCTCTTCCTCTCTTTCTCATTACCTTACAAATTCTCTCCCTCTCTTTCTCCTCCCCTCACAAGTTCTCTTCCTCTCTTTCTCATCACCTCTCAGGTTCTCTTCCTCTCTTTCTTATCCCCTCACAGGTTCTCTTCCTTTCTTTCTCATTACCTTACAAATTCTCTTCCTCTCTTTCTCATCACCTCTCAGGTTCTCTTCCTCTCTTTCTCATTACCTTACAAATTCTCTTCCTCTCTTTCCCATTACCTTACAAATTCTCTTCCTCTCTTTCTCATCCCCTCACAGGTTCTCTTCCTCTCTTTCTCATTACCTTACAAATTCTCTTCCTCTCTTTCTCATTACCTTACAAATTCTCTTCCTTTCTTTCTCATTACCTTACAAATTCTCTTCCTCTCTTTCTCATCACCTCTCAGGTTCTCTTCCTCTCTTTCTCATTACCTTACAAATTCTCTTCCTCTCTTTCCCATTACCTTACAAATTCTCTTCCTCTCTTTCTCATCCCCTCACAGGTTCTCTTCCTCTCTTTCTCATTACCTTACAAATTCTCTTCCTCTCTTTCTCATTACCTTACAAATTCTCTTCCTCTCTTTCTCATCCCCTCACAAGTTCTCTTCCTCTCTTTCTCATCACCTCTCAGGTTCTCTTCCTCTCTTTCTTATCCCCTCACAGGTTCTCTTCCTTTCTTTCTCATTACCTTACAAATTCTCTTCCTCTCTTTCTCATCCCCTCACAGGTTCTCTTCCTCTCTTTCTCATTACCTTACAAATTCTCTTCCTCTTTCTCATTACCTTACAAATTCTCTTCCTCTCTTTCTCATCCCCTCACAAGTTCTCTTCCTCTCTTTCTCATCACCTCTCAGGTTCTCTTCCTCTCTTTCTTATCCCCTCACAGGTTCTCTTCCTTTCTTTCTCATTACCTTACAAATTCTCTTCCCCTCTTTCTCACCACCACACAGATTCTCTTCCTCTATTTCCCCACATTTCCTACCACTCAGTGACAAATTGGTTTTGGTTATAATGTCAAGGAAGAACAACCTCAGCATTCCCCAGATGCAATTTTGTGTCATACACAATACTCCCCTTTTACTAAAGCTCATACTTCTTTGACGGATATACAGTTGGTGCATTGAAGGCGTTGTTAGATTTGGGGTTATATATCATCTCATTGGATGCGCTAGTGGTGTAACGGTTATTGTCGTCGGAAATGGAGTCGGGGACCCGTGTTCAAATCTGGACATGATTGTTTGCATTTTACTTAGCAGTAAAATCCTTGGGAAAAATATGCATTCAACGATTCACTCTCCAGCCATGGGTAAATATTAGGGTATACTGGGATCGTTAACATTAGTATGGCAACCAGTCTTGGAGAAGGAAAACTCATAATTTAAACTTATCAAACTCCTATAAAAATTGATCTTGAGTCACATCCTGCTCATGCAGAGGGGTTAAGTAAATACATATTTTATATTATAAATCACAGACACATCATGCATTTACAGATTTTCATGATAAGTAAAATTGGCGACCTTAGTCGAGGGTTACCTAAAGGCTCCTTTTTCAATAGCTACCACATCAAGGTGTAGGGAAGGGCGTTACTCTATTTCCTGGATTGCTCCACTTTACCCTTGATCGTACCTTATAATTCTGCGTGTTAAGCAAGGCAGCATCAAGTACCATTCTTTGAGTCTTTGGCATGACTCGACCTGGGATTGAAACCCGGTCTCCCGGACCATTGTTGAGCACTCTGCTCATCTGGCCAACGGCCCGGTGCCAGACTTAGCGATATCCAGTCATGTAGAAAGATAAACCGACTGACTTGTTAATGGACTGGTTGGTTGGTTGGTACGTTCGTTTTACTGCATCTCAACCCTTGTTGGATTATTTAATAATGACGTTAGTTCCCATAAAAGAAATTATCAGGTTTCAATGGACAAATATTTTGGATCTTCAATGTACTAGTAATATATTTCCCAATTATTTGGGTTTGCTTAGATCGGGCACAAGCCCATATGAATAGGACGCCCAGTGAGATTCGAACTCACTTGTAATGATTTGCTAGTCTCGCTTGCTAAGCATTACAACACCCGAGGTACCCATTATGTGGTTTCAAGCAGGAATTTATTTAGCTTTTTGCTCAGATCGGGCACAAGGACGTATGAATGGGACACCCAAAGAGACTCGAACTCACCCGTGAAGCTTTGCTATTCTAGTTGGCTAACTCTTACACCACCCGAGGTACCCATTATGTGGTTTCAAGTTGGAATTTACTTCGCTTTTTGATTAGATCGGGCACAAGGCCGTATGAATGGGACACGCAAAGAGACTTGAATTCACTCTTGAATCTTTGCTAGTCTAGCACTGGTAACCATTACATCACTTAAGGTACCCAAACAAAAGTGAATATTGCAGAAATTTATTCAGCTTTTTTGCTTAGATGTGGCCTCATGAATAGGGTAAGCAATGAGACTCGAACTCACTCATGAAGGTTTGCTAGTTTAGCTTGTTAACCATTATACCAACCAAGGCACCCGTGTTTTCATGTAATTATAGATATGGAAGTATATAATGGAGCAAAATCCGACAATATAGAGGAAAAATTGACAGCAAGGTAATCCAAGCAGAATGAGAGATTTATTGAGATGCAAATTCGACACTATAGCGTTTCGGTTCAAATAAACCATCATCAGGACTGGCAGGGATGATATTAGTCATGTTAAATCAACGATGGATGTTTAAAAAATTATACCAAAAAAAAAAACGGAGGAAAACCTATATATCAGGAAAAGTTGACCGTTTGAACAATACACAAGTGTTTGTTTTTAAAATTGTTTCGTGATTTTGGGGTAATATTATGTAAAATTTATTTATTCCATTGGTATATCGAGAAAAACTTCGAATCAAAAGAAGGAAGAAAAAGAAAAAGAGAGAGAGAGAGAGAGAGAGAGAGGTGGGGAGAAAAGAAAGAGAAAGAAGGAAGACGGAAGATAGAGGAAAGAGGAAAACGGAAGAAATAAGGGAAAAAGGATCGAAGAAAGGCAGGGAGGAAGTAGAGAGACGGGGAAGGGGAAGGGGAGAGGATAAAACAAGTGAAACAAACATGAATAACAAATAAAATAAAGAAAATTGATATAAAAAATTTAAAAGTTAAAAAGAGGATTTTGTTTGGTTTTATGACATATCAACCATTTTAGGTCATTTAATACCAAATCCTCTTTATACATATATTAGATATATGATTTATAAACACATTTTAAAGATAATTTAAAAAAAATAAGCCTGAGCTCGTTTTTCTTGCATACAGTTAAATGGTTTCACATAATTTCAAACAATTCATTTTAACATAAGTACAATCATTTGCTTACACATAGTTAGTCATTGGTTTAAATATAATTTTTTCGTTTACACACAGTTAAATTTTTAAAAAATTCTGTTTCAAATAATATAGTTTAACTTGTCAACAAAGTTGAATGGTTCCAAGTATAGCAATGTATCACTAACAATTTAATTTAATATCAGTCTTTTGCTTATATAGAGTTAAATGGTCAAACAGTTCTATTTCAAACAATTCATTTTAGCGTAAGTACCCAATTTAGTTCTATTTGACCTATAGATAGGACCCTATCAGGTGCTACCACTCCGGGACAGAGTGGACCTGAGAGTGATGGCAATAAAGAGGTACTCCACATTCCCCAAAGCTCCAGCATTACTAGAGACTCGCCATCTTATTGTTTTGTGTCATATCAGGACACTCGTTGGGATGGAGTCTTACCCCTCTGCAGAGAAGCAGTCGGTATATTCTGCAGCCCCAGCCGACAGGGCCAATCAACAAGGGGATAAACAGTAGATAATTTTCGCAATTTATATGGGTTCACTTATTTATGCTAAACTGATCGATTTTAGATCTGCAACGGGTACTACTACTTAGAGTCATGACGAACTTTGAAGCGATGTCAAAGAAAGACTGACTCCATTTTTTTCGAGCTCCAAAACTGGAGCCTTATCAACAGATGCAATTTAGTGTTAGACACAAGACATCCTTTTTTGGGAAGTTCTTACTTCTCTGAAGAGGAAAAAAGCACACGTATCTTAGATCCCTCCAACGAGGCGATGAAGTTAGATTTGGGGCTATGTAATTGTAATTAGCTGATATATACCGTATTTATTGATTTTTAAAGGAAATAAGTAAAAAGTAAGTGAATTTGGCGACCATCGTCGAGGGTGACCCAAAGGCTCCCTTTTCGATAGCTACTACACCAAAGTGTAAGGGAGGGCGCTTCTTCTTTCCCTGGATTGTTCCACTTTACCCTTGATCCTTACCTTATAATGCTGAGTGTTAAGCAAGGTAGCATCAAGTACTATTTTTTTGAGTCTTTGGTATGATTCGACCTGGAGATTTAACCCAGGTCTTCCAGGCCAATGGCGAACACTCTAACCATTATGCAAATATCCGGTTAAGTAAGGGAAGTAGAAGTAAGTAAAGTTGGCGAACCTAGTCGAGGGCGAACCGAAGGCTCCCTTTACAATAGCTACAACATCGTTTTGTAGGGGGGCGTTACTCCTTTCTCTGGAATGCTTCACTTTACCTTTGATACATACCTTATAATGCTGTGTATTAAGCAAGGAGGTATCAAGTACCATTTCTTGAGTCTTTGGTAAATTCTTGACCTGGGATTGAATCCCGTACTCACGCGCCATTGGCGCACACTCTAGCCATTATGCCAATGAGGCACACCCAAATTAAGGGATTGGTTCCAGGCAATTTTCATACTCTAATTTAACTCCATGTGCCAGACTAAGTAATAACTAGAAAAATATTAGAACTACACTCAGATAGAACGATAGACCGATCGACCGACCGACTTGCTGATGGAGTGGCTGATAGATAATTCAATGGTTATAAAAGGAAATATTAATAGCAGAATGCGAAAGCAAAGGGCAAGAAATATTAATATGGCGGCAGGTAATATATAAAAGGAAAAAGTGCCAAAATGGAAATTTTGATGGCAGGAAGAGAAAAAGAAATTTTATTTCAAGATTTATCGCCGGGGAGGTTACTCACGAGAAAGATGGTGGAGGGAGATAAGGGTTCGGAAAAGGTCGCGAAAAACGATGATGTTGAAGAAATAGCCCCGAGGTGAAATAAAAATAAATAAAGAGAAAATTAGAAAGATAATAGAAGGTGGATAGGAAGGAGGTGGAAGGGAGAACGAGAATTGGAGAGAATTTGAAATCGTATCTGTAGAATGATTGCACAAATAAATCTTAGGGTTATGATGTCTTTTTACAGTGGATTCATTTCGGCTGTTTTGATGGTTTTTCCCGGTTTGAATCGACGGGTGAAAAAAAAGGAAAGTAAAAAAGGGGGGGCATGAATAGAAAAGATGGAAGAAGAAGAAGAAGAAGATGAAGAAGAAGAAGACGTATTAAGTAAAAGAAATAAGAAAAGTGTGTTAGAGAAAGAAGAAAGAGCTAATAAATTAGAGGGAGGAAATAAAGAAAGAGAGAAATATTTGAAGAAGAAGAAGAAGAAGAAGAAGAAGAAGAAGAAGAAGAAGAAGAAAATTGTTTTGAGAAGAATTAGAGTCAAGTTTTAAAAAAAGGAACATAAAAACACTTCTCGTGGATCAAAAGAAAAAAAATGAAGGAAATTAATGAATTAAAGAAGAAGAAGAAGAAGAAGAAGAAGAAGAAGAAGAAGAAGAAGAAGAGAATAAATATATTAAAGGAAGGAATGAAAGGAAGAACGATTTGAAATGTAAGACAGAGAAGAAAACAAAAAAGAAATAGGGGAATGTTCCAAGAAGAAATAAAGGAAATTAATGAACAGAAGAAGAAGAAGAAGAAGAAGAAGAAGAAGAAGAAGAAGGAGGAGGAGGAGGAGGAGGAAAGAAGAAGAAGAAGAAGAAGAAGAAGAAGAAGAAGAAGAAGAAGAAGAAATGTATTAAAGGAAGGAGTGAAAGGAAGAAAGATTTGATACGGAAGAGGAGAAAAAAAAAGAAATCGGGAAATGTTCCAAGAAGAAATGAAGGAAGTTAATGAATTAAGGAAGAAGAAGAAGAAACAAGGGATAAACACACTTCATGAAAAACGAGGATAGTTTTTTTAGCATATATGCATCTACTTAAACCCTTCCATAAGAGAATGATGGGACACAAGGTCAATTTTTAAAGCGGAATTAATAGGTATGAATTCAGAGATCTCTTTCTCCTAGACTGGTTGCCATATCAAGATTAAAGAGCCCAGTCTACCCTACTACTTATCCATGACTGAAGGGAAAACAGTTGGGTTCATACATTTCCCAAGGATATCAGTACTATGTGAAATGCTAACAGCTTCGTCAAGGATTTGAACTCGGGTCGCCGTTCCTATTTTCATCGATGGTAACCATTACATTACTAGCGCTTCCATCAATCTCCTTATTATATATATATATATATATATATATATATATATATATATATATATATAACCCAGTAAAAACTGCACATCATAGTGAATATTGTTATCTGAGCCTAAAATACTTTTATCTACAGATTAAAACACTTTTCAGTTCAGTTTGTGCCTAAATGTAAATGTTATGGCACTTTAATTCACACTGAAAGTATTTTAAGTCATTCAAATTTTCTATTCAACAAAAATAACAATTAATTGCTTATGAGAAAATTCGACTCCTTTCACTGATATATCAAGATCATTATGAATCGCTGTTCAAATATGAACCCAAATGGTACAACCGACGTCAAGTTATTATTATTATTATTATTAGAGTGTTTCACACCAGCGTTAGCTGATGGTCTTTCACTGGAGTCTGAATGATTGCAAGTCTCTTCAGGTCTCCAGGACTCTTCTCAGTATTCTGACCGACCACAACAATGCTATAGTTTGTATGGTCTGGGCTCGTCCTTCGATTTCTAACTCTTCCAGCCTCCTTAACAAGCTTTTCGGGGATTGTTTCAAGTGCACCAATTACAACGGTGATATCCACTTTTCGGCTGTTTTTTTTTATGGGTCCTTTCGCCAGAATTAGGGGATCTGTTTGTATCTCATAATCCTAGAGAATTTTGTGCGTCTCATTCTCAAGGACGGGTTCCAGGTTGTACTTATACCACTTGTTCGTAAGGTTAAATCTAAATTTTTTGCATAATTCCCAGTGGATCACTTTCTCCGCCCCGTCGTGTCTTGTCTTATACTCTAATTGCACTAATTTGCTGCATCCGCTAATTATATGATTGATCGTTTCATCTTCTTCACCACAAAACGTTCATCATCTTTATCACCACATATATAATATTATTATCATTATTCTAAAAAATCTTAAAAATTGGCTCGATTTATATGCAAATCTCAAATCTAAACCTTTACCGCTGCGTGGTCAAGGACAGAAACAGTACTTCTAACAATCGATATTAACCCCTTTCCGTAAGTCAAGCAGACTGCCTCAACTCCAGCTTAAAATTCGTGATTGGTGACCATATTTAACAAATTAACGCAGAGAGTAATATGAAATAATAAAAAATGTAATATGAATTCAGTATTATATTAACGATATATAACACATCATTTTAAACAGTCGTTGCACTGACTAAACACTCACAGGGACGTCAGAGTCGCCCACTGTATGTTTGAGGATCGACCATTACAGTAGGTAACTCTCTACCCTATATTTTTGAATTAAAGTTTAGAGGTTGACATGATAGGAAGTGTAGGAGAAAAGATGAAAGAAAGGAAAACGAAAATAATTTCTGTCTCGCCACTAATAAGATTAATTTAATGCGACGCAAAGACATAAGACTCGAGTCCCCAGTCAGAATTGACTTGACAATAGATGTACTGGTTTACGAGTCTTACATGTTTACTTCTCTTACACAATTAGGACGCATGATGTCCTTGTGGTGGACTGGTTCAAGTGCCGGACTGCAAAGTTATCGTAAGCGAGTTCGACCTCCAGTCGCTCTATTACGTTCACTTTTTGACAAATACCCTTGGGAAAGATATGAACCCCCTTATCCTCCCAGCTATGGGTTAAATAGTACCACTACTGTTCTTCTAGAAGGATGGATTTGGTATTAAATAACTCAAGAAGGTTGATATGCCATAAAACAAAAATAAATAAATAAATTAACAAAATAATTTAAAAAAAACAGTTTGGAGCTGGGCTTAACGAAACGCCTACCGTCGTCGGAAATGAAATTGGCGACTCGAATTCAAGTACTGGACGGGAGTATTTACGTTCCACTTGATACTAATGCCATTGGGAAAGGCATGAATCCAAATGTTCTCCCCCAGCTTTTTCTAAATAGCAGGACATATTGGGTTATTTAGCTCTGGTTAGGCAACCAGCATAAGAGAAGGATATCTCTGTATTTAAACCAGCTGTTCTCTGGTTAAATTTGACCTACTGTTACTCTCTGCCCGTGGCGAAGGGGTTGGGTAAATACATAGACAATCTTTTTTTCTGTTTATTAAATTTTGAGTAATACACCAGAATATCAGAATTTATTACTTTTGCTATTCAACAAGGTGACCCCCTTTTTGTCTTTATTACCATTGAAACATTATTTACCCTCAGGCTCGGATAAATTTAGCAAATCAATATCATGAAATATTTTCTTGTTTTTTTTTTGTCTTTTCTTGACGCTGTATACCTACAAACTTAATACGGATCATAATAAACAAATAAAAAAAACACCTCCCTAGTATTCATATAAATGGGTAGGGACCACATTGGTTATGGAGAGGGGCAGTTAAGGTTCTGCTGCCAATGAGAAAGGTTTTCGCCGGCCAAATTTATGACGTTATTTACTATTGGTTTCTCTTATTGCTTTACGAAGTCGTCGTTTTTGTTTAACTTCTTTTAATTGAAAATAGTGACGCCGAAGATTTGGGCGTGGTTTTTAGTGATAGAAGTAGCCCTCATTTTATAGCTGCCTTCTATATTTATAACATTCGTCGATCATTTGCAAATTTCTAAAGCGAGAATTGAAAAAATCTCAGGTTAAGACGCGAACGAATGCGTTCGAATTCTATCTATCTATATATCTATTAAAATTTACCCACCCTGTTGGCTGGGACTGTAGAATAACCGACTGGATCTCTGCGGCGGAGAAAGACTCCCCCAACGAGTGTCCTGATATAACGCTAAACAATCTGATGGTGAGGTTACAGTAATGCTGGATGTTTTGGGGAATGCGGAGTACCCCTTTATTGCCACTGCTCTCAGGTTAATCCTGGCCTGGAATTGTAGCACTTGTTTGGTCCTATCTATGGATCATATAGAACTGAACTTTTTGACTTTTAAACAGTGTACTTATGCTAAGCTGAATTGTTTGAAATAGAACTGTTTTTGACATTGGAACTGTGTACTCATGCTAAATTGAACTATACCTAAACTGTTTACTTATGCTGAACTGAATTGTTTGAAATAGAACTGTTTTGACATTTAGACGGTGTATAAATGTTAAACTGAATTGTTTGAAAGAGAACTGTTTAGTTGATGTGCCATAAAAGCAAACTAAACCAAACCACTATTTTTGAGTAGAAAATTGCTTTTTAATAAAATACTTTTGTTAGGAGTGTATACATTTATCCAGTCCCCAGCAGAGTGCGATACAAGGTCAATATTTAAGCGGAGTACAACTGGTTTGAATTTAGAGTTTTCTATCTTGACTGGTTGCCTAACCAAGGCTAAAGTAGTCAGTCGCTCCAATTATTTAATTATAGCTGGGAGGATTGAAAACAAATCGAAACATATCTTTCTCCAGGGTATTAGCACGTAGCAAAAAAGCAAACTTGCTCATTCAGGACTTGAACTCGGCTCGCCAGTTTCATTAAACTATGATGATAACGATTATGCCAAGCTTTGAACTTTTATGAGACGACTTATTTATGACTCATACTAAACCTATATTTCCCAGTTCACTAGTGGTCCATGACACACCGGTTGGGAACCTTTGAATTACGTTCAGTGACATAATTGCCCTTACCGAAAATGACGATTTTCTATTGAAGCAAATTTACATTTTTTCCCATCATGTAACGTATTTTGACTACTCGATTGTTAAGTTTCAAAATTTCGAATCAAAATCTATGAACTCCCATTTTTTTTTCATTATTTATGTTTTTTTATACTTTCTCAGCAGCTCCTAGAACCCGAACATGTCATATCGAAATAACACACCAGCTCCCTAACGGGTTGATTTGGCTGAGTATTGGTACCTAAGTTATCTTTGCCATTCGCACAAAGTAACAGAACGATAATTATCACGATAATATTCTTTCTTGAAGATATAGAATAAAACACGAGACGTATGTTGAATTTTTTATTTTGTGAATTGTTTCCTTTTTGTCAACTTGTGTTACACAAATGTCCAAATCATATACCCCAAATCCACTTGGAGAAACCGGAAGCCATTGTATAACTCATGATGAACAGGGTGCAGTGTAACTTTATTATGAGTAATAGTCTAGCAACTTTGTTAGGAAGCCGGAGAAAAGATCTTCATAAATCACTTTGTTAATATTATGAAATGTTCTTATTTATTTATAAAAAGTAAAAATCATAAACGCTTTTACTCTATTTGCAATGAATTAGATATATTTATTGCTTTTTTCAATCAGATGATCCGTGTGTTGGGTGCTTGGAATTGATGCCAACATAAAGATTTTGTAGCAAAAACGCTAATAAATACACGTTTCTTGTCTTTTATTCAATCTGTTCACAGCCTATTAATTATTGTCTTTTTTTGCCTCTATTACACTTTCCACGTATAATTCTTTTTTCTTTCTTTCGTTTGTTTCTTTTTTGTTGATACTTTTTTTTTCTTCTGTTGATACTCATTATTTCTCAAATCATTTTGTTGATACCCACCCCTTCTTTCTTTCTTTCGTTCGTTGATACTCTTTCTTTCTTTCTTTCTTTCTTTCGTTGATGCTCTTTCTTTCTTTCTTTCTTTCTTTCTTTCTTTTGTTGATAATCTTTCTTTCTCAAATTATTTTGTTGATACCCACCCATTCTTTCTTTCTTTCTTTCTTTAGTTGATACTCTTTCTTTCTTTCTTTCATAGATATTCTTTCTTTCTTTCTTTCTTTCTTTCTTTCTTTCTTTCTTTCTTTCTTTCTTTCGTTGATAATCTTTCTTTCGTTGATAATCTTTCTTTCGTTGATAATCTTTCTTTGATACTCTTTCTTTCTTTCTTTCTTTCTTTCTTTCTTCTGTTGATATTCTTTCTTTCTTTCTTTCTTTCTTTTTTTAGTTGAAAATTCTTTCTTTCTTCTATTGATATTTTTTCTTTCTTTTGTTGATAGCCTTTCTTTCTTTCTTTTGTTGATACTATTTCTTTTATTGATATTCTTTCTTTCTTTCTTTCTTTCGTTGATGCCCTTCCTTCCTTCCTTCCTTCCTTTCTTTTTTTGATGCTATTTCTTTTGTTGATATTCTTTCTTTCTTTCTTTCTTTCTTTTGCTGATACTATTTCCTTTATTGATATTATCTCCTTCTTTCGTTGATACCCTTTCTTTCTTTCTTTCTTTCTTTCTTTCTTTCTTTCTTTTGCTGATACTATTTCTTTTATTGATATTCTCTACTTCTTTCGTTGATACCCTTTCTTTCTATCTTTCTTTCTTTTGTTGTTACTATTTCTTTTATTGATATTCTTTCTTTCTTTCTTTTTTCTTTCTTTCATTGATACCCTTTCTTCCTTCCTTCCTTCCTTCCTCCCTTCCTTTCTTTCTTTCTTTATTTCTTTTTTTTTGTTGAGACTATTTCTTTTATTGATATTCTTTCTTTGTTTATTTCTTTCGTTGATACCCTTCCTTCTTTCTTTCCTTCCTTCCTTCCTTCCATCCTTCCTTCCTTCCTTCCTTCCTTTCTTTCTTTCTTTCTTTCTTTGGTTGATACTCTTTCTTTATATCTTTATATTCCTAGCCTTATTTTTCATTTGTTAATACGCCTAATTTAGTTAAACTTGAAAGGTTTTATTATCCTCTCTCTCTCTCTCTCTCTCTCTTACTCTCTCTCTCTCTCTCTCTCTATATATATATATACAAAAAATATAAAAAAACAAAGTAATCCAAAAGTGATGAATTCATTATAAAGGAAAGTCGATGTTAAAACGTTTCAGTTTTAGTAAACCTTCATCAGGAATTTAAGATGGTGAAACATTTTAACGTTGACTTTCCTTTATAATAAATTCATCTCGTTTGGATAACTTCATTTTTTTTATTTTCTTCATATTTTCTTCATACTACCTGATTCATTTCTATTATTTACTCCCATATATATATATATACATATATATTTTGAGATTTGAAAAAGAAATCAATCGACCGGCTGTCGAGAGTGAGATAATTTACTCGTCCCAAAATCATTTTATCCGATGTTTCCATTTTCAGTCAATCATAATGAATAAAATCAGGAATTCTTGTGTATACGCAGTACAATAAGTAGAAGCAAGCAATAGTTCCTAGGCGTACCGGAAGAAATACAACCCGCTAAATCTGAGGCAGCTATGGGTATATAGTAGGGCAGACTAGGTTCTTCAGCCTTGGTGAGGCAACTATTCTAGGAGAAGGAAAACTCTGAATTCAAACCTGTTAAACTCCGCTTAAAAATTGACCTTGTGTCATATCCTGCCCGAGCGGAGGGGTTGGGTAAATATGGTTTGCTGATTGTACAAAGGCTATATATCCTCAGAAAAAAATGTAGTTTAAATACTAATCATTAACTTATAATTGTAACAAACATAATTTTATTGATGAATTGATATTACCGTGACGGAGATAATAATTAAATTTGAATAATCATTTCCGATAAACAATTGTCCAGATTGAAGACAATCTCGAATAGGGAGACATTTTGGTTCTAGTATGGAAGCACTAATTATACCAATGATGGAGGTGCCCGTGGTGTAATGGTTATCGTCGTAGGATATGGACACGGCGACACGAGTTCAAATCCGGGACGAGACTGATTGCATTTCACATAGCACTAATACCCTTGGGATAGGTATGAATTCAATTATTCTCCCTCCAGCTATGGGCAGACTGGGTTCTTCAGCCTTAGTGAGGCAACTAGTCTAGGAGAAGGAAAACTCTGAATTCAAACCTGTTAAACTCCGCTTCAAAATTGACTGAGTCATATCCTGCCCGAGCTGAGAGGTTGGGTAAATATAGTTAATTATACCAATGTTTACAATGACCGGATGTCCAAGAGCGAGATAGAGAGGAGGGTGAGAGAGAAATAGAGGGAGGGGCTGGTCATTCTAAATTTCTATTTGTCAGATCTTCTTTAGAGGGTTGTCGTATATTTTGGAGATGTGACTCTCTTTTCTTTAACCAGACATGTCGACGGTCGTTAGGCGCCCGGCACAATATGACAATTTTGTCGATATGTTTTTCAAGTTGGGTTTGGTTTTAATGCATATCAACCATTTTAGTTTATTTAATGCCAAATCCTCTTTATACATTTATATATTGAATATGTAAGATTTTTTTTTGTTTGGTGTTATGGCATATCAATCATTTTAGGTTATTTAATGCCAAATTCTTTTACTAAATATGTACTAAATATATGATTCGTATTCACATCTTTTTCATAACATCTTTAAATGAGCCCGAGCTCATTGTTTTTTGAGGGTTTTTTTTGCGCACACTTGAATGGTTTCAATTATTTCTATCGAATACAAATAATTCTATGAACTATTAATCATTTCTTTGCACAGAGTTAAATGATTTCAATTATTGCAATGTAACAGTAACAATTTAACATCAGTCAATTGTTTACACACTGTTTAAATGTCAAGGAGTTCTTTTTTACCTAGCGGTTGGTTTGGTTGCCTTTTATGGCATATAATCATGTAGGCTATTTAATTCCAAACACTCTTTATCACATATGCATTAAATACATATGATTTGTAAACATATTTTGTTGATAAAAGTTTAACCGAGCTAATTTTTTGCACACAATTCTGTAGTTTCAAGTATTGATATATAAGTCACAATTTGTCATCAGTCATTTGTTTCCTCGGATAGTTCGTTCTCTTTGACTCATAGTTAAAACCCTATCTGGTGTTACCACTCCGGGTCAGAGTTTGTTGGTAATTTCGCTGAAGAATCGAGGAAGAATAAAAAAGTAACGTTCTCCTATGAACCCCTACACCTTGACTTGCCAGTGTTGGGGGACAGCAAGGACTTATTTGTATTAGCTCTGTGCGAACACTAAGTGTAATTTCGAATACCTGCCAGGGTCGATGGATGAGAGGGACGGATTAAGAGAAAAAGAGTCAGGAAATCCGTGCTGTCGGTTCCACTTGCAACCGTTGCTGCTACTGCTGCTGCTGCTGTTCCCAATCAGTAGAGTTTGTAACAATAATATATATGAGTTTGGATTCGAGGTTGTTACAATTTCTTTCGACAAAGTGTTTGTTTGTTTGGGTTTTATGGCATATCAAACTTTGTTGGTTATTTAATGTGGAATCAATTTTTATTCAAATAAACAGTTCTATTTCAAACAATTCAGTCTAGCATGAGTACACAGTTTGTCAAAAGCATTTCTATATCAAGCTATTCAGTTTTGTCATACAGTTCTAATTCAAACAATTTAGTTGAGTATAGATATAGTTTTTGTTTACACATTGGTAAATGTCAAAGTAGTTCTATATTAAACAATTCAGTTTAGCATAAGTTCACAGTTTAAAAGTCAACACAGTTCTATTTCAAGTAATTCAGTTTAGCATAAGTACGTAGCTTAGTTCTATTTGACCAATAGATAGGACCCTATCAGGTGCTACCGCTCCGGACCAGAGTGGACCTGGAAGCAATGGCAATGAAGGGGTACTCCTCATTCCACAAAGATCCAGTATTACTGGAACCTCACTATCAGATTGTTTTGTGTCATATCCGGGACACTCATTGGTGGGATATTACCCCTCTGCAGAGGCACAGTCGGTGTATTCTAAGGCCCCAGCGGACTGAGCAATCAAGTACCAGAATCCTGTCATAGTGCCTTACTGGTCGCCACTCACGGCCAACTGGGGCCCCATTAGAGGGGGTATTACCCCTCTGCAAAGGTGCAGCCGGTATATTCTACAGCTCCACCCGACATGGCGGTTAAAACGTTTGGTTGATTTAGTTGGTGATATATCAATGTAATAGATTTTTCCGAATTAAAATCTATTACACATATACACACACACACACACACACACACACACACACACACACACACACAGACACACGCACAGACACACGCATATATATATATATATATATATATATATGTGTGTGTGTGTGTGTGTGTGTGTGTGTGTCTGTGTGTGCGTGTAATGTAGACAAAATAAAAATAAGTGTGATGGACGTTAAAATTGACTTACAGGAACATAATCACCTTTCTAAGCTTCCTGTGAAAATAATTCTTTTATTACTTGCTGAAAAAAAATCTGATACGGGATTTGGAATGAAATAATTCTGGTAATGCAGTTTTGGTCCCTCGTAAAGATTGCGCCGCTTACTGTCTCAGTAATCAGATTAACTGGTTAATCTGAAGGTGTTAATCCGGTTCAGTTGGGAGGATCTAAAATATCCCAGTCAAAAAATTTGAATGTAAGTTTATTTTTCTATCTGTAATATATATATATATATATATATATATATATATATATATATATATGTGGGGCCTTTCATACGTTTCCAGACTTTTTTGTACGGGCATTTAAAATTGTCGTAGACTCTTGAAAATTCAGTATCTTATTGCTATACATCTTATGAGATGACAGACCAATTTTTATGATTTCATGTTCAAATCAGCAGCTACAACAGGAATTGGAATACACCCTACTAAAGCCTGATTGTCACAGCTGGTGAATTTCAAAAATGCAATCTGAACGTGAGGACACTTTTGAAGAACGATATGCAATAAAATTCTGTTTCAAACTTGGAAAAAATTATGTCCCAGAAACGTATGGGATTCTTCAGACTGCTTTTGGATCATCTTGCATGAATCGAGCATCAGATTTTGAGTGGCATAAGAGATTCAAGAAGGCAGGGAGTGTGTGAGTGATGATGAGAGGTGTGGGAGGAGTAAGGAAGTTAATCGACCAGAGTTGATTGGCCAAAGGGTTAGGATTAGGGTTACTATGTTGAAGTTTTAAGGGAGTTCAGGAAGAGATTCCGTCGGAAGAGGCCAGTAAGTACTCTTCATATCGGGTCAGTTGCATTTCCACCTGAAAAATATACCAGTCCACAACCCCATCCTTGTCACAAACTATTTGACCAAGATGAGCATCAAGGTAGTTCCTCACCCTTTCTATTGTCCAGACCTTACTCCCTGTGACTTTTGGTTATTCCCTAAGCTCAGAGGCTGTCGTTATGAGACAATTGAGGAGATGAAAGAGGCTATGACGAAGGTCATTGACACGCTCACACAAGAGGCATTCGATGGGGCCTTCCAGAAGTTGTTGTAACGGTACAACAAGTGCATTGCAGCCGGAGGAGATTACTTCGAAAGGGACTAGTGTCATGTGCGTATTATCAATAAAAGTACTCATACGAAAAAGTCTGGAAACTTATTTAATGATCCTTGTATATATAAGTAAAGTTGTAAAGTTAGCGACCGTAGTCGAGGGCTTCTGTGGAAATTAGAACGGTAAAGCAAATTAGAAAAAGTTAGCGACCGTAGTCGAGGGCTTCTGTGGAAATTAGAACAGTAAAGCAAATTAGTAAAAATTTGGCGACTGCAGTCGAGGGCGACCCGAAGGCTCCCTTTTCAATAGCTACAACACCATGTTGTAGGGGAAGGCACTACTCCTTACCCTGGATTGCTCAACTTTACCCTTGATACGGATCTTATATTGCTTATTGTTAAGTAAGGGGGTATAAAGTACCATTTTAAAAGTCTCTGGTATGACGCAACCTGGGATTGAACCCAGGTCTTCCGGACCATTGGCGAAAACTCTACCCAATTAATTAAAAATGAATGTATTTTCTTTCTTATGAATTGACTAAACGTACACATTTTCAATATTCATCCTTCTTTCTCACAAGATATCTGTGATTTTCTTGCCTTATTCTAAGACATCGTAATTGACAACTTCTACCAAGATATCGGTTCATCAACAATAACTTGTCAAACTTCGATGTTTATTGACTCTGATTCATTCAAACCAATTTGTTCCATCATGAGGATTTGAATTAACGTTAATCATGATTATTCTTTTTGTGAGGATTTTTAAAAAGTTTTTCACGCAGTTATATACATTCGTTAACAGTGGCTATTTGATGAATCAACCCATTGTAATTATAAAGGTACCGATCTAGATCAGCTTGTGTATATTTTGCTTACTAGTTATCAATTTCAGCCTGATCATATCGCTCCAACTATTATATCTATCTATCTATCTATTTTGCAAGCGAGCCTTCTCCCTATTTCTTGCCCAGTCGCCTGGGACTGTAGAATATAACAACTGCTTCCCTACAGAAATGTAAGACCCCTCCCAACAAGTGTCCTGGATGTGACACAAAACAATCTGATCGTGAAGATCCAGTAATGCTAGAGCTTTGGGGAAGGCGGAGTTACCCTTCATTGCAATCGCTCCCAGGTCCACTCTGGCTCGGAGTGGTAGCACTTGATAAGGTCCTATCAATGGGTCAAACAGAACTGAACAGTGAGCTTATGGTAAACTGAATTGCTTTAAATAGAACTGTTTTTACATTTAACACTGAGTATTGCCTAGTCAGCTGGGGCTGTAGAATATACCAACTACTCCTCTGAAGAGGGGTAAGACCCCCTCTCTAACGAGTGTCCTAGATATGACACGAAACACTCTGATCGTGAAATTCCAGTAATGCTGGAGTTTTGGGGAATGTGGTATACCTCTTCATTGCCATCGCTCCCAGGTCCAGTCTGATTCTGAGTGGTAGCACCTGATAGAGTTCTGTCTACGTCTCAAATAGAACTAAAGCGTGTACTTATGCTAAATAGAATTGTTTGAAATAAAACTGTTTTTTCTGCTAAACTGAATTGTTTGAATAGAACTGACATTTAACTGTGTATAAACAAACTTGAACTAAACTGAATTGTTTGAAACTATGACACAATTCAGCGTTAAATATCCCTAAAAGGGTTGATATGCTGTTTAACAAAACAACCAACCAATCATCCTTCCTATTTCAGCTTGATCATATTCCTCAAAAATTATGTCTAACATCTATCTGACTCAACCTTTTCATAACTAAGTATTATCATAACCGTATCTATCTATCTATCTATCTTGCATGTTAGGTTGCTTCCAATTTCAACCTGATTATATAGCTCCAAAAATTATGACCAACTATAGCTCTCTGTCTCTCTCTCTCCCTCTCTTTCTCTCTCTTTTTCTCTCTCTCTCTCTCTCACTCTGTCTCTCTCAATCTTGCAAATCAGCCTTCTTCCTATTTCAATCTGATCAAGTTGCTCCGACTATTTTATCCAAGTATCTATCTATCTATCTATCTATCTATCTATCTAAACCTGTTTATATATAAGTGTTTTCATATTTATATCAACCTGCTTTATCAATCAATCTATTTATCTATCTGACAAGCTAGCTTGCTTCCTATTTCAGCCTGTTCATATTGCTCCAAAAATTATATCCAACATCTATCTCTCTATCTATCTATCGCAGTCTTTTCATATCTATCTATCTGACTAAACCTGTTCATATCTAAGTATTTTCGTATACATGTCAATCTATCTATCTATCTATCTATCTATCTATCTATTGTGCAATACAGCCTTCTTCCTATTTTAACTAGGTAGCTAAAAATTATGTCCAACATCTAATTGCTTATCTATCTGACTAAACCTGTTTATATATAAGTATTTTCTTATCCATATCTAGCTAGCTAGCAAGCAAGTTGTCTATCTATCTGACAAGTTAGCTTGCTTCCTATTTCAACCTGATCATATTGCTCCCAAAATTATTGTCAACATCTATCTATCTATGAGAAGGTATTTGTTTGTGAGAGCGTGTATATGTGTATTTTTGTTTTTCTCTTTTGGAACTGTGTGCGTTTTTTTTTTACTCAGTGTATTTTAGATATATGTATATTTTGGATGTGTAGGAATTTGCACGTGCATTTCTTCTGCTTATTTGTCTTGTGTATCTAGTGCGTGTGGGTATTTCGCGTGCGATCTTTGCGCACGTTATGGAAAAGAGAGAGAGAGAGAGAGAGAGAGAGAGAGAGAGAGAGAGAGAGAGATTTTTTTCCTAAAGACTTTTATCGTCCATGTTAACAAAGCTGTGCCTGTGTCGACAGTAGAGATAGTAATTATAAGATTATATTTAAGGTGTCTTTGGAGTAATTAGAGGCCGCGAATATAACTTTATATTTATCTATCTATTTATTTATTTATTTATTTTTTTGCTCACCCGTCTAATTTGCAGATTTCTCTTCATGTATTTGAGCTGTGGGGAATTGAGGAATTTAAGTTGTGCAACAGAAACGAATGAACAGAAGATCTGACAGCCTGTTAATACCGAAATCTATTCATACCGAAACCAGTTTGTTCTTATCTATCTATCTATCTATCTATCTAGATAGATAGATAGATAGATAGGTTTGTAGGCAGATAGATAGATTTTATTTTTACTATTACTTCTATCTATCTAAGGGTGCCTCGGGTGGAGTAATGGCAAGCAAGCTAGACTAGCAAACCTACACGAATGAGCTCGAGTCTCATTGGGTACTCCATTCATACGGCCTTGTGCAGCATCTAAACAAAAAGCAAAGCAAATTTCTTCATAAATAGAAAGGTAGGTACGTTGATAGATAGATATGTAAATATTTCTTCATCTCTTCAACTATTATTTCTATCCATTAATATATGTATCAAACTATCAAACGCATACGCACATATAGAAAAAAAAAAAAAAAGAAAATATATTTATATATGCCCACATGCGTACATACTCACACACAATCTATACATACATATATATATATATATATATACATTCATTCGTTCACACACATACATACCTACACAAACACAAATACATATATGAAAAAAAGGTAGGGTAGGTATGTAAATATATAAATACACACACATATATATACAAGTTAGACGAACCAGACATGCAGGACACTTCTGGAGAAGCAGGGACGAGCTCATAAGTGATGTACTCCTATGGACCCCCACATATGGCCGGGCAAAAGCAGGACGACCAGCTCGAACATACATACAGCAACTATGTGAGGATACGGGATGTGGTCCTGAAGACCTACCAGAGGCGATGAACGATAGGTAAAAGTGGCGAGAAAGGGTCTGGGATATCCGGCACGAAATGATGATATATATATATATATATATATATATATATATATATATATATATATATATATATATATATATATATATATATATATATATATATATATATATATATGATAGAAGTATGTGGAAAGTTGGATAAATCAGTCTGAAAAAGTTCAAGATGAAATAAAGCCGAACAAAATATTACACATCTAAATTCGAGTTAAGAGTTTGATTATTTCTATCATACTGTCAGATTCACTCCAAATCTATCTTTTCAACACACACACACACACACACACACACACATATATATACGATAACCGGCTCTTTGGCTTGTGGGTAGAGTGTTTGCCAATGGTCCGGGAAATCTGGGTTCAATCCCAGGTCGCGTCATACCAAAAACTTTAAAAGTGGTACTTGATACCTCCTTGCTTAACACTCAGCAATATAAGGTAGGTATCAAGGGTAAGGTGAGGCCCTCCCCTACACCCCCACCTCGGTGTACTAGCTATTGAAATCGGAGCCTTCTGGTCACCCTCTACTACGACATATATATATATATATATATATATATATATATATATATATAAGTAGAATAAAAAAAATGTAAAGAGGGAGGAGACATACCGGACGTAGAAAAATCAATAAATAAATCCTTTTAGGAAATATTCTCTCAGAGTTTATCCGGATAAAATCCAATATGACTGATTATATTATATATATAACACCAATTTTTTATGCTTCGAAAATCCAGAATCCTTCAATTTTTCTAAACTGTAATCTTTTATATATATATATATATATATGCATGCATGTGTGCTTCGTTCGTATTGGTAAGTTGGTTGTTCTGTTAATGTTTATGTAAGTCCCGTTATAATCATAAAAAAATGATTCCAAGGATGTCATTAAGTACATTGCCGGGCAGCAATCAGCTACAGGATGGCTCTAAAAATAGCGACTTAATCATTATCAATTATAAATTAATCCTCTGTGCCAAGCAACTCAATCTTTAGGGAACAGCCCACGCCGCCGATTTAAACGCAAAAACGGGTGGTTTTACCATCAACTATAATATGGGCAAAAATGAGTTACCTTTTTACATAGCTCTGCGTCCAGGACGACGGGTATAGCGAAAGCAAGAGACTGGTAATCGGCAGAAAAGAAGTAAATGTGATGGACAAAGAAAAAGTTTCCTTAAAAATCATCTAGAACCCAAGGATTAAAGGAATATGTTTTCTATTAAAATTTGCTTCCGTATGTCCCTTTTGGCGGAACCTCCCCACTGAATCTACAAAGGTAGGTTCAATTTTTTTTCTGATACTTTCGACTTCCTTTAAGGGAATGCAAGGATTAAGAAAATGTATTTTCTGTTAAAAATTCATTTCTGTTAAAATATTCCTTTTGACATGGAAGAAAATTATGGCTAATGTCCCATCTCAATGATTATATCCCTCCTTGGTAGATATTTTTCAAGAACCAGGCATATTAACCTATCATCGATCACATAACCTTAGAGAAATAATAGCGACGACAAATGAAACAATAAACTAATCCATAAAATCCCCACAATGTAATCCACTAAGTTTTTCTAATCATACAATATGAATAGCAATCTATGCTGCAAAGACCTGAAATCACTCATTTCATTCACAAGTTTCTCAACTAAATAGACCTTCAAGATTTATGACAAATATCGAAGGTTATTTATTTATCGGAATGCACACGCTAACAAAATCTTTTCTTATCTCTCTATTTCTTCTGTCCTTTTATCTATCTATCTATCTGGAAAAATTTATCAACAAGGTAATCCGAGAAGAAGAACACTTTAATAAAAAAAAGTCGACGCTATAACGTTTCGGTTCAAACAAGCCAACTTCAGGATTTGGAAGGATAATATCTAGTGATGTTAAATCACCGATAAATGTTTAATAAAATGCAAAAACAAGGAGGAAGTATATATAGGAAAAGGAGGCAAGAGTTTAATCAATAAATCAGCGTTCGCGTTTAAAATTGTCATATGACTATCTATCTATCTATCTATCTATCTATCTATCTATCTATCTATCTATCTATCACACGTATACACACATACACAAAATAAGAAAAAAGAAAAAAATTATATATATTCATATGCATAAATACTCAAACACAGACACACACAGACACACAAATGTAAGGTTTGAAAGTTATATATATATATATATGTGTGTGTGTGTGTGTGTGTGTGTCTGTGTTGAAAAGTTAGAAAGGCCGTTTTATGTTATACTGACTAACGACCGACACTGGATCAAATATACGGATAAGAACCCTCGAATATTAGTTGAACAGATGGTCTGAGGCTAGACTAGCAAATTTTTACGTGTGCATTCGATTCTCATTGGGTGCCCCATTCATACGGTCTTGTACCACATCTGAGCAAAACGCTTAGAAAATTACTTATATTAGTCAAACCACAATTCCGCCCACTAGAAATGCAAAATTCACAATTACGGAATAAAGAAATGAAAAAGATATTAACATGAAATCAATAATTGAAAAAAAAAAAAAAAAAACATAATAAAAAGTAATTAGATAAAAAGTCGGAAAACATGTGGCATTTGGATTTGATATGAAAATTTGATATAAAACTTGAGTCGGTCAAGTCACGCTTAATCTGAAACACATTCCCTAAGCAGCTACTCTCACAAGATATATATATATATATATATATATATATATATATATATGGATGTGTGTGTGTGTGTGTGTGAGTGTGTGTGTGTGCTTGTGTGTAGTTGGCCAGCAGTCCTTCATTTAAACATGTTTGATTAAATGATGAAGACACATTTTGTCTATATGATTTTATTAAGATCCTTTCAAGTTTCCTGACGAGTGTTTTGGTTCTAGGTCAGAGTTGGTAGATGAATTCATCGAAATTGTCCCGAGCGCTTTCGGACCTTTCATAGGCCATCATCTGGGGTTTGCTTGTAAGTGTAAAGTTTTTTTTTATTAACTTTTTTTTTAACTTTGCAAAAATGATGTAAACGTGTCGTTAGATTAAGCTGAGATTCTGATAACATCGAAGGAATTTAAAACAAAACGCTATCAACGGAAATAGAATTTTATCGAGAGAAATAGAATATTTTAAAGAATTCTATTTTTTCCATTTGTTCATAACTCATACAAAAAAAACCCAACAAAAAACAAAACAAACTAAAGGCATTTCAAAACATTTTAATTCTGTTTTTTATATGTAGTGTTTATATATATATATATATATATATATATATATATATATATAACCAACTAAAGACACTTTCATCATCATCATCATCATGTCGCACTATCAGCACAGATATCACTGACCCTCTTTCACCACCCTTTCCTATCGTTCATTGCTACCGGCAGGTCTTCAGGGCTACATCCCGTATGGACACAGAACTGCTGTATGTAGCTTCGAGCCGGTCGTTCTGCTTTTGCTCGTCCATGTGAAGGGGGTCCACCGGAGTACATCACTTATGCGCTCGTCCCTACTTCTCCAGCAGTGTCCCGCATGTCTGGTTCGTCTAATTTTGATAGTTTTCGTGATGGGTGGTAGGGGGCCGTACAGCTACTGCTTTGTAGGGTTCTGTCTCTTGAACTCATTCAATATTGCTTGCAGTATTCTTGTGTAATTGCCGTCAAGCTTTTTCTCCATACGTTTAGTTAACGTCTATGTAGTGTATCCATATAGCAGTACCGATACGACCGCTGCTTGGAAGCGGGCAGCAGGTGGCATCGGCCTCCATGTCAACGCAGAGAAAACAGAGTTCATGTGCTTTAATCAAAGCCGTGACATCTCCACACTAAATGGTAGTTCTCTGAAACCTTTGGACAAGTTCACCTACCTCGGAAGCAGCGTCTCATCTATTAAAAATGACATTAACACGCGACTAGCGAAGGCATGGATAGCCATCGATAGACTATCTGTTATATGAAAGTCATACCTATCAGAAAAAATAAAACGCAGCTTTTTCCAAGCAGCGGTCGTGTCAATACCGCTGTATGGATGCACCACATGGACGCTGACTAAGTGTATGGAGAGAAAGCTTGACGGCAATTGCACAAGAATGCTCCGAGTTGTATCGAATTAGTCCTGGAGGCAGCATCCCACAAAGCAGCAGCTGTACAGACACCTACCAACCATATCGAAAACCCTCTAAATTACACAAGCAAGACGCGCGGGACACTGCTGGAGAAGTAAGGGTGAATTCATAGGCGATGTATTCCTATGGACTCCATCACACGGACCAGCAACGGTAGGGTGACCAGGTTGAAGCTATATACAACAGCTCTATAATGATACAGGATGTAGCATGAAAGATCCGCCGAGAGCGATGGTCGATAGGGACGAGTGGTGGGATCCGTGTTAATGTCACGCTATGATATATATATATATATATATATATATCATCATGTCGTGCCGCTTGCACGGATATCCCTGACCCTCTCTCGCCACTTCTCCCTATCGTTCATCGCCTCTGGCTGGTCTTCAGGGCTACATCCCGTATATATACATCGGGACATAGCTGCTGTATGTTCGAGATGGTCGTCCTGCTTTAGCTCGGCCATATGTGGGGGTCCATGGGAGTACATCTCTTATGAGCTCGTCCTCGCTTCTCCAGCAGTGTCCTGCATGTCTGGTTCGTCTAGCTTGGATAGTTTTCGTGATGGGAGGCAGGTGGCCATATAGTTGGTGCCTTGTGGGGTGTTGCCGCCAGGACTTGTTCAATATTGCTCGCAATATTCTTGTGTAATTGCCGTCCAGCTTTTTCTCCAGCCGTTTAGCTAGTGTCCAAGTAGTGCATCCATACAGCAGTATTGATACGACCGCTGCCTGGAAGAAACTGCGTTTCATTTTATTGGTCAGGTCTGATATCCATATGATCAATAGCCTATCGATAGTGGTCCATGCCTTCGTTAGCTGCGTGTCGTTGTTTTTTTATTAAACGAATTGGAAATCATTTATTTGTTTGCACAAAATTAAGTATTTTCAAGTATTGCTATTTAACATTACTAATTCTATTTGATATTAATAATTTGTTTGCACACAGTTGAATAGTTTTGAGTGTTGCTATTTATCATTAGTAATTCTGTTTATCATTTAATCCTATGTCATATGAATAATTTGTACACAGCTGTATTTTTTCAAATAACTACTATTGATAGTTCTAAGTAAATGATGGAATAATTCAATTTGACCGATAGTTAGGACCCAAAAAGTACAACCATTCCGTGTCTGAGTGGGTCTGGGAGTAATGGGAATAAAGGGGCACTCCACATTCTCTAAATTCTAGGAATGGAGTCTCATGATCAGATGTAGTTTAGTGTCCTAGCCATGATACACAAAGTATTGTTTTTCTTAGCGAGTTTGACGCTCAGCCACCTCTTTCTAGTACCTTTAAGAGTATTAAAGTTGGGTGTTTGTTTTTACAAGGCAATTTGAAGAAAGCAGTCGGACAGTTGCCCAGTCAACTGGAGCTTTAGAACACACCGACTGCTTGTCTGCAGATGGGTAAGACCCCCCCTCAACGAGTTTCCTTGATAAGGCACTAAACAATCTGATGGTGAGGTTCCAGTAATGCTGGAGCTTTAGGAAATGCGAAGTACCCCTTCATTGCCATTGCTCCCAGATCCACTCTGGCCCAGAGTGGTAGCACCTGATAAGGGTTCTATCTATGGGTTAAATAGAACTAAACCATGCTTTCTTGACTTTACTGTTTTTTGCATTTAAACTGCGTATTTATGCTAAACTGAATTGTTTAAAATAGAACTGTTTTGACATCTAAACTGTACTTATGTTAAATCCAATAATCTGAAATAAAACTGTTTTGAAATAGAAATGTTTTTGACAATTAAACTGTGTAATCATGCTAAACTGAATTGTTTGAAATAGAACTGATTATTTACATAAAAATGGATTTGGCGTTAAATAAGCTACAAAGGTTGATATGCTATAAAACTTCCAACCAAATAACAAGCGGTCGGACAATGATATAAGTGTTAGTGCTTGAAATGACCAGTAAATTGATCGGAACGAGCCTCTTCTACCTCACAAGGATTTACTTTTTTTTTTGGTTTTATGGCACATCAACCATGCCAAATCCATTTTTATAATTATAAACAGTTCTATTTCAAACAATTCAGTTTATCATAAGTACAGAGTTCAAGGTAAAAAACAGTTCTATTTCAAACAATTCAGTTTAGCTTGCAAAAACAGTTATATTTTAAACAATACAGTTTAGCATAAGTACAGAGGTTTTATGTCAAAAACAGTTCTATTTCAAACAATTCAGTTTAGCATAAGTACAGAGTTCAAGGTCAAAAACAGTTCTATTTCAAATAATTCAGTTTAGCTTGCAAAAGCAGTTATATTTTAAATAATACAGCTTAGCATAAGTATAGAGTTTTTATGTCAAAAATAGTTCAATTTCAAAAATTCAGTTTAGCATGCAAAAACGGTTTTATTTTAAATAATTCAGTTTTGCATAAGCACTCAGTTTTTATGTTGAAATAGTTCTATTTCAAACAATTCAGTTTAGTTTATGTATAGATTTTTGTTTATTCTCTGTTAAATGTCAAAACAGTTCTATTTTAAAGAATTCAGTTTAGCATAAGCACACAGTTTCAATGTCAAAAGCAATTCAATTTCAAACAATTCTGTTCAGTATACAGAAACAGTTCTATTTTAAACAATTCAGTTAAGCATAAGTTGACAGTTTTAATGTCAAAAACAGTTGTATTTCAAACAATTCAGTTTAGCATACAGTTCTATTTGACCCATAGATAGGAACCTATCAGGTGCTACCACTCCGGGTCGAAGTGGACCTGAGAGCGATGGCAACGAAGGGGTACTCTGCGTTCCATTAAGCTCAGCATTACTGGAATCCCACTTTCAGATTGCTCGCATCATATCCAGCACACTCGTTTGGAGAGAGGTCTTACCTCTCTGCAGAGAAATAGCCGGTATATTCTACTACCCAAACTTTACAAGGAGAGGAACAATTATGGTTGACGATTTATCTAATAACAAACAAAACGCACTTAGTTGTTCAGCTCAATTAAAGGTGAGTTCGACCCCACCCCACTACAATCAGTCTGGATGTTTAATAGACAAGAGGAGTTTCATGTAATTTTCGAATAAAACAAGTGATGAGAAAGTTTACGTTTTTGAGTTCTGACAGTCGGATTTCTGGCGTGCTGCGAAGTGTTTTTAAGTATAGCGTTTTAGAAGTACCCCTTTTCATGGGTTTTGATATATTCCTTGTAAAACGAAGAGAATTTCCTCTTTTCAATGAAAGAGGGTTTGGAAACTCACGGAGATGGCCTTTTTGAATTATTTAGATATGGATAAAGGTGAAAAGCTAACGCACTTTGCACGTCGGTTATGTCGTCGAAATTCGAATCTGCGACTCGAGTTAAAATCTGGGACGAGATTATTTCACTTATGGTTAATGTCCTTGGGGAAAAGATATGAATCCATCTGTTCTCCCCCTAGCTAAGGGAGAAGACTACGTCAGACTAGATTCTCTAATCTAGGTATGATTAGCAATCTAGGTGAAGGGCATCTCTGAATTCAAATCATCCGTACTCTGCTAGAAAATTGAGCTTGTGTCATATTTTGCCCGTGGCGTAGTTGTTGGGTAAATATATACCTTACTGGCCGCTCGACTAAAAGATTGACTGATTGATTTCATCAGCATTTCAACCCGTCTTGGGTTATCTTATGCCTACAGGTTAGGGAATCGCATTAATTTTACGTACATATTTATCTTTTTTTGTGCAGTTGTTTATTAAGTCTTTTTTCTGTACATAGACCATTCACATACGAATAATTTTTTAACTGATGCATTTGACTTATAGATAGCGCCCTTACAGGTATTATTGCCACTCTGGGACATTTCCCAGATCTCCAGAAATGGAGCCTCACCATCAGATGCTGTTTAGAGTCCCACTCAGGACACTACTAAAAGACGAGCTCTCGTGCTGGTGCAAGATTTATACTTGCAGGTCATCGCTATTCGGGTTCGATCCAGTGTCACTTACTATTATGACCTTGCAACTGATTTAGATTGACTTCGCAAATGCATATAGAGCCGTAATCTGTTAAATAACACGGGTTGTTTTACGAAATCAGTCATGTAGTGTACGTGCCTGTAGCAGCGATACGCACGTGTTTCTGAGTGGTAACTATTGTACAAGCAGCTTTGTGCACATGTTGATTCTCAGGTTTTTTTCAAAAATTGCATAGAAGGTTGACTTTCGCCTATCCACTGGTTCTTCTTTCGCTCACCCCCGCCTCTCACAAGACCCAAGAATGTCAAATTCTCCATGTCAAAATGTCGGTTCAGTTCGACAGATGTTTTGGGCGGTGATCTTAGCAGAGTTACCCGCTTTCATGACATATATATGACGTCCTGTACAGAGGCCTTGAGCAGTGGACATCGGTGACACACTCGTTGCAGCTCAATTGCAAATCTCCCATCAGACACATGTTCATCCCCTGCTGCGACCAGCATTCAATGCTTTTCAATGGCCTACCCGGGACTAAAGGCCAATAAAGGGGTGGCATTTGTATCCACTGATGGCAGTCGGTGTTCAATCCGACATAAAAATCTGACTATATAGAACGTTTTTATTTAGATACAACTGTTTTTTGACAGTTTATATTTAAACTAACTTTAATTGTTCTAAGTCCTAAAAGCATTACATGCAGACAGCCGAATCGGTGAAGATTACTTTCTAAAAAATTGGTTAGTTTTATGGTATATCAACCTTTACGTGGTTATTTAGAGCAGATGTTTTTTTTTTCTTTCTTTTGGGAGCAATTAAACGCATTAAAGAATTATATAATGATTATGGCAACGAAGATGTGAGTCCACACTTCTCTGAACTTCAATAAATTTATATTTAAACTTTTTAGATTTATTTTGAGCGCTGACAACATAAGCTGCATACAGCCCAATCTGTAAAGATAGTTTTTTAACTGATTGATTGGATGGTTGGTTGGTTGGTTTTACGACATGTCAGGTTATATAATACAAAAGTCATTTTTTTGAAAGCAGATGCATTGTTTCAACGACAATAATAAGGGGGTATCCTCGTTGTGTAATGGTAAAAACACTGGGCTGTGGAATCGTTGTAAGCGAGTTCAAACCCCAGTCGCGCTATTCCGTTCACTTTCGGACAAATGTCCTTGGGAAACGTATGAACCCCCATTATCCTCCTAGTTAAATAGTACCATTACTGTTCTTCTAGAAGGATCACTTCAGCATTAAATAATCTGAGAAAGTTGATATGCCATTGAACCAAACTAAACCAAACAAATGATAATAATAAGTGACGGTGATTCCAATTGTAATTGGCGCACTCGACACAGTCACCAAAGGATTGGTAAAGGAACTGGAGGACTTGGAAAAAAGAGGACGAGTGGGGACCATCCTAACTACAGCATTGTTGAGATCGGCCAGAATACTGAGAAGAGTCCTGGTAACTTGAGGAGACTTGCTTTCCCTCAAAGTCCGGCGAAAAACAATCAGCTAACGCTGGTGGGAAAAAAAAATCTCAAAAAAGTAAAATAATTATGATATAAAATCAGACAACCAGACGTAGTGATAGTAAAAAAAAATGAACCAGCTGAATTGTGGATTTTGCCGTCCCGGCGGACCACAGAGGGAAAATAAAAGAAAGCGAAAAGAGAGATAAGTACTTAGACCTCGCTAGAGAACGGAAAAAAATATAGAACATGAAGTTGACGGTGATACCAATTGTAATTGGCACACTCGGAACAATACACAAAAGCTTAGTAAAGAGATTGGAAGATTTAGAAATCAGAAGGCAAGCGGAAACCATCCAGATTACAGCATTATTAAGATGGACCAGAATACGAAGAAGAATCCTGGAGACTTGAAGATACTTGCCATGACTCAAATTTCAGTAAAAGAGCATCTTCTAAAGCTGGTGTTAAAATTTGTTAGGAATAACATAATCTGTAAACAATTATTACTTTTACTATTCTAAATAGTTACTTCAGTACTATATGGTTTCTAGTATTCTAATCTGCTTCTATTAATTTTCAACTAGATTCATTTAATTCATTGATAGAACTCTAAAGCATACTCCTGTTTAGAGTGGACCTAGTAGTAATTTCAACGAAGGTGTAACACCACACTCCGCAGAGCTACAAAACTGAAATCGCAACACATCTGTTTCCAATCTATGAAAATACGAGGATCATTAAATAAGTTTTCAGACTTTTTTTTCGTAGGGGCAGTTTTATTGATAGTACACATATGAAACTCTAGTCCCCTTCAAAGTATTCTCCTCTGGCTGCAATGCACTTGTTGTACCGTTACAACAACTTCTAGAAGGCCCCATCGAATGCCTCTTGTGTGAGCGTGTCAATGACCTTCGTCACAGCCTCTTTCATCTCCTCAATTGTCATAACGACAGCCTTTGAGCTTAGGGAATAAGCAAAAGTCACTGGAAGCAAGGTCTGGACTATAGGAAGGCTGAGGAAGTGTCTTGATGCTCATATTGATCAAATAGTCTGTACAAGGATGGAGTCGTGGACTGGTGCATTGTCCTGGTGGAAATGCCACTGACCCGATTTGAAGAGTGCTGGCCTCTTCCCTAGGAATCTCTTCCTGAACTCCCTTAAAACCTTAACATAGTAACCCTAACCCTAACCCATTGGCCAATCAACTGTGGTGTATTGGCTTCCTTACTCCTCCCACACCTCTCATCATCCCTCACAGACTCCTTGCCTTCCTTGAATGTCTTATGCCACTCAAAAACTGATGCTCGATTCATGCAAGACGGTCGAAAAGCAGTCTGAAGTATTCCATACGTTTCTGTGGCATTTTTCCAAGTTTAAAACAGAATTCTATTGCATATCGTTCTTCTAAAGTGTCCTCACGTCCAGATTGCATTTTTGAAATTCACCAGCTGTGACAATAAGGTTTTCGTTGGGTGTATTTCAATTGCTGCTGTAGCTGTTCATTTGAACCTGAAATCATAAAGATTGGTCAGTCATCTCATAAGGTGTTTAGCAATAAGATACTGAATTTTCAGGAGTCTACGACAATTCTAAATGCCTGTACAAAACAAGTCCGGAAAGCATATGGAATGCACCACATAATTTTCTAACAAATTCGTTCGTTACTTTATCGGCATGTCGACACTTTTGAGGTTTATTCGATGTCGATGTCAACTTTCTTAGAGTTATCATATAGCTTTAGATAGATAATCCTTAATAAACAATGATAGCTTTAATTAACTATTCTTAATACAAATAATTTTCTTTCAGTTTTATGATTTCAAGTATTCTCATCAAACTCTAGTTATTTTCGAACTGATCTACTTGATCCTGAGATGGGACCTAAACAGGTACAAACAATCTGAAATTAGAAAGGACCTGAGAATAATGGCACAAACGGTGTTGTCCCAAATCCCTCAGAGCTCAAGAACTTGAGACTCACCGTCGAATACAGCTAAGTGTTATATTCAGGACGAAATCTTAATCTAAATGCACTAGGCATTATGTATGTAGAAAAAGGTAAAAACGGAAGAAAGATATTATTCCGTTTTTCTGTCACCAGAACTTTTTCTTTACCGGAGAGTCAGTTTACTTCTACTCAATTGACTGTCATTTTGACTCAGGCTCCGATTAGCCAACCCAAGTTTAACCAATCTTTAAACACTTTTTGACAAAAAACATGGTTGAACCCAGTCAACTGGGGCTGTAGAATACACCGACTACATCTCAGCAACGGGGTAAGACCCCAACGAATGTCTTGGATATGTCACTAAAAAATCTGATGGTGAGGTTGCAGTAATGCTGGAGCTTTGGGGAATGCAGAGTACCACTTCATTGCCATCGTTTCAAGGTCCCCTCTGGCACGGTATGGTAGCACCTGATTGTATCCTATCTATAGGTCAAATAGAATGGTTTGGCATTTAAACTATATGCAAATAAATAACTTATGCTAAATTGAATTGTTTGAAAAAGCACTGTTTGATAATTTAACGGTGTGTAAACAGATGACTGATATTTAAATGAATTGTTTGTGATGCATAGCAATACTTGAATCCATTTACCTGTGTACAAAAAATGAACTTTGGTTCGTTTCAAAGCCTTATCAACAAAATGTGTTTACAAATCTTATATATTTAATATATATAAAGAGGATTTCGTATTAGATAATCAAAAATGGTTGATATGTTATAAGAACCAAACTAAACCAAACCAAATGACAAAACATAAAAATGTATTCTTCTGTAAAATTCACATGGTTTGCAAGTCTTAGCCATTAAAAATTTGATGACAGACCTCTGCTCAAGTCTGAAGTACAGCGTTTGATTTGCTGCGATTTTGAATAGTCTCAAAACAAATGTTTGTGAGATCAATATAAGTAAGTAAAGTTAGCGACCATAGTCGAGGGTGACCTGAAGGCTCCCTTTTCAATAGCTACTACACCAACGTGTAGGGGAGGGCGCTACTCCTTTCCCTGGATTGCTCCACTTTACCCTTGAACCCTACCTTATAATGCTGAGTGTTAAGCAAGGTGGTATCAAGTACCATTTTAAAAGTCTTTGGTATGACTCGACCTGAGATTGAACCCAGGTCTTCCGGGCCATTGGGGAATACTCTAACCGCTAGGCTAATTACATTCACGGAAAGAAGGTCTTGAAAAAATAAGTTTTCTTTACTTAAAAAAAATCTTTTTATTTATTGAATGACTTTCGAACAATCGTTTGCAATTTTGATTCGAAAATACATCGGAGACTCGGAAAAAAGTGGTTGTCAGTAATGTAGAAGTCATGCAGCTGTTTTCTGATAAAATAACGCTATTTCTTATTAATATATCATTGTTATTGCCGACATAATTTGTCCTTTTCTTTCCTCTTGTCCTTCCTTCTATCTTTCCTCTTCTCTTTCCGCATTGTCCATAAATAACTAAACCCCTAACCATTTTTGATAGGAAGCGCAGCTGGTTTGTATTTTGAGTTTCCGTTCTCGTATGATGTTGCAAGATCTTGAAGACAGTAATAAAGAGATTGAAACGAGTCCACATCGGGAATAAAAAGAGAAAAGGTCAAACATGTGGTTCAAAAAATGCCACTCACTTTAGTACTGGAGTTTCAAACTGCTTTTAGATTGATCTCAAATCAGAAAGACATGAAATGGTATGTTTGAGTCGATGTAGGAATTGTTAAATTGTAGCCAAGCCCCAAAGAAGTGCATGTGTGTGTTTGTGTGTGGGGGCGTTTTCGCTACCTCGAAATATAGGTCGTTACTTGTCTTGTACCGGTTACAAAGTGAATGATCTATTTCAAATGTCCCCCAACTCTCTTGCAACTATTTTTCACACCTACCGCGAGAGTTCGTCGTTGTTTGTCCCGTTCATTAGTGGTCGGGCCGAGAATACTACGTTACACTTAGATGGTTGCCCTACTAAGGCCAAAGAAATCAGTCTGTCCTATTATGTACTCATGAATGGGAGAGGGATTCATGCTTTTCCCAAGGGTATTAATGCTAAAGGAAATGCAAATGGTTGCGTCTAGGGATTGAACTCGATTCTCTGATTCTATTTGAGTTGTATAGCTGTAATACAAATATAAGCGGAAACATAATCAAACATAGTTTACGAACTTCAATGAACGAAGGAACTCACTTCTTTATAAAAATATATCTCTCACACTTTATTCTCGATAGGTTTTATGTTTCTATGGTGTGTGAGAGATGGGTAGAGAGACATATACTCAGAGAGTGGACTTCTTCTTCCCATATCTTCTTCCAGCAGCCAGGGGGTACCAACGCTTGCACCTCCTTGCAAGCTCGTCAGAGACGACCTGATCGACGGCGTGTCCCTCGCTCGACTACAATTCTCTGCACTCTGTCTAAATTTAACCGCGTGGCTCTCATCACGTTGTCTCCTTCCGGTTACACACCTGTTGTACCCGAGTGCTCCGATCGTGCTGCCCTGTTCACTAATCACAACGTGACAGCTTACCAAAGCACACGGGGTCACTAGGAACGAACCGAAAATCCATGGCATATGTTATATAACATTTGCCATAACTGTAATCGCTACACCACCCGGGATACTCTGTTACTAAAACTAAGAACAGGTAGCAGTCCAAAAATAAGTACACCTCATACATATTCATGGAGTTCTATTTTCAGTTACAAGATTTTATTGTTGTTGAGTTTGGTGATTAATAATATCTAATAATATCTGTTTTTATCGTATAGTGCAACTCTAATTTACTTGGGTTGTAGGACATCTCAGCAGAGGAGTAAGACCCCTCCCCATCTCATATCCTGGATATGGCATTAAACCATTCGATAGGGAGGTTCCAGTCTTGGGCCGTTGGGGACTGTTGAGAACTTCTTCATTGCTATTATTCTTTGGTCCAATTTGAACTGAAGTGATAATAACTGATAGAGTCCCATCTGTGTGTCAAATAGAAATATTTCATCCTTTATTATATTTGAAAAGATTTAACGATGTTGAAATAGAACTGTTAGTGATAGCAATACTTGAAACCATTTAACTGTGAACAAAGAAATGAGCTCTGGTTCGTTCAAAATTGTCAACTACAAACTATTTCGTTTACAAATCATATCTGTTTAATATATATATATATATATATGTATATATATATATATATATATATATATATATATATATATATATACGTATGAACAGGGTTTGGCATCTAATAACCGACAAAGTGTTGAAATGCCGTAAAACACAAACAACTAACTAACTAGAAATTTGCTAGAAATCCTAGTCACTTGGTTGGGTAGAAAGTTTTTTTCTTATAAAAGAATATCATCCATAGATTATACTTTTAAACAACAACTACATAAAAGTGCAAATTTTTAAAATGCAATGAATGCAATTCTTTAACCTCTAGGTATGAAATAAATTAAACAGGTTGTTATGTCATTAAAATCAACCGATGCTCTTCCAGTTTTTCAATGCGTTTATATAGTCAAGTTATTATCAACATACGTCTATGGTGAATTTATGAACACTCCATCAATATAATAAAATTATAGTCAATATACTTCTATTGTAAAATTATAAACAATCTATTAATATAATAAAATTATGGTCAATATACTTCTATAGTAAAATTATAAACAATTCATTAATATAATAAAATTATGGTCAATATACTTCTACAGTAAAATTATAGACAATCGATTAATATAATAAAATTATGGTCAATATACTTCTATAGTAAAATTATAAACAATTCATTAATATGATAAAATTATGATCAGTAAACTTCTATCGTAAAATTATTAACAAAGCATTAATATAATCAAATTATTGCCAACATACATAGTAAAATTATCAGCAATTTATTTATATTAAATTATTATCAACATATTTCTACAGTAAAATTATCAGCAATCAACATAGTCAAATTATTGTCATCATACTTCTATGATAAAATTATCAACAATATATTTATGTAGTCAAATAATTGTCAATATACTTCTATTGTAAAATTATTTGCAATGCATTTATATAAAAGAAATGGACAAAGATAACAGAAACGTTCAGCCGTGAATAAAGAATTAAGAAATGAGTGCAAATCGGATTCATCATTAAATAGGCGAGAGAGGGAAAAAAAGAACTCTAGAGTTAACACTAAAAGTACGATGGAGTTGCCCATGGTTATCGTCGTAGGAAATGGACACGGCGACACGAGTTCAAAACCTGGACGCGGCTGATTGCATTTTCACATCGCACTAATACCCTTGGGAAAGGTATGAATCCTACTATTCTCCCTCCAGCTATGGGTAAATAGTAGGACAGATTAGGTTCTTCAGCCTTGGTGAGGCAACTAGTGTAGGAGAAGGAAAACTCTGAAATCAAACCTGTCAAACTCCGCTTAAAAATTGACCTTGTGTCATATCCTGCCCGAGCGGAGGGGTTGGTAAATATGATTAACACTAAAAGTACGAATCCTGCCGTAAAAGAAAAAAAAATCCACATGTAGCACAGATTAAGGAGCCGGCTGGGTACGTCCAAACCCAAGTCGGGGTTTCTGCCGCAGCCGATATGATGTTTAATGACCCGAAATCGGCAATGAAGGCAGGACATCACTGAGGAGATCCTACTAGCACTTGGAATGTAATATTGGACTAGTAAAATAATTAAAAATTTGCTTATATATTCAAATTATTGTTAATATACATCTATAGTAATGTCATTAGCAATTCATTTATATTAACAAATGATTGTCAATAAATTTCTACTGTAAAATCATTACAAAGCGTTTATATGATCAAATTATTATAAACAGATTTCTATTGAAAAATTATCAGCAATTCATGTATGGTGAGTATAGAGGATACGGTAAACTTGTCCATCCGAATGAAGCGATCGTCTCCTTTGTCCTGATGTTTGTGTGTGGTCAGACATTGTCACGCAGAGAAGGGCATTATTGATTGGCAAGATTTAGCGCCTTAAGACTATCATCTCTTCGGTACCTTCAAAGAGGTATTAATAAGCAAACATTATGTCAGTGATGAAGTGGCTCAAAGAACAGTCAACAAACTTTTACAAGGCAGGAGTATATGCTCTCATTCGAAGATAGAACATTGTTATTGAGAGAAACGGTGACTATGTTGAGGAATAGGGATGTGATTCACAGAGGGCCAGCTTAATTTTGATGTATGATACATGTACCTATGTTGGTAATTATTCCTGTACTAAAGAAAAAGACATTACTTTTTGACTCGCCCTCGTATATAAAAATAGGATTTGGCATTAAATATCCAACAATGTTTGATATGCCATAAAACCCAACCCAACCGAACCAAACTAATCTATCTATCTATCTATCTATCTATCTATTGTAGAGGTTTATGGTTATCACTAGCTCACTTGGTGAGTTACTGATGGACCAAATTTTGCTGTATGATTGAATAGTGCTAAATATCAACAATAGAGCTTTATACAAACTTAGGCACACATACACAAAAACAAAATTAACCTTCACACACCACCAAAACAAGTAATTAACTTTATTGATCTGTTTTTTTTTAAAACCTTTCAGTTAGTCTGAGGAATGCATAAGGCATGAAACTAAGGGTCACATACACTACTACGTAATATATATATATATATATATATATATATATATATATATAAAGAATTTGGCATTAAATTACCATCAAGGTTTAATACGCCCTTAAATCAAATAACCTGACATTTAATACCAAACAACATCTACTCTGTCGTCATCAGGATCAAGTTGGGCGGACAGCATGGATTTTCCTGACTGTCTCTCTTCATCCTTCCCTATCATCCATCACTTCCGGCAGATCTTCCAAACTACATCCTGTGTTCGTACAGAGCTGATGTAATCCCGTGATCTTTATTTAAATTTGGTTTGATTTGGTTGGGTTTTATGGCATATCAACCATTGTAGCTTATTTAATGCCAAATTATCTTTATACATATACATTAGATATATATGATTTGTTTGGTTGTGTTTTATGGCATATCAACAATCGTAGGTTATTAGTGCTAAATCAATTTTTATACATATGAAAAATTCTATTCCAAACAATTTAATTTAGTATAAGTACGCAGTTTCAATGTCAAAAAACAGTTCCATTTCAAACAATTCAGTTTAGCGTAAGTATATTTTTCTGTTTACATACAGTTAAATGCCAAAAAACTTCCATTGCAAACAGTTTTAGCATAAGTACACTGTTTAGTTCTATTTGACCCATAGATAGGGCCCTATCAGGTGCTACCATTCCAGGTCCGAGTGGACTTGGGAGTGATGGCAATGAAGGGGTACTCCGCATTCCCCAAAGCTCCAGTATTACTGGAGCCTCACCATCAGATTATTTAATGTCATATCAGGACACTCGTTGTGAGGAGTCTAACCCTTCTGCAGAGATGCAATCACTGTATTCTACAGCCACAGCTAACTTGGTAACTTTGCTTTTTTAAAAGATATTAATTTTCTTCGATTTAAAAATCGAAAAATTGTTCGAGGTGTACTTTTTTATGTGTGATACTGTATTTTGCTTGAGTTTATTCTGTCGTTAATACTTTTTTAAAAAAATCTCCATTTTGCTCCATTTTTTCTTCAGACTACTTCAACGGTTGCAATCCCCCCCCCCATTTCTCTTTCTGTTTTTATTACTTCTGTTAAATTCTCTCTTAACAATTCTTTAGTCATCTGAAGAATTGTTATTTTATTTGGCATTTTCGTTTTAAGTTTCTGCGATTTTTTCTCATTCTGTTTGCTGACGATTGTCAAGCTTTTTATCATCTCAACCCACAAACGATCAGTTTTCTTTCTTTCTGAATTTTCTTCCGTCACAATCAATCCCCACTCACTTTAGCTTATCTTCTCTTTTTCTCTTCTCTCTTTATCATCGACAGTCTTCTCACTCATTCTCTCTTTGGAGTATTTCTTTACTCTCTAAATCGTTTACTGTTTTTTCTTCTTTGAACAAGTGAATTCTCCCCCACCAAGAAAAAGCATATAAAATAGAAAAAAGAAAAAACAAACTCCCAACAAAAACAAAACAACAAAAATAACAACAACAAAAACAACAAAAAAAAAAAACACAAAAAAAAAACAAAAAAACAAAACAAAATACGATTGTCTCTTTTTATCTGCTTTGAGTTTCTTCAGCAAATCCCATCAGCTTCTTTTTCTTTTTCGTTTTCTTTTTCTTTCTTTCTTTCTTTCCTTCCTTCTTTCTTTCTTTCTTTCTTTCTTTCTTTCTTTCTTTATAAATTAATCATCATTTTCTTTCTTTCTTTCTTTCTTTCTTTCTTTCTTTCTTTCGTTGTTTGATTTGCTGTTTTTTTTTGTTTTTCTTCTTTTGTTCTCTAATTTGTTTTTTGTCTGTCTTTCATTCTTTCATTATTAATAAAGTTTGTTTTTCATTTGATTTGCTCCTTTTTTTTTTATTCTTTTTGGGATAATTTTTTCTTTTGCTTTTAGCCAATGTTTTATTTTTATGGTTGCCTTTTCTTTCTTTCTTTCTTTCTTTCTTTCTTTCTTTCTTTCTTTCTTTCTTTCTTTCTTTCTTTCTTTCTTTCACTGCCTTTTCATTCTGTTTGTATTTCTTTCCTTTCTTTCTTTCAGCCTTTAATTTTTCTCCTTCATGTATTTTCTTTCTTTTCTTTCTTTCTTCCTTTTACTAATTCACTCTTTCTTTTTTCTTTCTTTCTTTTTTTTCTTTCTTTTACTGCTGTTTCATTCTGTTTGTATTTCTTTCTTTTCTTTCTGCCTTTCATTTTTCTTCCTCGTGCATTTTCTTTCTTTCTTTCTTTCTTTCTTTCTTTTAATAATTCACTCTTTCTTTCTTTCTTTCTTTCTTTCTTTCTTTCTTTCTTTTACTAATTCACTCTTTCTTTCTTTCTTTCTTTCTTTTACTGCTGTTTCGTTCTGTTTGTATTTCTTTCCTTTCTTTCTGCCTTTCATTTTTCTCCTTCATGCATTTTCTTTCTTTCTTTCTTTCTTTCTTTCTTTCTTTCTTTCTTTCTTTTTGTCTTTCTTTCTTTCTTTTTTCTTTTTTCTTTCTTTCTTTCTTTCTTTCTTTCACCATTACATTTTTCTTCTCAATCTTTTTTTACTTTTCCCATCTCCTTTTTCTTTATCCTTTTTTTTTCTAATCTGATTTAATTTTCACCTCCCCGCTTCACCTCTCTCCCATTCTTCCCAATGTATCTCTTCACCACAGATTCTTCCATCTTTTTTCCCTCCCTTGCAAATCTTTCTCCTTTTCTATATCCAACATCTTTCCACTTATTTATACCGAGCTCATAATTTACCACAGCCAATAAAAATTGGAGAAAATCTGATCTGAAGACTCCTCAAATATTTATGTTTCATTTTATTTTGAATTCGATGAAAACCGTTCCCAATAAATTTTCAAAGATAGAAATAAAGAACACGCCAAATCAAGACAAGAAAAGAAGTAGAAAAAACAAAAAAACAAAAAAAGGAAAACAAAGAAAAAAAACCAACAACAAAAAACAAGATGGCCGCAAGAGGTGTGGACGGAGTAGGTTGAAGCAGAAGAGGAAAAGAGAATTAAATCATTTCTTTATTAATTCCGTTTGCTGCTTGCTGGTCATGTCAGTTTGGCTGAGATAATGGCCGGAGATGACACCAACAGACTTGAACCCACTAAATCAGTGGAGAATGCGAGAAATATAATATATTTGAAAAAAAGAAAAAAAGAACAAAAAAAAAAAAAGAAAGAAAAAAGAGATCTTTTTACAAGGGAATGGAG
>OY757925.1:67033922-67038922 GCA_963585895.1 Sepioteuthis lessoniana | reverse complement strand
TTTAGACACGGTCCCACTGAAAATGAATCATTTTTAAACATTTGACGCGTAGATAGGACCCTATCAGTTACTACCGCACCGAGTCAGAGTGGAACTGGGAGTAATGGTAATTAAAGTGTACTCCACATACCCAAGATCTCTAAAACTGGATCCTCACCATCAGACACAGTTTAGTTTGGACCCCATTTTTGGAGAGAAAGGTCTAAGCTTTTAGTAGTGGGGTGCATTCAGTGTCTTTCAAATCAAACCGCCAAAGCTCAATGATGAGCTAAGCGTGCCGAAGTTTGTGGTGAATACTTTGAGCTGTATGTACCTTTTTGGCTTGCCGAAAAATTTTCGGTACCTCTCGTTAGGGTGTCCTCGTGGTGTAATGGTTAAAGCGATCAACTGCGGAATCGTAGTACGCGAGTTCGTACTCCAGTCGCGCTATTATGTTCACTTTCGGGCAAATACCCTTGGGAAAGGTATGAACCCCCTTATTCTCCCTCCAGCTATGGGTAAATAGTAGGACGGACTAGGTTCTTCAGCCTTGTTGAGGCAACTAGTCTAGGAGAAGGAAAACTCCGCTTAAAAATTGACCTTGTGTCATATCCTGCCCGAGCGGAGAGGTTGGTAAATAGTACCTCTCGTTATGAAAATAACGCAACATACTGGAATTTAGAGCCATTAATGTGATTATTGAAAAGATCCTTTTCGTGCGTGCGAGACTTATGCTAAGTGGGTTTGTAGGAGCACCTAAGACCACAGTTGTTATCATCATGTTGTGTGTATTGACCATGAAAGTGTAGCGGCACCCATCCCTCTCCAATCTTGACCCCGGCCAAGTTTCTCCTATATGACTGTGAACGTGTAACTGTTGTAATTCTTCGAGTAACCCGTCCGTCCAGGACGGTGCCTCCCTCAAAAAGGTCATTCAACCAGTGGAACCGTGTGATCACCACCCGTCACGTGGTTTAGCCCTCCAGCTAAAGTGATTTCCAAGGGCATTGCGTTTAGAACTGTTATGTGAGGTATTTAGAAAATGAAGAACCAGCGATACACGTTGGTTGGTTGTTTGTTTTGTTTTACGGCATATCAATTTTTAGGTCATTTAACGCCGAATTAAGCGTTTAGAATTAGTTCTGTTTTTTGTTGACACACAGTTAAATGTAAAAACATTTTTATTTCAAACAATTCGGTTTAGCATTAATACACATTCTTAATATAAAAAATAGTTCACTTTTAAACGATTCAGTTTAGAATTAGTGCAGTTTTTGTTTACACACAGTTAATTGTAAAAACTCTTTTATTTCAAACAATTCAGTTTATCAAAAGTATGCCGTTTAGATATCAAAAGAGTTCTATTTCAACCAATTCAGTTTAACATAAATGCACAATTTAAATGTCAAAACAGTTCTATTTCAAACAATTCAGTTTTTTGTTTACAGGCCCGTTAAATGAAAAATCAGTTCTATTTATTTTTTAAGCATAATTACCCTGCTTTGTTCTATTTAACCCATATACAGGACCCGATCGGATGCTACCGCTTCGGGCCATAGTGGACCTGGGAGTAATGGCAAAAAAGGTGTACTCCGCATTTCCCAAAGCTCCAACATTACTGGAGCCTCACCATTGTTTAGTGTCATATCCAGGGCACTCGTTGGAAGAGTTTTACCCCGCTGCAGAGATGCAATCGGTGTATTCTACAAGCGATACACGTGGTGTTATAGTGGATCGATGTAATAATTGAGAAGTTCCTTTTTGTATGTGTGGGAAGTTTGTCTCGTATCCGAAGATTAGATAAAAAAAACTGATTTAGGAAAAGTAATTTATTCCTCTTTTTAGAATTGTAGAAGCTGAGAAAATTATTGCAATCAGCAATCAGCATATTTATCATGGTAGAGAAAAATTCTCTTTTTTTCATCTATTTTTTTTTTAAAGAAAAACAGATTTTGCTTTAAAAGTAGATAAATGTAACCTCGGTCATTTAATTCAGAACCATGTTTTATTCTGATTGCAATGAAGTTAGATTTATCTGTTTGTATTTTTTACAGTGAAAATTCTACGATATATATTCATAATAATTGCACGAATTTAAACCATGAATAACATTCTGATTTATATAGTTTTGAATTTGGTTAGTTGATTGGTTGAGTTTTATGGCATATCAACCCTGGTGGGTTATTTAAAGCCAAATCTTGTTTATATATATATATATATATATACATATGCTTTGTAAGCGAATAGTTTTTGGTTTAGTTTGGTTAGTTTTATGGCATATCAACCATTGTAGCGGGTGGAACGATGAAATTGTCGCCCGAGAAAAGACGACATGATTCCATTTCCGTTTAATAAAAAACAGTTTTCTTTTTTTGATGCAGACCATCTACTAGTTGGCTTGTGGTGTACAAATCCCAAGAGCGATAGGAGCCTTCTATCATGTCTGAAAGTGATACAATGTTCAACGAGCGAGATTGGAGATGCGTCGCTGGACAACACATACTCTCTATCGATCCAAGTTATGACAACAAGACCGTTGCCAGCACCCTCAAAATGCAAATCCGTAGATTGCCATGAATAACAGGGACGTGCCCAGGTGGTGAAAATAAAGTTTCTGGCTATGGTTATGGTCTTTGGTGTGGTTTCAAGTGAGGGCCACATCATGCCACCTCTCATCTTCGAAGTTGGCTTGAAAGTCAATACCAAAGTGTACCTGGATGTGCTGAAGATTGTGGTGATCCCCTGGGGCAATCAGGTGGCCGGTGGCAGTCCCTGGGTTTGGTAGCAGGACTCGTTGCCGGCCCACAAGTCCAAAGAGACCCAGACTTGGCTTCTGAAGGCGTGCTACGACTTTGTACCCTTCTCTCACTGGTCCCCCTTCTCCCCCGACCTGAACCAGCTGGACTAATTCGTTTGACCATACGTCGATAACATCACCAACATGACCTCCCACAACACCAAAGCCTGCCCGATCGCCGCCATCCACCAAGTATTTGCCGAGCTCCCGCCGGCGCTTGTGGAAAAGGCATGTTTCCTGTTCCGGATCCGTATCGAGGCGGTGATTGAGGCTGAAGGCGGCTACATTGAATAGATGTTAGCTCTACTACATAATCAAATTACCTGAATTGAATTTTTCAATAAAAGTTTTAAAATAAAGCTGTAGTGGCGTTTTCTTAAGGACAACAATTTTATCGTTTCATCCTGTAGATTATTGAATGCCAAATCCTTTTTATACATATATATCAATATACATTATTTGTTTTGGCTTGTTTTTATGGCATATCAATCATTGTAGGTTATTTAATGCCAAATCCACTTCCCATTTATACATTAAATGTATAAGATTTGGTTTGGTTGGCTTTTATGGCATGTCAACCATTGTAGATTATTTAATGCCATATTCTTTTTATACATACATATTGAATATATAAGATTTGGTTTGATAGGGTTTTATGGCATATCAACCATTGTCGATTATTTAATGCCATATTCTTTTTATACATACATATTGAATATAAAAGATTTGGTTTGATAGGGTTTTATGGCATATCAACCATTGTCGATTATTTAATGCCATATTCTTTTTATACATACATATTGAATATATAAGATTTGGTTTGATAGGGTTTTATGGCATATCAACCATTGTCGATTATTTAATGCCATATTCTTTTTATACATACATATTGAATATATACGATTTGGTTTGATAGGGTTTTATGGCATATCAACCATTGTCGATTATTTAATGCCATATTCTTTTTATACATACATATTGAATATATAAGATTTGGTTTGATAGGGTTTTATGGCATATCAACCATTGTCGATTATTTAATGCCATATTCTTTTTATACATACATATTGAATATATAAGATTTGGTTTGATAGGGTTTTATGGCATATCAACCATTGTAGATTATTTAATGCCATATTCTTTTTATACATACATATTGAATATATAAGATTTGGTTTGATAGGGTTTTATGGCATATCAACCACTGTAGATTATTTAATGCCATATTCTTTTTATACATACATATTGAATATATAAGATTTGGTTTGATCGGGTTTTATGGCATATCAACCATTGTCGATTATTTAATGCCATATTCTTTTTATACATACATATTGAATATATAAGATTTGGTTTGATAGGGTTTTATGGCATATAAACCTCTGTAGGTTATTTAATGCCAAATTCTTTTTATACATACATATTGAATATATAAGATTTGGTTTGATAGGGTTTTATGGCATATCAACCATTGTAGGTTATTTAATGCCAAATTCTTTATACATATATATTAGATATATGATTACTAAGTGTATTTTGTAGATAACCGTTTTAATGGAGCCTGAGCTCATTTTTTAACTGACAGTTAAATAGTTCCATTTATTTCTACCTAATACGGATTATTCTTTTTACTATTAATCATTTGTTTGCACAGAGTTGAATGGTTTCTAGTATTGCTACCAAACAGTGTTAGTGCTCTTTGAACACAGTTAAATGGTTCCAACCATAGTAAATCATTAAATTGTTCTTTTTGACTCATAGATGAGATATGAACAGGTACTACCACTTCGGGTCAGAGTGAACCTGTGAGTAATAGCGATGAAGGGGCACTCCACAATCCCTAAAACTCTAGATCTGGAGCCTCACCATCAAATGTAGTTTTGTGTTATATACAGGAAACTCGTTGGGAGAAGGAGTCTTACCCCTTTGCAGTGATTGCAGTCTCGCGTTTTGCAACACTGACTGATTGGGTTATTTAAAATTTGGTGAAATAATCCGAATAGATTAAATTTAACCATGAAAGATTCTTATTCGGAATATCCATCAGCGTCAATGATTGAATGAAAAATTGATTTTAACGGCATGTCAACCATTCTAGCGTTAATTTATGCTGAGAGGTTAGGGAATTGCGTTTATTGTGTGTTTGTATATACATTTTTTATGTAGTCGTTTCTGAATTTTTTCTTTTTTTTTGCACTCAGTCTTCAACGAATACTTTTTAAAC